>ONZH01011536.1:0-201025 GCA_900303285.1 Rhinella marina
TTTACACATGATTTGAAGAATGATTTATCATCTCTTTAATGGGTGAATAAAAGAGGTATCTATACTGCTCTGAATATACAAGCTGAATGCAGAAAAAAACACAGGTCAAACACAGGAACAAACTTCACTTGTACATAAAGAAAACTTTTAACAAGAGAGCAGAGATAAGTTGTGCAGGGAGCGGCAATACAATAATGTTATGTACCCTGTTGTCTTCAGATGTGCCACAATTATTAAGAGGCACAACAAAATGGTAATCTATACCAGAAAAAGGAGCTTGTATCAATTTCTGCTATAATTTATGTCAATTCCCTGGCATAGATTACAATAAATGTGATTGGTCAGCTATGCCAGTCCCACAATACCTACTGCTGTCGCCAAAACCACTTCCACTTCTTGGACTGGGACTGTACAGATGACTTTACTGTAGTTAGCTGTGTATCTCTACACAGAGGTGATATCATTATGGGCAGAAATAGAATGACAGATAAGACAGGATCCATCATTCATAATAGGCGATTGTCAGAGCTTATCTATTCTTTCCTTGAACAATGACCCCCTACACAGGTTACAGAGCATACCGAGGAGACTCTCCCATAGAAGTTTTTGAGATCCCATCCTGTCCATTGTGTCTATGGACCATGGGGCTGCCGTAAAGCAATTCTCTTAATGGTTTCTAAATGCTGTTAAGAACAGCTCCAGCAAGATGGCTGCCTCCATAATAATGCTCAGGAAATAGAATTTAAAAAAAATCTGCAATCAGAAAATAAAAAGAGGAGACGCGTTACCATCTGGTTTTAACTGGCAGAAAAGAAAATGTGGCAACACATTTTCTTTAAGGTTAACCCTTTGCGCATTTGAACGTAACTGTACGTCCAAATTCCAAGTAGTAATTTACTGCATTTAGACGTACAATAACGTCCAAAATGCTTACCGGGGGCTGTGACACTATAAAGTGTCACAGCCCCGGAGTCTCCGCTCTCCCCCCAATTAGAGTGGTCCCTTGCCGGCAAGCGCTCCGATTGGTTAGTCTCTGAAGACTAACCAATCGGTGCACTCCATTGAGAAAAAAAAGCTGGTTTCAGACTGTGATCTACATGCTGGAGATCACAACCTGAAAGCTGGCATAAATTACTGTGCCCCCGGGGGTAAGTGATCCCCCCATGCCTCCGTTGCCCCCCTGCTGCGCTCTGTCTCGTGATGGCAGCGGCTCACGATCGAAGCCGCTGCCATCTGCAGAGAGTGTGAGCTGTAATTACAGCTCACACTCTGCTGCTACAGCTGAAATCGGTGCTGGCACCGATTTCAGCTGTTTAACCCCCATAGATGGGGTTGAGAGGCCGTCAGGCCGCCGCTGCTGCAATGGCATCGGCCCGATGGTTACCATGGCAACCGGACGCCTTACAGAAGCGTCCCGGCTGCCATGTACCTAAGGCCCCATTCACACGACCGTATATTTGCGGGCCGCATTACTGCGGACCAGCAAATATACGGGGGGCCGCCCAGCGTGTGTTCCGCACGCTCGGAACACACGCCGTGCGGCCCCATAGAAAATGCCTATACTTGTCCGTGCGCGCATGGACAAGTATAGGACATACTTCAAAAGAGCCGCGGCACAGAGCTAGCACCACAGAGGTGAATGGGGCCGCATCTATGCCCGCAATTTTGCGGATAGATACGGCCCCATTCATACGGTCGTGTTAATGGGGCCTAAGGCTGATTAGACCCTCAGGGTCTGATCAGCCTTAGTGTAAGTACAGCACTGATACAGTGCATTGCAATAGAGTGCTATTGCAATGCACTGTATAGCCATCAAGCCCACTGGATCTTCAAGATCCAAATGGGTCTTGATAAATAAGAAAAAAGTGTAAAAAAGAAAGTAAAAAAGTGTAAAAAAAAGAAGGCAAAACAGAAACAGATTGCCTCAGCTGATGAATTGCTGTGCAGAAAAAAACCTCAACCCTATCAATACAGCAAAAACAATGAGGAAATGGGCAATTAAAACATAACGTTTAATAAATGTCAGTTAAGAAAAATACCTAAACTAATGAAAAATAATTACACAACAAGTAATAAATTATTTTGTTTCTTACCAACCTCCTTAGCCAAACGATGTCCATAGAGTAGAGTTGAAGAAGGTGGTACCCTACCGTCCGAATACAGTCGAGTAGATAGGTGCTCGAAGATGAGGGGACCAAATATCCTGTCCCTAAAATAGCAAACCCTAAAAGAATAAAGGGGAGGGGCTATTGAAACCCTGCCTCACAAAGTCGGAGCACCCGCCCCGACAGGGCGACCCCGTCAGGAACCTGACCCTGACACGGGCCTGTCCCTAATAATAGCTGACCCTTACACAATGTATATAAAGTCCCTACATGCCATGTTTCATCCTCATCGGAAACATCAGGGGAGTTGTAAACAATAGAGGGATAGTCAGCAAAAAAGAAAGAAATTTGCAGTAGGGAAAATAACGAGAAGAAAAGACAAACAGCCCTATTAATAAGTCAATAATAAGGACTAAGTTTAAAAATATATATAAGACATCATTTCCCTTAGGCGTCCCTGGGCAATGGCCACATACATAATCTATGGGGAATAAGCCTAACTGAACCTGCAGTGGCAGTATAAACAATGGGGAAATCTGCCTGTAGCTGGGAGGACAGTCCACCCCTCCCAGAACGACACCTGTGTGATGGTAAAGGCGCAGGGTAGTGGCGTCTTACCTGAAACTTATAGCCATCTACTCACGATCCAGCCGGACATCCAGCTCCCCTCTACATCCGCCCATTGGAGCGCATGTGGAACGCACGCCGCACCGCGTGCTTCCGGGTGCAGAGGAGGTCCGGTCATGTGATCGGACGATGGGTAAGACAAAGACTGCCTCCCATTCGGCGCATCGTTGCTAAGTAACCCAATGCGTCTGATGGGCCGGCAGACGAGTATATATTGTATTATGCAGACCATAATAGGTATTATAAACAGCGGATTTATTTGGCATAAAAGGATGAATGTCCACAGGATAATTATACCAGAGTAAATCAAACTGGTATTGGGTATATTAGGTTATAAACAAAATAAATAGCTACCACTCAGGAACCAAACAAAGAAACAATTTATAAATATAGATGGTACAAAAAATAATAAATAAAAATAACAAAAAAGGGACAAAAAAGGAGCAGTGCTGGATCACACAAGGGTGGACGGAACGAGCAGCACCACTAAATAAAACAACCATAATGCTGCTGCTCATTCAACCCACCCGGATGGATAGTCTTCAAAGCATAAATCCACCTTGCTTCCTTCTGAAGAATCAATCTGTCCCAATTGCCGCCTCTACCAGTTTGTGGGACACGTTCAATCCCCATAAAGCTCAGATAACTCACTTTTCCTTCATGTTCATTATTAATGTGGCGCGCAATTGGTGTGTCTATCTTATTACAAACGTCTCTCACATGCTCTCCTATCCGTCGACGCAGTTCTCTACTGGTCTTCCTATATATTCCTGTCCACAGAGGCATGTCATCTTGTATATCACCCCAATGGAGCGACAATAAATCCACTGTTTGATTTTGTATTCTTTGTCGGTGACGTAACCCTTAAAGATTTTACCAGTTTTGATACATTTACAAGCGATACAGCCGCTACACCTATGCCATCCAGCAGGGGGTTTGGAAAGCCAAGTGGGGTCCCTCGGTGGGGCCACAAAATGACTCTGCACAAGTCTATCACGGATACTTCTACCCTTTCTATAAGTGATGCCGGGATGTACATTAATCACCTTACCGATATCAGGGTCCATTCTGAGGATATTCCAGTGTTTCGAAACTATCTTTTTGATATCACCACTGGCCTCGTCAAACTTACTGATCAAATGAACAAATCTCTCACTGTTAGTCACATCCTTGTTCTGTGATTTGGGGACCAAAAGGGTAAAACGCTCCTGTTTACAGGCATGCTGAAAAGCTGTTTTTAGGGTACTTATAGGATATCCACGCTCTAAGAACCTACTACGTAGGTCTTTTGCCTGTTGAAAAAATTATTTTTTATGTGAGCAATTGCGTCTCAAGCGTAGGTACTGGCCACGGGGAATCCCCTTCTTTAGGGGATAAGGATGACCACTTTCCCAATGTAGCAGAGAGTTCGTGGATGTCGGTTTCCTAAAAATTGAGGTAGTCAATTCACCAGAGTTATTCTTGGATATGATGACATCCAAGAAGGGCAAGGAAGTTGGATCATATTCCGATGTGAATCTCAACCCTAGGGCATTATCATTCAACTTGCTTACCCAGTTGGTAAATGACTCCATTGAGCCCTTCCAAATGACAAAAATGTCGTCGATGAAACGCAGCCACAAATTAATGCGGCTGACGTCCACCGACTGACTGTCATTAAATATGCATGTATTCTCCCACCAGCCCAGGAACAAGTTGGCATACGATGGGGCACAAGAACTCCCCATCGCCGTGCCCCTGAGCTGGTGGTAGAAACGACTGGTGAAAAGAAAAAAGTTTCTGGTCAGCGTAAATTCAAGCAGTTGTAAAACAAAACAAAACAAAAAGTTATGAGCTTCAAATTGGCATCCACGTGTGGAAAGAAATGATTGAGTGGCTTTTAAACCCAGTTGATGAGGTATAGATGAATACAGGGCTTCTACATCGATGTAAATCACAGAAAAGGGGTATTAGTGCACAAAAATAGATGCAAACAATATATACTGTATAAACTAAGACCTCATTCTGATATGATAAAATCTGAGACTCTTCGCCAATATATTTTGATCAAAACACATCTGTGCCCACCTACCCAGCGTCATGGTGGTCTAAACCTACCTATGCCGTTGGGCATCTATATCTAGGAGCATGGACACTGCACATATAGCTAAGAGTCTCAGATTTTATCATATCAGAATGAGGTCTTAGTTTATACAGTATATATTGTTTGCATCTATTTTTGTGCACTAATACCCCTTTTCTGTGATTTACTTTGATATATATAGCCACTGACATCCGCAATCATTATTATCACATCATGCAGGATGTTTCTTAACCTTTTTGTCTCTGTGAGTTTTGCTTAGTTTATAACATGTACCTGAGGGAGTGGCACCTTCAGGTGTGAATGCGCTCTTAGCTTATCTTGAGTAGCATTCTTGTGCACTTTTGCTCTTCCTATCAAATTGAGCGCCTTGATTGTGTGGTACATATAGGTGTGTTTGCTCCTCCTCTCATTGGTTGCTGTATGCACATAGAGGTCACTAGGAGCAACACGCCTATATGTGCAGTGTCCATGCTCCTAGATATAGATGCCCAACGGCATAGTTAGGTTTAGCGTAGGACCTGCCTGACCTGAGACCACCGTGACGCTGGATAGGTGGGCACAGATGTGTTTTGATCAAAATATATTGGTTAGGAGTCTCAGATTTTATCATATCAGAATGAGGTCTTAGTTTATACAGTATATATTGTTTGCATCTATTTTTGTGCACTAATACCCCTTTTCTGTGATTTACTTTGATATATATATAGCCACTAACATCCGCAATCATTATTATCACATCATGCAGGATGTTTTTTATCCTTTTTGTCTATGAGTTTTGCTTCTACATCGATGCTAGCCAAAATCATATCTTCCTCAACGTGCAGGCCATTAATTTGTTTAAGGAGGTCACCGGTGTCACGAATATAAGATGGTAAGCTGGTTACAAAGGGAGCCAAAATTTTATCAACATAGATCCCTGCGTTACGTCCCAGGCTGTCAACACCAGAAACTATGGGTCTACCTTTAAGGGGAGTAACCCCCTTATGAATTTTAGGGAGGCAGTAAAACTTAAGGAACAAATCTCTGTTACACAAACATTCTCCCAAGAAGTAGATTTTGTTAATAAAGAGAAAAAATTGCAAACTGATTTGGAACGCTTCCAATATCATTTAAAAGAAAGGAAACAAACAATTCATTAGAGATCTCTCTGATTTCAGAGAGAATAGAGCATATACTCTGTTGGGTGATAGAGATCGACGTCAAATTCCAGATACAGATCTCTCATCCACAGAAACTGAACCTTCAGATTCTGAAAAGGATTATTCAGTTAAGACCAATAACATTTCCAGAGGTAGAGGTAGGGGACGTCGCGGCTACAGGGGCAACTTTCGAGGCCGAGATAATCGCTTTTTAGAACAGGCCTCCACTTATCCACAGGCCCCCACCTACCTATTGCGAAATCGTTTTTTAGAACAGGCCCCCACCTACCCATTGCGAAATCGCACACAATTACAGACAGGGCCAACACAGGCCCCCAGATAGTGAATTTGTCATCTAAGACATTGACTGATGTTGAAACCAAAGTCTTAGAAAAGGGTCTATCTTTTGTGCCAACTGCCAGATTTGACATGTTTAGGTTCATTGTGCACCTCAACCTCTTTATCAGAAAATTGAAGTGGTTTAAATACTATTGTAATTTGGGAAAAAAAACTATGTGCTGAATTAGGGATCCCACAGGATCTTCTTGCTGATGTACGTTTATTATATGAGTTATCAGAAGACACAGTGAGTGTCGGTGAAGGTCCCTTTACCACCCTAAAAAATAAAAGTGTGAAGATGCCCCTATTGGTGATACATCATGTTTAGATGTTTTTTTGAATTTAGTCACTGAAGAGGTTGACACTGCATTTTTTTTTTTAAACATTCTTTATTTTGTTTTCCAAAAAATAAAAATAAAAAATACATGAACAATAACAATCTGGGTCTTACAGAGTATAAAGTTCAGTGTCATATGGTACCACAATGGGAATTACATAAATAACTCGTCAGAGCACAAGACCCCAAAAATAAGGAGCTGAAAGGGTGAGGGATGAGGGGGGGTGAGGGGTGAGGGGGGGGAAGGGAATAGGAGAAAGGGGGGGATATAGAGGAGGGGATGGAGGGGGGGGGTTCTCCACTAAAGCGGGTAAGCATCTGCCCTCCTCAAAAGAAAGAAAGGAGAAGAAAGAGGAAGTACTATAGAGGACCTATCACTCCTTCTTCCTAGTCGATAGCAACTCTCATCTCCCTCCAAGGCTTCCAGAGTTTCTCAAATTTATCGTGTGTTCTAGTCAACCAGCTGGACATCTCCTCAAATTGACAGATCTGGTCTACCTTCTGAAACCATTCTTTTAGTGAAGGCGGCGAAACACTCAGCCAGTGTAAGGGGATCAAGGCCCTAGCTGCCGCAATCAAATGTGTGGACAGGTTCATCTTGGAAGGGTTATATGTCGAGGAGGGTCTAGCAAGAGCTATAATCTCAATCGAAAGGCAAATATTCTGATTACCTAGCTTATCTATGACTTTCTGTATATCATCCCAGAACTGACGTACTCCCTTGCAGTCCCACCATATGTGCGATAAGGAACCAGTTTCAGAACCTCAGCGCCAGCAAAGATTAGAGGGGAGCAGACCCCTTTCATACATGAATTGGGGTGTTTTATACCATCTGGAAAGTAATTTGTAGTGACTCTCCTGAATGCGAACACAGGTAGAAAATCCATGCGATGTTAATAAGACTCGCTTTACCTGCCTCTCCGAAAGTGTGATACCTAGTTTCTTTTCCCATTCCTCTAAAAAGGGCGGTTTGGAAACCCTCCCCAGGCTGCCCAGTAATTTATAGAGGGACGAGATCTTCCTGAGCTTCCGTATTGGAGAAGCTATTATCTGTTCAAATGTCGACAGAGTTCTCAGGAAGTCATGCTGTTTCAGGGCACTGCGGCAGACCGAGTGGAAGTGTGGGAGACATAGGAAGAAGGATGGTGAGTTTTTAAGGAAGGACGGGAGAGAGTCCTTCGAAGGGACGCATTGGTCCTTCAACAATTGCCCCACTGATTCCGCGTCAAAAAGCTTCCACAATTTGGGAAATATATCTGTAGAAATCCCCATCAAAACTGGAAGGAGGGATGCCGGCATTAGAGGTGAAGGGCCCTGTATCAGCTTGTCTTTTAGTTTCGCCCATGTGTCCCACATACCTCCCATCAGGGGATCTGAGTCAATTGCATTAATATGATTCTCTGGAGGGAACCACAATCTCTTTTTGAATGTGGGGCCTGTAGCGTGCTTTGCTAAATTAACTACATCCTCCTGCCTTTTGGGATTCACCATCTCTAACCACCTATTGAGCTGAATGGCCTGGTAGTACATTAAAACATCAGGAACCCCCAAGCCTCCCTCCTCTCTGGGTCGAACCAAAATGCGGTAAGCAATCCTGGCCTTCTTCCCCCTCCACAAAAACCTAGAAAACATCCTTCGAATATCAGCAAAGAATTTCGAGGGTAAAGCTATCGGTATCATCTGCATCGTATATAAGATTTTGGGGAATATGTAGGCTTTGAGGACATTCTTTCTCCCCATCCAGGATAAGAAGGGAATGTCATATTTGTGTAGCATACTTTTGATAGTCTCCAGTAATGGAGCATAATTGGTCTGGTACAGATCCCCCAAATCCTTAGGAATTTTAATACCTAGATATGTCAGAGGGCCTCTGGCTAGCGGGAAGGGGGAATGAGAAGAGAAGTCAGGGAGGTCCGCGCCTTGGCCAAGGACCGCCAAGAGTTCTGATTTGGAAGTATTAACTTTAAAGTCGGATAGCGCACCAAAGGCCTCTAGTTGCTCAACCAATGCCAAGATCCCTCCTTTAGGGTTGGAAATGAGAAACAACAAATCATCTGCGAAGGCCGTGCATTTCAGATCCCCGTCTCCATATCCCATTCCCTGTATCCGAGGGTCTTGTCTCACTGCTTGGATTAACGTCTCCACCACTAGGATAAAAAGGGTGGGGAGAGGGGGCAACCCTGTCGAGTGCCATTAGAAATCTCAAATACCGGAGAAAGAGTCCCATTCACTCTCAATCTAGCATGAGGTTGACTATAAAGGGAGAGAATGGCCCCTATAAACACCTCAGGAATGGCAAATCTCTCCAATGCTAATTTCATGAAAGCCCAATTGACCCTGTCAAAGGCCTTTTCCGCGTCTATACTTAATAGGGCCAGGGGGAGTTTTGCTTTACGGGCTGCTTGAAGGGCGTAGAACACTCGGTGTGCATTATCACGACCTTCTCTTCCCCTCACAAAACCCGATTGCCTATAAGTAGCAGTAGGATATCTCCCATCCTAGTCGATAAAATTTTTGCCCATATCTTAAGGTCAATATTCAAAAGGGAAATTGGTCTGTAACTCCCACAGTCCAAAACATCTCTCCCTTCCTTTGGTATAAGCACCACACATGACTCTAGGGCCTGTCTTGGAAAGGATTCTCCTTGCATCAAGCTGTTACAGACCTCCGTCAGATGGGGCAGAAGAGTATCCTGGAATTTTCTATAATATAATAATGGGAGCCCGTCTGGGCCAGGGGCCTTACCAGGTGCAAAACTAAACATCACAGACTTTACCTCCTCCTGGGTGATCGTCCTAGTCATGTGTTTGCCCATCTCTGAAGTAAGTGTCGGTAGTTTGAGAGAGGTCAAGTATTGAGATGTCTTATCTACTAGCTCTAATTCCTCTGCCTGATGGGCTCCCTGTCGGAGGTTATACAAAGACGAATAAAACTCCTGAAAGGATTTAGCAATAGCAGGTGTGTCCTGATAAATTTGGCCATCCTTCAACACTGCATTTTTGCAGTTTTCTCCTCCTAATTGTTCATCTGAGGAAATGCTAGCCCTCCATGCTCTTGAGAATAACAGAGACATAATACTTAAACCCTCAGATAAGGGGGGCAATCTTGTTATCCTCAATGCAGATCAATATGAGCTCATGTGTAAGAACATTCTGTCGGACAGAGACTGTTATGAAGTCTTGTCCAGAGATCCCACCTCTCAATATAAAAGATAGCTTAAGGTGATCTTGGACAATGCTCGTACACAAAAACTGATTTCTGATGCTGAGTTTGATTTTCTTTTTCCGCGTTTTCCCCAGACTGCAACATTTTACTGCCTCCCTAAAATTCATAAGGGGGTTACTCCCCTTAACGGTAGACCCATAGTTTCTGGTGTTGACAGCCTGGGACGTAACGCAGGGATCTATGTTGATAAAATTTTGGCTCCATTTGTAACCAGCTTACCATCTTATATTCGTGACACCGGTGACCTCCTTAAACAAATTGATGGCCTGCACGTTGAGGAAGACATGATTTTGGCTAGCATCGATGTAGAAGCCCTGTATTCATCTATACCTCATCAACTGGGTTTAAAAGCCACTCAATCATTTCTTTTCACATGTGGATGCCAATTTCAAGTTCATAACTTTTTTGTTTTAAAACTGCTTGAATTTACGCTGACCAGAAACTTTTTTCTTTTCACCAGTCGTTTCTACCACCAGCTCAGGGGCACGGCGATGGGGAGTTCTTGTGCCCCATCGTATGCCAACTTGTTCCTGGGCTGGTGGGAGAATACATGCATATTTAATGACAGTCAGTCGGTGGACGTCAGCCGCATTAATTTGTGGCTGCGTTTCATCGACGACATTTTTGTCATTTGGAAGGGCTCAATGGAGTCATTTACCAACTGAGTAAGCAAGTTGAATGATAATGCCCTAGGGTTGAGATTAACATCGGAATGTGATCCAACTTCCTTGCCCTTCTTGGATGTCATCATATCCAAGAATAACTCTGGTGAATTGACTACCTCAATTTTTAGGAAACCGACATCCACGAACTCTCTGCTACGTTGGGAAAGTGGTCATCCTTATCCCCTAAAGAAGGGGATTCCCCGTGGCCAGTACCTACGCTTGAGACGCAATTGCTCACATAAAAAATAATTTTTTCAACAGGCAAAAGACCTACGTAGTAGGTTCTTAGAGCGTGGATATCCTATGAGTACCCTAAAAACAGCTTTTCAGCATGCCTGTAAACAGGAGCGTTCTACCCTTTTGGTCCCCAAATCACAGAACAAGGATGTGACTAACAGTGAGAGGGTTGTTCGTTTGATCAGTACGTTTGACGAGGCCAGTGGTGAGATCAAAAAGATAGTTTCGAAACACTGGAATATCCACAGAATGGACCCGGATATCGGTAAGGTGATTAATGTACATCCCGGCATCACTTATAGAAAGGGTAGAAGTATCCATGATAGACTTGTGCAGAGTCATTTTGTGGCCCCACCGAGGGACCCCTCTTGGCTTCCCAAACCCCCTGCTGGATGGCATAGGTGTAGCGGCTGTATCGCTTGTAAATTTATCAAAACTGGTAAAATCTTTAAGGGTTACGTCACCGACAAAGAATACAAAATCAAACAGTGGATTTATTGTCGCTCCACTGGGGTGATATACAAGATGACATGTCTCTGTGGACAGGAATATATAGGGAAGACCAGTAGAGAACTGCGTCGACGGATAGGAGAGCATGTGGGAGACGTTTGTAATAAGATAGACACACCAATTGAGCGCCACATTAATAATGAACATGAAGGAAAAGTGAGCTATCTGAGCTTTATGGGGATTGAACGTGTCCCACAAACTGGTAGAGGCGGCAATTGGGACAGATTGATTCTTCAGAAGGAAGCAAGGTGGATTTATGCTTTGAAGACTATCCATCCGGGTGGGCTGAATGAGCAGCAGCATTATGGTTGTTTTATTTAGTGGTGCTGCTCGTTCCGTCCACCCTTGTGTGATCCAGCACTGCTCCTTTTTTGTCCCTTTTTTGTTATTTTTATTTATTATTTTTTGTACCATCTATATTTATAAATTGTTTCTTTGTTTGGTTCCTGAGTGGTAGCTATTTATTTTGTTTATAACCTAATATACCCAATACCAGTTAAATTTACTCTGGTATAAATTATCCTGTGGACATTCATCCTTTTATGCCAACTAAATTAGCTGTTTATAATACCTATTATGGTCTGCATAATACAATATATACTCGACTGCCGGCCCATCAGATGCATCGGGTTACTTAGCAACGATGCGCCGAATGGGAGGCAGTCTTTGTCTTACCCATCCTCCGATCACATGACCGGACCTCCTCTGCACCCGGAAGCACGCGGTGCGGCGTGCGTTCCACATGTGCTCCAATGGGCGGATGTAGAAGGGAGCTGAATGTCTGGCCGGATCGTGAGTAGATGGCTAAGTTTCAGGTAAGACACCACTACCCTGCGCCTTTACCGTCACACAGGTGTCGTTCTGGGAGGGGTGGACTGTCCTTCCAGCTACAGGCAGATTTCCCCATTGTTTATACTGCCACTGCAGGTTCAGTTAGGCTTATTCCCCATAGATTATGTATATGGCCATTGCCCAGGGACACCTAAGGGAAATGATGTCTTATATATATTTTTAGACTTAGTCCTTATTATTGACTTATTAATAGGGCTGTTTGTTTTTTCTTCTCATTATTTTCCTACTGCAAATTTCTTTTTTGATGACTATCCCTCTATTGTTTACAACTCCCAATAGCCTCCTCCCCCTTTATCTTTAGGGTTTGCTATTTTAGGGACAGGATATTTGGTCCCCTCATCTTCGAGCACCTATCTACTCGACTGTATTCGGACGGTAGGATACCACCTTCTTCAACTCTACTCTATGGACATCGTTTGGCGATGTGGTAAGACACAAAATAATTTATTACCTTGTGTGTAATTATTTTTCATTAGTTTGGGTATTTTTCTTAACTGACATTTATTAAACGTTGTTTTAATTGCCTATTTCCTCATTGTTTTTTGCTGTAAAAAACGAAGTAAAAAAAATAAAAAAATAAAAGTTTCAAGTAAAAAAAAAAAAAAAGCGCCCTTTTCCCCAAATGAAGTAAAAAAATAGTTTAAAAAAAAGGGAAAAAAAGAAAAGTCCACATATATATCGCCGCGTCCGTAATCAACCGGCTCTATAAAAGTATCACATGATCCGCCGGGTGAACGCAGAAAATTAAAAAAAAAAAACTATGCCAAAACAGCCATTTTTTGTCACCTTGCTTCACAAAAAGTGTAATAGCAGGCGATCAAAAAGGCGTATTTACCCCAAAATGGTACCCTAAGACAATCGCCCAAAAAATAAAAAAAATATGGCTCTCAGAAAATGGCAACACAAAAAAAAGATTTTATACTGTTCAAAAAAGCATCTGTGTAAAACTTAAAAATAAAAATGATACACATATTGTGTATTGCCATGTCCATAACAACCTGCTCTATCACAATATATCACATTATATTTCCCCTCAGCTGAATGCTGTAAAAATTTTTTTAAAAAAACAATGTCAAAACAGCTATTTTTTTCACATTGACTCACAAAAAGTGTAATACCAAGCGCTCAAAAAGTCTTATGTACCCCAAAATGGTACCAATGAAAAAAATCACCTCATCCCACAAAAATGAGACCCCACATAAGACAATAACTCAAAAAAAATAAAAATCAATGGCATCCGCAAACCAATCCATCAAAATCTGGTCTGCAAAATCCATATGGAGCGCCTTCTGTTCCCACAGCACCCCCACAGCAGTTTACCACCACATATGGAGTGTTGCCGTATTCAGGAGAAAATGGGTAACAAATTATGGGGTGCTTTTCTCCTGTTAGCCCTTGTGAAAATGAAAAAAAAATTGGGGCTAAATCAACATTTTATTTGAAGAAATGAAACTTTTCATTTTCACAGCCAAATGTTTCCAAATTCCGTGAAAAGCTTAGGGGATGCTTAAGTGGTCAGTACCCCCCTTAATATATTCTTTGAAGGGTGTAGTTTCCAAAATGGGGTCACTTTTTGAGGGTTTCCAATGTAGGGGTACGTCAGGGTCTCTCAATTACAAAATGGTGCCTCAAACCATTCTAGCAAAATCTGCCTCCAAAATCTGTATGGCGCTCCTTTCCTTCTGACCACTGCCACAAACCCATAGAGATGTTTACCACCACATATGGGGTATTTCTGTAAACTGCAGAATCAGAGCAATGTATATTGAGGTTTAGTTTGCTGTTAACCCTTGCTGTGTTGCAAGAAAAAAATTGCTTAACATGAAAAATCTGCTAAAAAAATAAAATTTTGAAATTTTGTCTCCATATTCCTTTAATTCTTGTGGAACACTTAAAGGGTTAACAAAGTTTGTAACATCAGTTTTAAATAATTTGAGGAGTGTAGTTTCTAAAATGGGGTAACTTATGGGTGGTTTCCATTATGTAAGCCCCTCAAAATCACTTTATATCTGAATTGGTGCTTAAAAAATGGTTTGGGAAATTTTGTTGAAAATTTGAAAAATGGCTTCTAAACTTCTAAGCTTTTTAACGTCCTAAAACAGTAAAATGACATTTATAAAATTATGTTAACATAAAGTAGACATATGGGGAATGATGACTGATAACTATTTTATGAGCAATTACTATCTTCTCTTAAAAGAAGAGAAATTCAAATTTAGAAAATTGTGAATTTTTCCAAATTTTGGGTAAATTTGGGATTTAAAAAAAATAAAAATAAAGGAGTAATATATCGACTCAAATTTACCACTATCATGAAGTACAATGTGTCACGAGAAAACAATCTCAGAATGGCTTGGATAAGTAAAAGCATTCTAAAGTTATTACCACATAAAGTGACGCATTTCAGATTTGAAAAATGGGGCTCCGGCATTTGGTCCAAACTGGCTGTCGCTTGAAGGGGTTAAAGGGGTTTTCCCCAAAACAATATTTTATCTGCAATCACAACAAGGAGATTCTTGTGTTCCCATTTGTAGGGAGCTGTGGTTACATATGTCTGCTTTAACGTAAATCAAAGACTGCCTGTTATGGCAGAGTACAGTACTTGGATATCTCTGGTCCCAGTGGTGGGACTCCTACCGATCAGGCATTTTTCCCCTATCTCTTGGATTGCAGACATGTGTTGTTCATAAGAAAACCCTTTTAATCGGAATCTCTTACATCCCTCAAGCCCTATTAAGTACATTACTACAAGAAATGTACTGCTCCTGTTGAGTGCAGATCCCCAATTTATAGGACCATATGCATCCCTGCTGTGCCCCCACAAACCAGCGCTGTAACACATTGCAAGGAATCATGAGCACATGCACGTAATGGAGAGGACTGGAAGACGAGTCCTCTCAATTTATTCCAGAGCATATTCGTGGGCACACAGCAGGAAAGCAGGTAGGAGCATGGGCATAGTAATTAGCAATCTGGAGTCAACTATTCACATAGTTCTGTAATTAATAGCGATTGTAGGAACTGACAGATTCAGTTTCATTATTGAGGTTCTCTGTGTTTTGACTGAAAGGTATGTTTTTAAACAATAGATAAAGTTTTCACATAGTGTGGTTTGTGCCTCTGTTTTTTTGTGGCAATAAACTGCCTTGTTCTTGACTGGTTGTTGTCCACTTTGAGTTATTGCATTACTGTAAAAAATAACCCTACAATGGCTTCTGAGGAGGTCTCTCATTTGTAATTTATCGATGTCAGGTGTACTATGTGGGTCAGCCTTTTTTTAGTGACAGGGTTTACTCTCCTTTCCTTTGCAGCAATTGGACTAAATAACAGCCAACATTTTATACCATGAGGATCTCTACTTGAAGATTACAGTATTCGTCCTTGGATCACATAGACAGAATTAGTTTACTACTCTCTCACCAATTAATCGTGACATCAAGACTAATGATATCAGTTATTAATATTGTAATTTTGGCTTTTTCTATATTTTTTATATTTTAATGCATACCCAGGACAGTTTTAATCTTAATGATCCACTCCAGTGATATTTTCCAAAAGTTTTGTGCAAAATAGCAAATTTTAGCATCTCAAAATGAGCTTACCTTTAATTATGATTAGAGGTCATTATAACATCTCTTGTAACGCAGACTGATGTACTTAAAATTGTTTTGAAAAGATTAAAAACCGGCAGCAAAGTGTGATTGACGCTTGATTCTTCAGCTCCTGCACACAGCAATTTTCCAAGCGTGGTTCCCCTCCTATTCTGGCTCCTAAATTAGAAAGACTGTGCCTTCAACATGCCCCGAGGCAAGAGAGCCCATGCCAAGCAGGGCAGACTCGACTTCTAATTCGATAAAGAAGCAGAGGCAGCTCAAGCAGACCCGCAGCTTCAAACCTCGCCACCATCTTCTATACCGGCTTCCTCTCCTCCGCGGCAGCTGCAGCGCGTGGCTTCCCGCTCTCAGGTCTCTGATCCTCAACTGCCCCAACATACCTGCCTCACCTCCTGCTAGTGGGTTGCCGCCATCCTCTCCAGATACGAGGAGTCCAGAGAAACAAAGGCCCAGACTGCAGCATACTACGCAGGATGAGGTGAGCCCTGGGCCCCATGATACTTACCCGATCTTAGCCCTTTTGCAGGGGTTTTCTACCTCTGAGCAACCAGCCTCGGGCAACCTCCAGAAGGATATGTTAATAGCATTTAGTGATGCCTTACACAAAGATTTTTCTTCTCTGCTGAGCCCACTCCAATCCTCGATTTCAGGCCTCGACGCCAGAGTCCTCCACGTGGAGACCAAAATGGGCGAGTTCGCAGCCTCCCACAATCAGTTAATTGATAGCCATGAGGACTTATCAGCAGATATTGAATGCATTAAAGATAAGCTGAATGATTTAGAAGACCGCTCCAGGCGGAACAACAAAGTTCCGGGGGATCCCGGAGGACGTTAGACCTTCTGACCTCATGGCTTACAACCAAGCTCTATTACAAAAGCTTTTGCCCTCCTATTCACCTAGAGAACTGATCATTGATCGGGCTCATAGGATCCCCAGACCCCGGCATCTTCCAGAGACTACTCCGAGAGACACCTTAGCCCGGATCCACTTTTTCTAGACCAAGGAGGCAGCCCTGGCGGCTTCCCACCAATTATGCTGGTGGAGATGCTGGCGCCATACCAGTCAGTGAAATTGTTCACAGATTTATCTGCGGCTACTTTACGCCAAAGGAGATTGCTGGCCCCTGTCACTTTAGCCCTGAGGGAACACGAAATTGCCTATAAATGGGGTTTTCCGGTGAAGCTTATTCTTACTCATGGGGGCAAACAACATATCATCACCTCCATGGAACAAGGTCGTCCCTTGCTGGGATCATAGAATATATCATTTCCATCCACTGAAGAGACCCGTACGTCTTCCCCGCAACATCTGACCGCAGAATGGCACACAGTTACAGCAAAGCGAGGCACCAAACATTAATTGCTTGCATTAGGTGCTATGGAGTCTAGCTGGATAGCTTGGTATCAACCAGGACTCTTTTCCCCTTAACTCCTTTTAGACCGGTTTGTGTATTACTCTGAGTGGCTCATCCCACTCCGGTTTATACTATTTGATCATCGTTCTGTTTAATTTTATAGCTTTTTACACATTTTATGTTATGCATTATTTTCTTCTATATCCTATGGTCTCAGATGATTGTAATGTCTCGAGGATTGGCGTAGTGGTCGGGCTACTATCTTACTACCATATTGGTATAGCAAATGTCTCATGCTTTCTAGTTTTTCCCCATGGTGCTTAAATTGGTCTCCCTAAATGCCAAGGGATTAAATAGCCCCCCAAAAAAGAGCATATATGTGGTCTGAGGTGTTACATCTGAAGGCTGACATTCTCTGTGTACAAGATTCACATATTATTAGTAAAGATGCTCATAGGATTCATCATCATTCCTTCCCTTATGTCGTGCAGTCCCACCACCGCAAGAAACAGAGGGGGTCATCCTCGCTTTCAAAAACTCTGTGGCTTTCTCCCCTCACATTACCATCTTAGATTCTAATGGGAGGTATATCATACAAGTATGCACGGTGAACAACATTCTCTACACCATTGTTGTTCTTTATGCCCCCAATAAGCATCAATTACGCTTTCTCAACAAAGTCCTAACAAAGACTGCTAAAGTGCAAAGAGGCCACCTTATTATTTGCGGTGATTTTAACATTGTGCCTGACGCCGCAGTGGACTCTACAGCCTCCACTAGAGGGCAGTACCCTTCCCTTGGTTCTCTGCTGGTTCATGATGAACTGTACAACATCTGGAGATTGCACGATGCCTCTGAACGGGATTTTTTTTTTTTTTGCCTGTGCATAACACTTACTCCGGTATTGATATGTTTCTAGTGGGCAGGTCGCTTCTTCAGTTGGCTTCACAATCCACTATTGGATTAATTAAATGGTCCGACCACGCCGCCATATCCCTCTCGATTCAGGAGTCTTTCAGCAGCAGAGATACCCTTTGGTGTTGTAGCCCCTACATTATCTCTGATCCCATATGTAAAGAGGAATTTGCTAAAGCCATATCCGAATACTTTCTATTGAACAGCAATTCGGTATCCAACCCTCATAGTGTACAGGGTAGCGTATGCCCATAAGGCAGTCATCACGGGAGTGTTCATTAAACTTGGTCACCAAGCGAAAAAACTCAGAAAAGAAAATACAGGAAATACTTTCCCAATTGACCCATTAGAGACATTAAATAAAGCTTCCTTTTCGCCAGATAGGGCTGCCACAATACACTCCCTTAGAACTCAACTTAGAGAATGTCTTCTCTTCACATACGAGAGAAATCTACGATCAATGAGAGCAAGATACTATTCTCAAGATAATAAGGCTGGGAAACTACTTGCTCGTCGCCCTAAAATGCATGCGGCTAAGTCCAGAATCCCTTTCTTGACCCATCCTTCTACAGGCACTAAGATCTATGACCCGAAAGCAATAGCTGACCAGTTTGCCGAGTATTATTCTGCACTTTATAACCTCAAAGACTCCTCGGAGGTTCAGGCACTCTCCTCTTCGGAGGTGGATGCTTTTCTGAACAGGTTGAGTCTCCCGTCCCTGACCCCTCAGTAGAGAGATTTGCTCTCTCTGCCCGTCGAGCTGTCTGAAGTCTCAAAAACTATCTCCTCCCTTCCATTGTATAAGTCTCCAGGCCCCGACAGCTTGTCTAATTTGTATTATAAGACTTTCCTGGTCCAATTAATGCCCCATCTATCATTAGTGTACAACAAAGCATTTCAGGAGGGTTCCTTCCCAAATGAGACACTTGAGGCCACTATGGTAACTATTCCGAAGCAAGGCAAGTCTACTGACAGGCCGCAGAATTTTAGGCCCATCTCCCTCCTGAATACTGACCTGAAGGTCTATGCTAAAATCCTAGCTTCCAGATTGTCCACTATTTTGCCCTCTTTAATAGCGGCTGACCAAACTGGTTTTATCAAAGGTCAGCAGATTACAGACAACACCCATCAGGCTCTGGACCTCATTGACTATGTTAACCGCAAAGGAGATCAGGCCTTGCTGGTAACTCTTGATGCCGAGAAGGCGTTCGACCGCTTAAATTAGTCATTCGCCTTCTCGGTGTTAGGGGCGATGGGTATGGGGGGCCTTTCTTAACCACAGTACAAGCCCTCTACTGGAGATCTTCTGCGAGGGTTTTTGTGAATGGAGCTATATCATCTCCGTTCCCGTTGACGAATGGTACTCGTCAGGGTTTCCCCCTTTTGCCCCTAATTTTCATCTTGGCTATTGAACCCCTTGCCCAAGCTATTAGACTCCACCCACAGATTTCTGGTGTTCAGATTGGGGCCACACAACATAGTATTTCTCTCTATGCTGACGATGTACTCTTGACCCTATCTTCCCCATTGACAGCCTTACCGGCAGCCTTCTCTGTTATCAAAGAGTATGCACGACTATAAGGTCAATGAGACCAAGTCTCAAATCCTCCCATTGAATATCCCAGATCGGGTGTTGCACTCCTTCAAACAGGAATTCCCATTTGATTGGCAAACTAATAGTATTCAGTACTTAGGCATTGCTATTCCTCCGAAGATCCCACGCCTTTTTCATCTAAACTACCTCCCGCTATTAGATATGATGAAACACGACATTGCCTTATATAGCAAATATGAGATCTCTTGGGTAGGCTGTATTGCATCATTCCAAATGCTTATATTAACTAAGCTCCTCTTTGTGTTTAGAAGTGTTTCTGCCAGAGTTCCTAATCATTTCTTT
The DNA here is from genome assembly GCA_900303285.1 of Rhinella marina. Classification (NCBI taxonomy): domain Eukaryota; kingdom Metazoa; phylum Chordata; class Amphibia; order Anura; family Bufonidae; genus Rhinella; species Rhinella marina. The sequence continues at coordinate 19,901 of ONZH01011536.1, forward strand.
GTGAAAGCCCAGGGATTACTTAATAATTTTGTATGGTCTGGCAACAGACCCAGAATTGCTACTTCCACCTTCCAAATCTGCTGGATTATTTTTTTGGCATCTCAAGTCCAGGTACTTAGGAAATGGTGGGGGACAGACGATATGATCCCATGGTTACAAATTGAGTCCACACTATCGCCCGCACAAAATCTTAGATCGCTTCTCATCAACTCTATCAGTATGTCCCCAACCAAAATTCCCACATTACCAACCTTGGTTCAGTCTTCACTACATCACCGGCGTATTTTCCACCAAAAATGCAACTGCAAACACGTCTCTCTACTAAAAATATTCCCATTGCAGCTTCTGGAATTGCATTTACCTGACACTGATTTAAGGCAATGGCGTACTCATGGCTTACGCTTTTTAGGCCAATTATATAATCAGGGCACTATAAAACCCTTCTGGGACCTCCAATCTGAGTTTCTTAACCCAAAGAGGGAGTTCTTAAAATATTTGCAAGTGTGCATAAAGAGCTAAAGGTGGTTTTCCCTGAAGACGATTGGTTGGCGACGTTTAAGTTCATCTTCTCCACCTTTCGCAGCACCTCTCTGTATGAGGCAGCCATCAAAACCTGTTTGAGATGGTACGTTATCCCAGACAGATTAAGCAAAATATACCCTGGCACTTCCCATCTTTGCTGGCGTCTATGTGGAGGCAGAGGCACCCTGCTACATGTGCTGTGGTCATGCCCTCTGATTTTACAGCTTTGGGAGGAGATCTTCAAAATAGCGTCTAACTTTTCTGGTATGTGTATTGAAAAAATCACCTTACTGGGCTCTCTTGTTCATGGGGATGAATGCAATTCCAGCTCGCTGCCGAGTCCCAGTGGCTCATTTATTTCTGACAACCAAATTGATACTCACCAGGTGTTGGAAATCCAGCACTATCCCTACAGTAGCCAAGATCCTTTCTAGGGTCCAGACTATTTGCTCCTGTGAGAGAATTATGGCCTATAAAGACCATGCAGTACACAGATTTATCTTTCAATGGGGTACATGGCTAGACTATACATCCCCAAACTCAACTGATTTGCAGAGACTTTCTTTTTGACGATATCTGAGACTTTTACTTAACTACTCATTTTTGCTTTATTATTTTCTGCTTTTTTTGTCCTATTTTAATATTACTGTATCTGGTCTTTCAATAGATCTGTAGTTTTCTAGTACCTGTTGATATGCCTGTTTTGGTTATAAATAATCAAGCTGTTTCATTTCATATACTGGCATCTGTGCCTTAATGTACACTATATTGTCTTTTACCTGCATTATACTGATGTCAGTCATTCTGTTGACTATATGTTATCCTTGTAAAAGTTTGAAACATAAAAAACCATTAGATTACCCTACCACCTGGTGGATTATGTGCATTTTTCTGTGTGGATTTTCATGCGGATAAACTGCACCGTGTAATACCGTACCAGGAAAGTGAATGAGATTTCACAAATCTAATGTACACTTTACATATTTTTTCAGTGCAGAAGCTGACATACCATGTGGGTTTTGAAATCCGCAGCAAGTCGAGATGTAAAAAGCTGATAACACAAGAAGTAGACATTTCTCACTGAGACATATTACAATGTGTCTTATGGTCACTTGTACTAATCATTTATGCAAAGCTGTGTGAAAAGTTTGTGACCAGTGAATATATGCTCATATTCTGCCTGTTTTCAACTATACAAAACTCAAACTTTTTTTTTTTTTATGGTGGGGGGCTTTGGGCAAAACGTTGTTCCACTGGAGTTTATCATAGGAAAGATTACAAAAACACCACAAGAATTAAAATCAATTATCATTTTAAGGCCACTTTGGCTAAAGGATCAGCAAAGAAACATCTACGTATGATATTTCACAAAGTCCAACACATGAATCAAACAAAGTATATTTGGTGATACATATACCATACATTGTTAATATTTACAGTATATATAAACAGATATGCACACAAGCATAAAAAAGCATGAAAAGCAAGGCAATACAATTAAATTGACATTCATAAAATTGGCATTTTTGGAATGTATCAGATTCATTGACCTATTGTAAATGTAATATTCTGCCTAGCATATACCATAACATTGATGCTCAAGAAATTGCCTTTGTCAAAATGTTACATTTAACAAGAATATATTATACTGAAGAAGCTATAGAAAGCAACACCCTTTTCTAAAAAAAAAAAATCATCAAATTTACCCTACCTAAATTATTTTGTCTTGCACTATGGCTACACTAAGTTTAAAATAGTAATACCGCAATCCCCAACCATATTACCATAGGGGAACCCCTGAAAATCTTTGTCACTTCTGTGGCATAGCTTTTCCTTTTCCAGGACTCGAAGACTCATGACATATCCTCAGGATAGGTCACCAGTATCTGCTCTGTCGGGAGTCTGACTCATGACACCACAGCTATCAGCTATTTGTAGGGGTCACATACCAAGCACAGCGTCATACATTGTATAGCTGCTGTGCTTGGTATTAGAGCCTAAGGGCATTTACTTGAAGAACTCCCGCAAAAATTTTTATTCTCTGACCTGTTAGAAAGGTGCATGATGTACTCTATAGTGATTGTCATTTTCTTATCAGTGACTGTTTCAGTGAGTAAAAAGCTCTCTTCTTATTGTAGCTGGGTCATGTGACCAACTCCCTGACCTCCAAGTGACCCAGGACAGAAAGCCAGTAACTGCTGGAGACTTTCAGTCTAATAGGAATACATAGAGAATTAGACTTCCTGTCCACACATAAGTCTATGTGTGAGTTGGTGGGTCTAATTGCTGGTCACATGACACAGATAAGAAACTTCAGGATGATATAAGTCAAACATTCAGACACTGGTAAGAAAATGACATTCACTACAGATTACATCATGTACATTTCTAGCAGGACATGGAATAAAATTTTTGTCGAGAGTTCTTCTTTAAATGAAACTGAGCTGTACAAAGGCGATACGTTGACGATCATTGGCCTAGGAAGAAGCAGTCCTCTTCAGAGCGCCACAGCCTCTACAAACAGCTGATCAGCGGGTATGCCAGAAGTCAGGCCCCCACCAATCAAATATTGATGACCTACCCTGAATATTGTTAATCAATTTTCTACTCCCAGAGAACCCCTTTTAATTTATATTTTTTGTCATATGAAGAGCTGTATTCCAAGAAATACAGTACCGGTAAGTGTGTGTGTTCAGCTGGAAGAGTTGTACGGAAAAAGCATAACACTGTAATTAAAAAACATACATCTCTGGTTGTGAGTAGGTATTCCAGAAAAGGCCAATATTCATTTTTAGGAAGGGCATATTTAATAGACATCAGTGTTTTCAGTACACATAAGCTGTTTAATAAAAATATATCAATACTTGTGCCTTATTAAGTCAGAGATGCACAAAAGTGAATCATACAAACCCCACACAAGAGACCACCCTAAAAGCCATTCTGAGAAATTATACAAAGGGAAAATCCTTTAGTCCTGTAAGTAGACTGAAAGACCGAATTTGCTATAGATAAGACAATAGTCAATCTGTCTTGTTCTAATAACATCCCTGATCACTGTAGTATACAGTCATATTTCGGTCTACCTAAGAATGAACATTACCTGATCCAGGACATGAATCATTTATGGCTTCCTCCATCACTTTCTTTTCACTATTAATGAAATTTCATGAATCGTTCAGTTACTCTCTCACTTTCTTATCCATTTAATCTTCTTTCTCAGCAGTTTCTGCTGCTGCCTCTCTTTTTCTTCTACTGTATTATATCACCATCTGGACAACTTACATTATCTTCAAACCCTCTATCTCCCAACCTCTGACTTTACACCAAATTTTCTCCTATCAGGTCCTGGGGCTGTGTAAAAACCTAAAAAAAGGCAAAAAAAAGAAATCTACAAAGGCTGCAGCAAGATTGAATTCTGCTCATCAGATCGCCATCCATCTGATTGACATTAAAAATGAAACCGTTATCTTCTCCTGCAGACAGTTGGCACATTGTGACTATTCTCACATAGTATCTGACACATTCATTATGAAAACTAAAATCCGTACATCTAACAAACATTAAAAAGATAATATTCGGCAAATATATAACAGTAATGACTTACTATAAACAGTAAATCAGAATAACTCAGCAAGTGTGTGATTAAGGGGACATCTATATAAAGTCAATCTGTCATCATTGTTGGCACCCCAAAACAGCTAAATCCACCATATGCTAATTAGAGGCCAAGTAGATGCCAGCTACCATTCAAGTGTGTATGCTGTAAACCTTCCCTGCTACCCTCTCCTTTGCTCAAGAGTGACAGCCACAGTGGTCTCCAGGGTTACATGCATCCTATGATAGAGTGAGCCACCAGACCCGCCACTGAAGAGCAAATGGGAGGGTTTACAATCAAGAGCCTAGGGCACTTAAATGGGTATTCCAGTTAGATGAACAAAGGATACGGGATAATTATTAGATCATGGGGGTCCCACCAATCATGAAAATGGGGGTCTCATACCTCCTGCAGCCACCCTAAAATGAACGGAGCGGCTGGTCAAGCATGCGCATGGCCGTTCCATTATTTTCATAGGAATTTCAGAGATAGCCGAGTACATGCATTTGCGACATGCCGCTCCGCTCATTTCAGGCCGGCTGCAGGGGGTACAGGGCCTCTGTTCCCATTATCGGTCGGGGTCCCAGCAGTAGGAAACCCACCAATTTAATAGTTACCCCCATCCTGTGGATAGTGGATAACAATCTAACCAGATTACCCCTTTACATGCAAACTAGACACTTAGCATCTAATTATCATTTGGCACATGACTGATTAAAAATTCATTTTCACAAGTATTTTTAGTCTACCTATATTCCCTATAATACTTAAAGGGGTTGTCTGGGTTCAGAGCTGAACCCAGACATTCCCTTAATTTCACCCAGGCAGCCTGCCTGATGTTAGCATCAGAGCAGCCTATGCTCCGATGCCCTCCTTTGCCCTGCGCTAATTAGTGCAGGGCAAAGGCATTTTGCCCGGTTCCGGTGACAAACCAGGCTCTGCCAGACGGAGGCTTCTGCCCAGCAGTGAGCCTGGTGACGTCACCGGCGCTGATGGGAGGGCTTTAGCGCTGCCCTAGCCAGTAAAACGGCTAGGGCAGCGCTAAAGCCAGCCCATTACAGACGGTGACGTCACCGAACACACTGCTGGGCGGAAGCCTCTGCCCGCCAGTGTTAAACATCTGTAAAACATCTAAAAATGCCTTTGACATTTCCCACCACTGCCACTGAAATGGGTTGTCTCACCACAGACAACCTCTTTAATATAAGATCTATTGCGGTGCTCAGCTGCCATCTAAAGATTTCCACTGCAGAGTGATGTAAGTGAATGTAAGTGGTCATCCAGGTTATTCATGGACAGCTCAAATCAAAAGCCACTGCTTAACAGTGGCTCTCTACTCTAGAGTAGGGGTCTTGAGGTGAAAACTGCCTCTTCAATGTTCACATGCCCTAATAGGAAACATAGGCATGGGATGTCAATGGGATGAAATGGGTTGTCCCATGAAATATATTCTATTTTAGAAACCAAAACCTAGATTTGAATTCTTTTGCAATTGGTTGTAATTAATAATTTAGTATAGCCACCAGGTTATTCAATAAAATGCATCTGTATAGTGCCACCTGCTGTTTGCTCTTTTCCTTTTTTCTGTCCAGCACACTGAGGTGGTCACACATGCTCAGTTGTGCTCATTCTTTAACAGCCACCAACCATATTTACTGTTAGAAGCTGTGAGAGCAATTGGAGTAATGGATGGAGGAAGCTCTGGATCTAAGTCAGGCACAAGGTTGGTTGTAGCTTTGATAGAAAGATTGTCATGTGTTGATGTTTATTTTTTACATTAATCATGGGACTTTTAATTGTCCCAAAACACTGGGCACTTTTAAGGCTTACAGGAATCCTGCTGTCATTTGATCAATATTTAGATGCAGGATAAAAGATCTTACCACATTACTGGTATTGGGTTATGTGCCATGCCAATAAAATTATTATCAAGAAGTCAGGATAAAGTAGAATCAGTCGTCTGGTGGTTTCTCAGAGAAGCAGTCACCCAGATTTTCTCGAAATATTACAAATAAGGTTCATTCAGGTGATCTCCATCCTCAGAGATGGTCTCAACACCAATAATGCTGTAGACAAATTGAGAACGTGTCACTGAATAATGTTAAATTGATGGAAATTCACAGACTGAAGACTGGCAATGCATTGAAAATAGAACTATAAAATGAGATTTGTAATACACTTTCTAAGCCTGGCATTGAATAAAATATTTGCTTAGAAGGCTGTGTCAAATTTCTGGTAATAGAAATCTGTAAATGGAGAGAGGGTAGATTATATAACTTGAGGACAAAAGGATTGGGCAAATTGAAATCCAGCTGCCAAATCCTAAATTGTGTTTACATTCATACATAAGATTTGAGTCATGCCTGATAAGACCGGATATATGGTATATTTATTATGTACACCATTTTACTGTACATGTACTAATGTCATTTTGAAAATCAGTTGCAAAACTTAGTCGAAGTGTACCAAATTAACACTATTCTCACATCTGCGTCAGAGATGTCACATATTACTTCATTATGACACGACACAGCACCGCATGCAGAACCTTTTTTTCCCCCCCATCAGAACCACAAACTCCTCATCGGGGGGGTTATGTTGGATGCCGTGGGATCTGGAACAGAAAAACTGGCACGTGGATATATGTGAATGTGACAAGGATTTTGAAGCATGATCATCAAAAACTGGAATGTACAACAGGTCTGACACTTTATGTTGAAAATATTGCATGTGCTTGATAAATTTGGGCACATTTCTGACATATCGAATCATACTAAGTTAGAAACTAACTGCAAAATGAAAAGAACCAAAAAAAATCCACACTTATAAATGTGGCGCGTGTAACAATATGTGCTTTAGGGCTGCCTTTTAGGACACGGACAGAATATAACTTCTGACATTTATACTAAAGGGGCTGCAAGAAAACAGAAGTCAAATGAATCAATATGTATGTAGTTACTGCAGTGGGATTACATGTTAATACATATTTTAAGTGTGGTTATACTTTTAGGCTTTTAGCATATAATGGTATGACATTCCAAGCTTTCAGAACATACCAGAATAACAGCAATATGTTCAGGACAGAGGAAGATATCAGGGATAGTAATCGGGATGCTGTGAATGCTGCTGAAAGTAAAAACAGGTTTGTTGCTTGGACTTTAGCTGTCATTTTGGTCTTGTATGAAAGGCTTGACTGGCAACTTTCAAACAAGACCAGTTGCATATTTCTAGCTGCTACCATTCAGGAGATAGCAGCATATAAAGCAGCCCTCCCCCCTCCAGTTAGCTACTTTTCACACTGCCTGAGCTGGACTCCGGCAAAACAGTTAAGTGGTTAATGGGCAACTCTACTAAGTTCAAGTGAACCCCTATACACAGAATATGAGATAACTATTAGATCAGTGGGGGGTCCTAATGCTGGAACACACAATGTACATGTGGATGGCTTCCTCATACCCCACAGGACTCTGCAAAATGAACAGAGCAGCAGGTTAAGCTCAGGTCGCCACTCTATTCGTCTCTATGGGACTGCTGGAGATAGAGTACAGCTCTTGGCTATTTCTGCCAAGTCCCATAGAGATGAAGGGACTAGAGACCTACTGAAAGCCTACATCAAGTGCCTTTTAGTAAAAATGTAGAGGCGCCCATTACAAAAATAATAAAATGGGTATACTGGGCGAGATTACAGATAAGTGAAACATTTGTAAACTAATTGGATTTGACCAAAATTTTGGAATTATTCAAGGTGATCAGAATCCTAATTTTTGGCAATTTAATTTGAACTAATTTTGTGTGGAAGGTGAGTAGTGGGGAAGGGTGATGAGTCCTAGGAGACACAGTGTCATACACTAATTTCCAGGCCAACTGGAACAAATTCAATTTGGAAAAGAGTTGAATCAATAGACCACTTTGGCCAGGATCAAACCTGAACCGAATTACATTCGCTCATCCCTAGGGGAGATTTATTTCATATACCAATCTGTAAAACAGCCTAGGGCAGTGCTACAGACCACCCGTTTGTGCCAGTGACATCATCGGTCTCACTGCTAGGCAGAAGTCTCCGCCTAGCATAGTGAGGAGAAGCCCAGTATGTCACCGGCAGTAAACAAACAGACCTTGCACTGCGCTATGCAATGCAAGGCAAGGGGGAGCATCGGAGCAAAGAAATGCTCTGATGCTGCACTCACACATAGTAAATGAGTTAAGAAGAGGTTCTAGCCGGGTTCAGCTCTGAACCTAGAAAACCTCTTTAATATCAAAACCTTAAATCTATGCCTGCTATGAGCAATTCGTGCCAATTTCTCAAACAGAGAGCCCGCTCCTCCCTTTTATCCCTATCCAGTTTGGTGAGGGGTGAGAAAAGTCACAAACTATTGAGAAAATAAGATGCGCACAATAATTGAAGCCTTTTTTTTTTTTGACAGCACAATACTGGACCAAAAGGCAATATGTTAAATATTACAGATTATTATTAGATTATTGCCATTTTATCACAGAAATCTGTTCCCATACAACTGATATTATAATTAACTGGTTATCTGGTTTATTCAATGTACAGCTTTGACACAATTTTTACATCATTCTTAAGAATAAAATATCAGATTCATGTGGTGGTAATATAAAAGTATACATCTTAGGCTATGTTCACACTGCCATAAGCGTCTGTTCCTTCAGGTTCCCATTGTTTCTCGATAGCTCAATAGGAACTCTTAGGAGGTATTACATAACAGAATTAGAATAACCCTCATGGCCAAGTCATGACACTAGTTTGAACAGAGCCTTTGCAGTCATACCCGTCTACTTCCATTAATATACAAAACATTATCAACATCCCATTATAAAATATTACAACTGATGAGGAAAAAACAAGTCACAAAAAATGTAAAAAATCCGCCTTTTAAATAAAAATCACTTACCAATTAAGAAAATGTCTGAATAATAAAAAGACAATCTTTGTGGTCTGGCAAGGCATTGTAACAATGATTATACTGAATAATCAAAGAACACAACTTATGGATAATGTAAGTAACATTTTTGAAGAGCCATCACGTGGTTACACTGACATTCAAGTGAAGGCCTTGACTATAGAAAAGAGTAGACATGCCACCCGTAACTGGAATGATGTCACTACAGGGTGGTGACCACCTATTGACAGGTGAACCTGCAGTGTAAATTCAGAAATCCTCATCTGTAAATGTGTTTTCTTACATTTGTATCATAATGGTGCAAATTCAGTGCAAATACATCCATGTACGAAAAAACTGTAGCTACATTTAAACATTATAGCATGCAATGGAAAAAACACGATATATAGCTGTACTAGTGGAGAAAAATGGCGTTCTGAGATTTCGACATTGTTATGAGTTCCATCCCTGTAAAATACCTTGCATAGCACAGTGTTCCAGGCTACCCGGAGAATAGGAGCAACTATATGGCATAGGCTTATACATACAATATCATTTGTAGTTATTTGCAAGGCCATCTAATGAGGAGGGCTATATATAGTAAATATTACTGAGACTTAAATACTGATGACCTAACCTCTGGATAGGTCATGAGTACCTGATTGGTGGGGTCTGACACCCAGGACCCCCTGCCAATCAGATGTTCAAGAAGGCTGTGGCACTTGCAGTAGTGCCGTGGCCTTCTCGCCTCTTTCCCTGGTGCAAGTGACAACACGTTCATCAGCCATATGGCCTAGTCACAGCTCAGCCCCATAGAAGTTAATGGGGCTGAGATGCTATACCAAGCACAGCCGCTATACAATATATAGTGTTGTACTTGGTGAGCATGGAGAAGGCCGCAGCACTGACAGAAGCAAGCACTGGTGCCTTCTGAAAAACAACTGATCGTCAGGAACCCCAGGTTTCGGACCCCCAATAATCAGGTACTGATCAGGTCATCAGAATACAGTATAAATCTAGGAAAACCCTTTTAACGTTGTGGAATATCCCTTTATCCATAGAAGACATTATTTGCAGGTGGTCTGTTGAGTCCACTGCCAGTGCAAACAAGGGAATACAGAAGACATGACAGGGCCCTTTGACAAAATGTATGGCGCCAGTTCCATTTGCTAGCTCATATTATCAGATGCCCTCCATTTCAAATCAAGATGGTCCACTGCTTGGGCTGACCATACAAAGGAGGCAATGATTGCAGATCTCACCAGCAACTTGAGAGACTAAACTGGTCAACCAGGGAGCATGCTTTTCAAAATTTTGACTACATGGTCCCCGAGTATAATGGACCAGGCCAATCATGCCATATAAATGTAGTTTTGGCCATCCATGGGCTAAATCTTCCAAACTGTGTGATTGCATGTCAAGCAACAGTTAACCAAAATCACCCATTTTGGCCATCTTTTTTGTCTGATGTGTATGGACGGCAAGTCTGTTGGGTGAAGATTTCGCTAGTCTGGTAACCTCTCCCCTACCAATGGGACCCTACAGTAGCACATGGACTCCCTCTATGGTTCAGATGCCCTTGAATGCAAACCAACAATGTAACATTCAGCAAAGTCTGCATGTGCCCTAGCCCAACATTGATAATATTAATTAAGTCTGACTTACATATATATAATGTTTTGATGTCTAATGCAGTCATACTAACAAATCTGCATTCAAATGAATACACAAGCATACAAGTGAGCATATACTTTAGATTTCAATTCACACTTTGCTGATAAGTTCTTTTGGATATGAGGGGAACACTTTTACAAAGCAGGGGTGCTGACAGTGGATGAGTGTTACAGCACTGTGGAAAATCTTTGGAGACAAAAACACTGAGAACAAACACAATAGTCGTGCATTCTTGGTGCAGAAGCAGTTCTAGAATTTGGAAGCACGTGATCAGACCGTCCATATTCTCTTCATCACAGAGCTTTGGCACTAGTAACATGTGTGGTGTGTGACACTGGCTTCTGAGGGTATACGCTGTATACATATACTTGCAGCAAAATGGTAATGTCTACAAGAACCTGCAGGAGGCCACAGACCGTAAACTGGAAGGGTGCTTGATTGAGAATAAAGTAAGCAGTCTTAAAGGTATCTCCACTTGTCCACATCAGTACCATTTTGATGCTGAAAAAAAAAACATAAGAATATCAGTAAATGAACTACAATTATAACAATTTATTTTGCAAATTAAAAAATGTTAAAATGTATTTATGATTTATTTTATGCACTTATATAGCACTACTATATTCTGTAACGCTTTACAGACATTAGCATCCCACTGTCCCCAATGGTGCTCACAATCTAAGCTCCCTATCCGTATGTTTTTGGAGTGTGGGAGGAAACCCACGCAAACACGGGGAGAACATACAAACTCCAAGCAGATATTGTCCTTGGTCGGATTCGAACCTAGAATAATAGAATAAAAATACAAAGAACTATGTTTTGCTCTTAAATGTGGACCTGGGTAAAGGTCTCTGCTGGATGGTTCTCCCCACCGGGTTTGACTGACAATTCGTTCCCTATATGCAAATAGGGACAGACCTGCCAAACAAGCCTGGTTGGGCAGGGACAAGATGGATGGAAGCCGCCCAGCAGACACTTCAAGGTCATGTTTCAGAGAAAAGTCATGACGGTGCCTGTCAGTATTTCATGCTGTCCATGTTTTTGGCAGCATGAAAATGTTGACAGCTGAAATTCAATAAAAATCCCTTCTGATTTCTCATGAGTCTGTATTTCTGTTTTCTCCTCTACCTGTAATGCAGGACACTATTATCCAGGGAGACCATAAAAACAATGGGATCTCTGAAATTTTACAAACCCATTAATAACAAGATAAACAACGTGGCCTGAAACATTTCATCCAGACATGGTCCAACCAAAATTTCAGTCACCATAGCCGAACAGAGTTATAAATTTAAGTAGGAACAAAAATATGTCACACAGAGACTAAACATTTCATAGTGATTACAGACAAGACAAGATCTTTTACGGACTACCCAGGGGAAAAACAATTAAATGACTGGTGGGCACAGCATGTGCCATAGCAGCTGAAATTCTGGTAATCCATTCAACGCATCTCCCACTGATCTTAAAATAGAGCTGCCTGGTCCCTGTTTCTTTTTGTGACATGGTCATGAAAGTATGGGAGATATGGAAACAGACAAATAAATATAGAATAAAGATTATCATCAAATCCCGGCAAAGAAAAATAAATCACAACAAAAAAATTTTTTTTTAAATTGTATGCATAAAAAATATCAAATTGATGTTCTTTCCCCAATTGAGATCCACTTTTGTTTTCATTTTAACCCTTCCATATATCACTACATCTTACCTAAAGTGTTCCAGTCCCCTGGTCACAACCTTTCTAAAAGCATAAAAGGTTCAATGACAGCTGGGCAGCTCTGTCATTTCTCAACATAGAGGGTCGTCTTGTGTGTCATGCTCTTCTTCCTATTTTTTTAACCTACAGTATATGAGCTTTTTATATGTCGACATGAGTAATGCCATTGAGGTGTCCCATGTGTACACTTTAATATAGCCTGGTGATATCTTTTCCAGCATCAATCATTGCGGATATTAGAAGGAGCTTTACGGGATCCATAAAGGAGATATAGTATAGTAATACACATAGGGCATAAACAGCACAGAGCCTCTAGGCCTAATGCTACATATCAGCATTAAAAGCAGGGAAATATGATCGATGGAACGATACATGAAAAATGATAACATGAATATTCAGTCACATTAGAGAGGTCTGTATAATGTGCCCAGCCCCTCCAATATATGATGGCCAGTACTACCCAGACAAAGTCTCTTTTTGAATACAAAAAGACTGTGGATTTCAAATGATCCAATCTCAGACAGTATTTACCCATCATATAGAAAAAGAAGTCCCTGAACTGTGCTTTGTGAAGTCTATTAAAGCTATACAGTAATATGTAGTTTGAGTTGTTTGGTTCTATGCCTGACCATTTTCCAAAGACAGCTGTCAACCGAACGTGATTTCAACAGCAGCTATCATTCCCGATTCCCCCATATACAGGCAAGCTTCACGTGACGGAGTGTGCATGTTTATTTAAAGTGTAACTGACGTTTCATTTTTTTATCCCCTTATGGTATAGTACACTCTGCTGTATAAGTGCTTTTGTGCTTTAAAATTTGATCATTCTCAGTTTTACCTGCTAATAACCCCCACAGATGCATGCTACTTTCCTATACAGCTGCTCACTTCTCAAGTTGTTGTCAGGTGCAGGACGTCTTCTCCATCTCATAACAGAAGACGGGTTAACACTGGGGGGAGGAGCTTAGCCCTGAGTGGCTGGTGCTGGGCTGAGGCAGAAAATGAAGGGGGGGATGCTTTACAGGCGGATATCTCCTGAATGGTACCAGCTAGAAACATGCAACTTGTTTGAAAGAGGACAGTCCAGGCTTTAATTCAAGACCAGAATGAGAGCTCTAGTCCAAGCAACAGAGGAGAAATCACTGTTAGAAAATGAGTCGGGAATAAATGTGAGTAAAATCTGTTTATACTCCATCAGTGTGGAAGATAATGAGGGACAAATGACTATTAAGAGGTTAATACAAATGCTTACTGATGAAGCATTTGTACATCAGTACATCATGTAATGCAGGGCTTGTCTCTGGTTATCTGTATGTGAGGATACACACTGCTCTGGGATAGTGGGGAAGTGATCTGCATTGTGATTGGTCCTGCTAGTTCATGTGAGGAAAGCAAAAGCTTATGGGAAGTGAGGGAAATACAGGATGGCACCAAGGACAGGGCAAACCACCACAGGAATAGCAGCAGAGGCCATTTTAGGAAGATGATGAAATAGATGCACAGAGAAATAGGGTTGCTAAGGGCTGAATACAGACATCAGAAAGGTAAAATTAACAGAAAAATATCTGCCCTTCAGCATCACATATGTTAGGAATTTAATTTTTGGTAGTGAAATGGCAGTTACGCTTTAATAGGGAGAGTGGAGAAAGCCACTGGCAGAGTCCTCTGGTGGCGGCGAGTACAGTCAGAAAGTGTTACCCTTAAAGGGGTTGTCTCATCTTGACTAATGGGGGCATATCGCTAGGATATGCCCCCATTGTCTTATAGGTGCGGGTCCCACCGTTGGGACCCGCACCTATATCGAGAACGGGGCCCCGCAAGGTGGTGGCTGGAGGACTCCGGTCCGGCCACCACCAAGCCGGCTCCCCATAGAAATGAATGGGAGCGCACCGCGCTTGCGCGGCCACCGCTCCTATTCATTTCTATGGAGCCGACGGAAATAGCCGAGCCAGCGCTCGGCTATCTTCGCCGGCCACATTGAAAATGAATGGAGGCGGCTGCGCATGCGCAGTGCGCCCCCGTTCGCTTTCGGGGCCCCGTTCTCGATATAGGTGCGGGTCCCAGCGGTGGGACCCGCACCTATAAGACAATGGGGGCATATCCTAGCGATATGCCCCCATTAGGCAAGATGAGACAACCCCTTTAAATATTAGATGGTTAACTGGTCTAGCCAAAATCAGCAGGTTTGGCCGATGCACATATGTGTATGGCCACCTTATCAAATCCTGTGTTTTACAAAGGCAATGGCTAGCAAGACGTTGTTGACAACCTTGTCAAGTTGCTGCCTGGCATAAAAATATGCATGGTTAACAACAGCTACCATTACTAAGGTCAGATAAGACACAGTCCTGACCACCAGCCGGCTAGGAAACAGCAGAGCGCTCCTGTGCATAGCACAGCAAGCTATGTTGCTTCGGAGTTAGGGAAAGAAAACCCAATCAGCCTCACATCACATCCCCCCCACCCAAATCAGGCATTAAAAATAAACTTGCCTCGCTTGCTCCAGACAGCGCTGCCACTCACTGCCCCATGGTCTTCTTCCGGCCCACACTGCGTTGTGACCTGACGTCGCACAGTGTCAGGTCCAGGTACATGCCTACATGCACTACATACTGACGCTGTACAGCATCAAGAAACCGTGCAGAGTGGGGCCTAGAAGAAAATCAGGGAGTACAGCCGTGCAGCACTTCCTTCACTGCGCCTCCCATATGCTAATGGCCCCTTGCGTAATGGAATTAGCATTCAGACTATAAGACACACCACCACTTTTCCCCTCACTTTTGAGGGAAAAAAGTGCATCTTCTATTCCAAAACATACAGTATATGTTTAGCTCAACATAACAAAATATTATTTTGCAATACTTGGCCAAGTTTTCCTGCCAGGAATAATTCCATATCATACTGATATATGGGAGTGAAAAATAAAGCACTTTAGAAATAATAAAGGCTTGACATACACTACACTAAAAAGTCAATTTGTTATCAAGACTTGCTAACTGACTTAAAGGCACACAAAGTTATTGAACATTGTGGCTTTTAAAGCAACGTGGTTAGTGGTCTCAATGGTCAGTTTCTACAAAAAGAATGTCTTAAAATTTTATACCTGGTTTTTAGCTTGAACATTAAGCGAAGGAATAAAAAGAATGGCCTGCCCCAGAAGTAATTTAACATTCCCTGCTAAGCCATAAGTATTTTTTTGCAACGTATTTTAATTGCGTTCCTTTCTTTTCAATGATGGATCATCCTTGGTGCATAAGACCATATGCTGAAGTAGTGGCAGAGGTACAAATAAGATACTTACTTTCTGCAGCAGAATATAAACAAACTGGTAAAAATGCTCATATTTTTTCATTTAGACGCATTTCATTTAACATAATATGAAAGGGTCATGAAAAAATGCAAGTCTGCACTGGCATAATATAGCAATAATGGTCATCTTCCCTGGTCTTCCTAAACATAAATATTTTACCTTAAATTATATTGTCAAACATTATATAAAGGGGTAATCCAGTAATTTCATGTTATCCCCTATCCACAGGATTGGGAATATGTATAAAACTTGGCTAAATCCAACAGCCCCATAAAGATGAATGGTGTGGCAGTGTGCATGCTCAACCTGCCACTTTATTTATTTCTGGGAGCCCTCCAGGGCATAGCACCCTGTTCTCGTGATTAGTGGGATCCCCACCAATCTAATACATATTCCTTACCCTGTGGATAGGGGATAACCTGAAACTACTGGAATACCTCTTTAATTATGTTCCAATTTTACATCTCACTAATCCCAATGAGGGGTGTGTTGTAAGGGTATTTTTAATTGAGTACTGATGAGATTTTTCCCTTTAATTATTGTATCACTGTTTCATGTTATATTTAATAACATTCTTTGTAATGTATTGAGTTAGGGATGGTTAGTTAACATATACAATGCCACTGTTCCATGTTACAGTATAGTTCACTTTCCAAGTGACTACCTCAGGGTAGGGTTGTCACGATACTAACATTTTGATTCGATTTCGATACCAAGAAAAAGTATTACGATACTCGATACCATTCGATACCACGCAGAAAAAAATAAAAACACACAGAAATCTGTGTGCCCCCATCAGACCTCAGATCAGCCCACTGTGCCCCCATCAGACCTCAGATCAGCCCACTGTGCCCCCATCAGACCTCACATCAGCCCACTGTGCCCCCATCAGACCTCACATCAGCCCACTGTGCCCCCATCAGAGCTCACATCAGCCCACTGTGACCCCATCAGACCTCACATCAGCCCACTGTGCCCCCATCAGACCTCAGATAAGCCCACTGTGCCCCCATCAGACCTCAGATAAGCCCATTGTGCCCCCATCAGACCTCAGATAAGCCAACTGTGCCCCCATCAGACCTCAGATAAGCCCATTGTGCCCCCAGATAAGCCCACTGTGCCCCCATCAGACCTCAGATAAGCCCACTGTGCCCCCATCAGACCTCAGATAAGCCCACTGTGCCCCCATCAGACCTCAGATAAGCCCACTGTGCCCCCATCAGACCTCAGATAAGCCCACTGTGCCCCCATCAGACCTCAGATAAGCCCACTGTGCCCCCATCAGACCTCAGGTCAGCTGACTGTGCCCCCATCAGACCTCAGATAAGCCCATTTGCCCCCTTCAGACCTCAGATAAGCCCACTGTGCCCCCATCAGACCTCAGATAAGCCCATTGTGCCCCCATCAGACCTCAGATAAGCCAACTGTGCCCCCCCATCAGCACCCTCAGACTCAGCCCACTGTGCCCCCATCAGACCTCAGATCAGCCCACTGTGCCCCCATCAGACCTCAGATCAGCCCACTGTGCCCCCATCAGACCTCAGATCAGCCCACTGTGCCCCCATCAGACCTCAGATCAGCCCACTGTGCCCCCATCAGACCTCAGATCAGCCCACTGTGCCCCCATCAGACCTCAGATCAGCCCACTGTGCCCCCATCAGACCTCAGATCAGCCCACTGTGCCCCCATCAGACCTCAGATCAGCCCACTGTGCCCCCATCAGACCTCAGATCAGCCCACTGTGCCCCCATCAGACCTCAGATCAGCCCACTGTGCCCCCATCAGACCTCAGATCAGCCCACTGTGCCCCCATCAGACCTCAGATCAGCCCACTGTGCCCCCATCAGACCTCAGATCAGCCCACTGTGCCCCCATCAGACCTCAGATCAGCCCACTGTGCCCCCATCAGACCTCACATCAGCCCACTGTGCCCCCATCAGACCTCAGATCAGCCCACTGTGCCCCCATCAGACCTCACATCAGCCCACTGTGCCCCCATCAGACCTCACATCAGCCCACTGTGCCCCCATCAGACCTCAGATCAGCCCACTGTGCCCCCATCAGACCTCAGATCAGCCCACTGTGCCCCCATCAGACCTCACATCAGCCCACTGTGCCCCCATCAGACCTCACATCAGCCCACTGTGCCCCCATCAGACCTCACATCAGCCCACTGTGCCCCCATCAGACCTCACATCAGCCCACTGTGCCCCCATCAGACCTCAGATCAGCCCATTGTGCCCCCATCAGACCTCAGATAAGCCCACTGGTGCCCCCATCAGACCTCAGATCAGCCCACTGTGCCCCCATCAGACCTCAGATCAGCCCACTGTGCCCCCATCAGACCTCAGATCAGCCCACTGTGCCCCCTTCAGACCTCAGATAAGCCCACTGTGCCCCCTTCAGACCTCAGATAAGCCCATTGTGCCCCCTTCAGACCTCAGATAAGCCCACTGTGCCCCCATTAGAATAAAATAAAAAAGTCTCTTACCTCTCCTGCGCCGCGGCTCCAGCGCTCCTGTGTCTTCTCCTCCCGGCGCTGCACGGTCACCTGACTGCAGAGTCAGATCAGAGTGCGCGCACTACGTCCTAACGCTGTACGCAGTCAGGACAGTGCAGCACGGACAGCGGAGCACCGGACCCGGAGCGGAGCTGCGGCGCAGGAGAGGTAAGAGACTTTTTTATTTTATTCTAATGGGGGCACAGTGGGCTTATCTAAAGGTCTGAAGGGGGCACAGTGGGCTTATCTGAGGTCTGATGGGGGCACAGTGGGCTTTTATTTTATCTGCAAAAAGTATCGCAAAAGAGAAAATACCAGTACCGAATAGATACTGGTATAAAAGTATCGATTCAGTATCGAAATATCGATACCCGCCACAACCCTACCTCAGGGACATGCTTTCTGCACACTGGACATCCCCTTTGACGGAGGAACTGGAAGGTATAAATTTCCATGTATCTGAAACAAAGTCTCAAGGTCCTATGAAAAATCTGTAAAGAAGGATGTCAGAAGACCATGATTGGGTGTCTGTTATTGGGCCTGTGTACTGCTAGGACGGTCAACAAAAGTGTCAGCTACGTGACCGCACCTGGACATTACGGCCGACAGGAGCCTACCCAGTAAATACTCACGGATTTCTGTCTATGTATGTTGGTTGTTTGTCTTATCTTTCATGCATTTAAACACACTTAGCAAACCTTTTAATTCACCTTGCCTGTGGAGGCCTATCTTATTCCTGGTTCTCAGAATTCCTGTTAAAACATCTGGTGGCAGCGGTGGGATCAAAGTTAATAAATACACAGCATTGATAGGGTGATACATAGAGAGGGTAGAAGATGTCCTGCAACTCCGAATGTGATCCTGGGCATTCGTGCCAGGAAAAAAATATTAGGGCAGATTATTGCATTGGCTAATCTGCTACAAGTGGGGCTGTAGTATAAGGTTTGTAGAACACAGCAGGGTTCTGTGAGCAAAGAAAAATTGCTAGTAACAGTCTGTAGAACTGAGAGCTTCTGCTGAGAAGAGAAGGGTGTTCATGTATCTAGAAAGACTGTGGTTTGTTCAACAGACACACATAGATAAGGCCCATACCCCAGTCTGTATATCTCTTTGTTACCCCTTTGCTAAACTCTATGTAGAGGGAGAGGGAGGAATAGCAGACAGAGGAGACAAAGAATGCAAAACTATGGATTAATGCAAAGTTTGTTGAAAAGTTAGTAATGTGATTAGTAAGTGACTTGAAATATAGAGATGTTCATTTTTCCTCTTGTTGCCACATATTGGTTATATAGAAGACATAGAAGAGTGAAGATCAATTCATTGTTCTTTCTTCTCTTACAAGCAGCTTTAAGAATGTGTGATGTGTGTGAGAGAGTGAAAAAAACAAAACAGAATTGTCTGATATATTGATTAGGACCACGTGGCCTTGTATTGATTTTGTTGCTATATCTCTGTGTTTTAGTATTGTTTTTGATGTTATAATTGTTCTAAATAACTTGATCTTTTATAGGTCTGAATATAAGATTACATACTTGCTAGCAATTGATTTAATTAGTAAATTATGGTTTTCTGGGGGTGTGCATGTGTCTCTGGAAAGCTGGGTGGATGAATGCTTGAGAGATAAGAGGTACAAAACGGGGGACTGGCTGCTGACTGTGCTGCTGCATTTAAAAAAAAACGTGATTGATCAGACAAGAGAAGATATGGCTATGATCAGACGCAACTACAAAGAATTTGATGTTTAACTGACAGGACAACGGAGAAGTAAGAGTCTCGCTAAGTTGTATGCTAGTAGTTTGCAGCAAATGTTGTGGAGTAATGCATATCATATTTTTTTTTTATGTGCATTGGTGTTAATTTTTTTAGCGTGAATTTCCAGAATCGCTGATGAGTTCAATGAAACTTAGGTGAGTTAACGTAATGAAAACGTTTCTTATGATGTGTTTGATGGGCCCTTCATGTGTTAACTGTTTGTTTATATGTTGAATGTTATGTCTATATTGTTACATGTTGACTGTTCAGCTAACACCAGAGATCTGTCTTCATAACTGGTTAAGGGAAGACCGACTAAAAGGATGGGTCGCACAGTCCGACCGAAAGGAGAGGACACAGATGACACTGATGAAAGGGAGGAGAAAAAGGTGGATGTTACAGGCCACCCCCTTCTGCTCGTCCTAAAAGACAGAGAAGTCCTTTGTGAATTTACTGAATAAAATAAGTTTTAATGTCTTTCTTGTTGTATGTGTTGCATGTGTACTTGATATAACACATGCACTCAGTATATTTGTGTGTCGGTGCATTGCACATGTATTAGATGGATTCTTATGGAAAAGCACAAAGCATTCAATAATGATAAAGGGATAATGGGAAAGTTAGTACATCTGCAAGCAAAAATACGAAATGGTATGAAGTGAAGGGTAGACCAAAATACAACAATGGGTATATAAGAAAATACAATGTGAGAAGATTCCTGGATAAATGTGATATTAATGTTGTTGAGTGTTATTATCATTAATCAAAAGAATATGATCAAACTAATAATTCATTAAATGGTTTACATTGAAGATGCCAATAAATGAAGACATATTAAAATTAATATACACTTTTTGTTTCACATTGTAAAGACAATAAGTGCTGTGTGTACAAATGTAACAGAACTAAAAAGAATTGTAATGTGTGTTATCGAAAACCAACGAATATTTCTAGCTATTGTTTATGTAATACATTGAAGAGCAAAGATGAAGACCACTGGAGTCTAAAACGCTGGTCTTGATAAATGACCTCAATAGTTTTTAAATAGGTATAAACTGAGAAAGCTGAGCCTTTTCCTTAAGGCAACTTTAGAAATAAGAACCTATCCAAGCACTTACTATACACATATGCTAAAAAACCCTCACTTTTTGGAAGTGGTGCTCTGGACAAATGACAGTTAATGGATTTTATGACAACACTGCAAATGACAAAGACCAGCACACAAGAATATATTTAGATCATCCAAAGAGAAATCCACTAACCATGACATAATCAAATACGGCATTTCTGTGAGATTTTGGAAACTAAACTCCGTAAAATATATAAATCTTGTGATTGAATGATCAATGCAATATTCCAAAGAGGAAATCTAAATTGGTTGTAAAACGTACAATATTTCTGACTGGATGTGACCATATTTAGTTTTCAGACATTATTCATGTACGAACAGAAATATTTCACTGGTTAAGTAAGTAAATATGTTAACAGACATTTCATTTTTGTTGGTGGATCCTTTATTTTTTCAATAGTGTTCACCAATCCTTGACATGTCAGAGAATTCTTTGATGTCAGCAGAGATGACTTTAAATGTCAGGATAGGTCATCAATATGTGATCAGTGAAGGTGCAACTCTTCAAGCTACTAAACAGATGGGGCATAGAGGGTCTTAGTTATGAGGAAAGATTAACATAATTAAATTTATTTAGTCTTGAGAAAAGGTGTCTAACAGGGAAAATTATTAACTTATCTAAATATATAAATGACCTGTACTGTACCAGTTCTGTGTAGAACCCTCTCAAATGACAATATCACACTCCATTTGGAGAAGAAGAAAAAAAATGTCTCCAGAGACGCCATGCCTTCCTTTACCATACATACTGTAAATCTGTGGAATAATCTACCTCAGGATGTGGTCACAGCAGGAACAGTAGATGGTTTTTAAAAGGGTTTAGATGAATTTGTAGAACTAAATAACATTAATGCTTATGTAAATGTGTAGAAGTCTGGTTCTCACTCCCCATCCATCCATCCCTATACTAACTGTAACTATTCAGGAAAACAAAGATCCTATAGGCTGGATTTTAACATGTCCAATCTGGTGATGAGTTGCGAATGTTTTCTGGCAGTGACATATATATTTTTTTTATCAAACCAAACTTATACACAGTCAAGTCACATTATGATGACCACTTCCTACTTTCAACATCGGCAACACATACCTCATGAAGGAAGTAATGTGTGAGCTTGCTTTGTTGTATGTGCGATGGGCTGTCTGCATGCATATCCCTTGTTGATGTCATGGGTACAAGGGGCGATTTATCAGAGTTGCAAAAAGGGATGATTATTGGGTTTAGGGCCATGGGTGGCAGCAATTCTAAAACAACGTAGTTTTTGAACAGTATGTGTGCTGCTGTGATGAAAGCGTATCATGAGTGGATAAATTGCACCATTATGAATAAAGCAACATGGAAACTACAGGATACCTAGTACCATTGCTGGGAGAGGTGAACACTGGCTACGAAGGTGCGTGACCAACACGATACAGTTGAGCAGCTCACTGCCAATTTGTACCAGGGAGCTACTAGACATGTGTCTAAAACAACAGTTCAGCAAACCCTACCGAGTATGGGGCTCCAAAGCAGACAGATGATCACTGTACTTCTGCTAAAGAAGTTGTGCTGGCAGAACAGGCTTCAATTTATGCAACAGTTTCGGAATTGGACCTTGAGTTGCCTTTTCCGACAAGTTACGTTTTCTAGTTCATTGAACGGACATTGGTGTGTCAGGCAAGAATCATAAAATAACAAAACACACTGCAAACACTGCTGGAAGGTCACAAGCTGGTGGTGGCAGCATTATGGTCTGGGGAATGTAACGGACATTCTCTGGGCCCACTCATCTATGTGAAGGCACTCAATTTCAGTATGAATCCATCCTTGTAGACAACATACACCCGTACATGCTGATAGTCTTCCCTGGGGCAGATGGGATCTTCCAGCAAGACAATGTGACATGTCACAGGGCTGGAAATGTCTAACATTGGTTGGAAGAGAATGACAAAGACTTCCAAGTACTACCCTGGCCCCCTTATTCCCCAGACTTGAATCCAATTAAGCATCTGTGGGACCACCTCAATTGTGTTCACTCCATGGACCCTCCCACCACACACCTTCCAGCAGATGTGGGATGCACTGCAGTCAGTAGTGACAACCTACCATTAGCTTATTGAATCTGTCCAAGCCTACCTAGCTGCTGTCCATGCGGCACACAGCCTGGATATTAGCTGGTGGTCATAATATTGTGACTCGACTGGGTATGTTTGGCTGAATTGACCATATAGGTTAACGAACGAGATCAGGAACAGAGTTCAAAGTGTTGGATGAAAGGTCATTTCGCCGACATCTAACCGATGCCTATGGACGATTTGAAGTCCTCTGGACGGCCATTGTGAAAAAAGTCTGGGTGTACATATAACTATGAAGCAATCATTGCTATAATCCAGTCTAAAAAGATCCAAATATAGAGAAAAGCAGAATCTGATATTCTAAAATGCAATTGCTATCTGTACTTCTGTGTAGACAATCCATTTGATCCAATCATTCTTGCCATTTTTAGCAAATATTTTTTAACAAGATGTATAATTTACACTATACAGTCATGGCCAAAAGTTTTGAGAATGACACAAATATTATATTTTCACATGATCTGCTGCCCTCTGGTTTTTATGTGTGTTTGTCAGATGTTTTTATCACATACAGAAATATAATTGCAATCATATTATGAGGAACAAAAGATTATATTGACAGTTAGAATGAGTTAATGCAGCAAGTCAATATTTGCAGTGTTGACCCTTCTTCTTCAGGACCTCTGCAATTCTCCCTGGCATGCTCTCAATCAACTTCTGGACCAAATCCTGACTGATAGCAGTCCATTCTTGCACAATCAATGCTTGCATTTTGTCAGAATTTGTAGGTTTTTGTTTGTCCACCCGTCTCTTGATGATTGACCACAAGTTCTTAATGGGATTAACATCTGGGGAGTTTCCAGGCCATAGACCCAAAATCTCTATGTTTTGTTCCCTGAGCCATTTAGTTATCACCTTTGCTTTATGGCAAGGTGCCCCATCATGCTGGAAAAGGCATTGTTGATCGCCAAACTGCTCTTGGACGGTCGGGAGAACTTGCTCTCGGAGGACATTCTGGTACCATTCTTTATTCATGGCTGTGTTTTTAGGCAAGACTGTGAGAGAGCCGATTCCCTTGGCTGAGGAGCAACCCCACACATGAATGGTTTCAGGATGCTTTACAGTTGGCATGAGACAAGACTGGTGGTAGTGCTCACCTCGTCTTCTCCGAATAAGCTGTTTTCCAGATGTCCCAAACAATCGAAAAGGGGATTCATCAGAGAAAATGACTTTACCCCAGTCCTCAGCAGTCCACTCCCTGTACCTTTTGCAGAATATCAGTCTGTCCCTGATGTTTTTTCTGGAGAGAAGTGGCTTCTTTGCTGCCCTCCTTAAGACCAGGCCTTGCTCCAAGAGTCTCCGCCTCACGGTGCGTGCAGATGCACTCACACCTGCCTGCTGCCATTCCTGAGCAAGCTCTGCACTGCTGGTAGCCCGATCCCGCAGCTGAAACACTTTTAAGAGACGGTCCTGGTGCTTGCTGGTCTTTCTTGGGCGCCCTGGAGCCTTTTTGGCAACAATGGAACCTCTCTCCTTGAAGTTCTTGATGATGCGATAGATTGTTGACTGAGGTGCAATCTTTCTAGCTGCGATACTCTTCCCTGTTAGGCCATTTTTGTGCAGTGCAATGATGACTGCACGTGTTTCGTTAGAGATAACCATGGTTAACAGAAGAGAAACAATGATGCCAAGCACCAGCCTCCTTTTAAAGTGTCCAGTGGTGTCATTCTTACTTAATCATGACAGACTGATCTCCAGCCCTGTCCTCATCAACACCCACACCTGTGTTAATGGAGCAATCACTGAAACGATGTTAGCTGGTCCTTTGAAGGCAGGGCTGCAATGATGTTGAAATGTGTTTTGGGGATAAAGTTCATTTTCTAGGCAAATATTGACTTTGCAAGTAATTGCTGTTCAGCTGATCACTCTTTATAACATTCTGGAGTATATGCAAATTGCCATTATAAAAACTGACGTAGACTTTTTAGACTTTTGGCCATGACTGTACACTATATTTAAGCAAAAAAGGTAGAAGCACTTAAAGAGCAAAAATAACCCTTGTTCAGAGGTCAATGAATGCTAAAAGAAAAATAGAGAAAAGGTTCCAACATCATGAATGATAAGATGACTAAAATAAGAATGCCATGAATGCTGTATACTTCAGAACATCCTGGAGTTCTTCGGACCCTGAGAATCATTAAAGTCAAGGTTACAATGTTCCTTTTGGCTTTATTCTACGTCTGATGTGCTCTTGCTTTACAAAGTAGCTATAATATACAAGCAAGTAAAGCAATCAATTCGTCAGAATGTGATAATACAATATTAGAGCAGGGATTATTAGTAAGAAAATATATGGTTAAGAGACAGGATACGTCTGAAACTTGTACTGAACATCCTGCTATGAAAAAGAGTCAGCCTCTCTGTGTGAAACCTGATTTGCTGCTGGCAAAATGTCATGATGACACAATGAAAAAATACTGAAATATGAAATATATTACTACATGAAATTCAATAGCTGTGATACTCAATTTTATCAGCGTTTTAAAATGTTTTTAAAAATGACTGTTCAGGAATTTTCCATTTTGTTCTTTACAAGTGTTTTTTCAGACATTTTTCAAGTCCTATGCAAAAGACTACAGGAAAAACACCAGTAAAAAGCATACCCCGAGGTTGCTCTGTA
Organism: Rhinella marina; assembly: GCA_900303285.1. Classification (NCBI taxonomy): domain Eukaryota; kingdom Metazoa; phylum Chordata; class Amphibia; order Anura; family Bufonidae; genus Rhinella; species Rhinella marina. Next base: position 45,742 of record ONZH01011536.1, read on the forward strand.
TGAAAACAAAAAAACTAATCCTAATCCAATACACATGGTATGTAGTGTCTTCTATAATTCACTACACTTTAAATATTATGGTAGGGATCAGCAACAATCGGTACTCCAGCTGCTGTGAAACTACAACTCCCAGCGTGCACACTTAGGCTACTTTCACACTAGCGGCAGGCCTGATCCGGCAGGTGAAGGGTGCTGCCGGATCAGGCCTGCCGCAGTGACATGTGTGGAGCCGGAACCGCGCTCCGGCCCCACACATGTCACACAGTACATACATACATACATACATACCACACACACAGACACACACATATACACAGACAAATACACATACATACATACTTACATGCTCCCGGCAGGTCTTCAGAGCGACGGAGAAGCAGGACGGCTCACACAGGTGACGATTCCCCACAGCGCCCTCTGCTGGGCGCCTGGTGGAATCGTCACCTGTGTGCGCCGTCCTGTCCCTCCGACGCTCTGAAGACCTGCCAGGGTGCATGTAAGTATGTATGTGTATTTGTATGTGTATATGTCTGTGTATGTTTATGTCTGTATGTGTGTATTGTGTGTATGTGTAGCCGGATCCGTCATGAACTCCATTGAAAGTCAATGGAGGGCGGATCCGGTTACCATTGTGGTCACACCAGACGGATCCACCCCCATTGACTTGCATTGGGGGTCATTCCGGATCCGTCTTGGTGCGGATGCCTGGACCGGAGAGCAAACCGCAGCATGCTGCGGTTTGTTCTCCGGTCTGAAGACGGAACGGAATGCTTTCAGGAGCATTCCGTTGTCTTCAGTTCAGTTTTGTCCCCATTGACAATGAATGGGGACAAAACGGAAGCGTTTTATTCCGGTATTGAGCCCCTATGACGGAACTCAATACCGGAATTTTAAAACGCTAGTGTGAAAGTAGCCTTACACTGATGTTTTTGGAACTCAGAAATCATCACCCAAAACTGGGAGGGGTCTGCCTTTATGTAAAGTCCTGTTTAAAGCCCACACTGTGGGAAGATATAAGTGAGTGACATGAAGATGTGGAGTCACTGTGGGTAGAAATACATGGAAGCAAAAACAATAATAAAATACTAATAGAAGTTTATAATAAATCACCTAATATACCAGAGTCCACAGAAAATCTACTTCTAAACGAAATAGACAAGACGGAAAATCATAATGAGGTCGTTATTATGGGGGACTTCAACCACCCAGATATATAGACTGGGAAGGTGAATCCTGTATATCTCAAAGGAAATAGGTTATTAGCAATAACCAAAAGACAATTACCTTTCCCAACTGGTTCAGGACCCGACTAGAGGGACAGCCATACTGGACTTAGTATTAACCAAAAGACCTGACAGAACAACAGATGTGCAGGTTGGGGGACACCTAGGAAATCATGACCATAAAATAATAACCTTCCTTCAAAAGAGTGTTTCTTAAGGGAGGAACAAAAATACCAAACTTCAAAAAAGCTAAATTTAGCCAACTAAGAGGCCATAGACTTAACTAACTTGGACAAAATCCTCAAAAATAAAAATCAGCCACAAAATGGGATATTTTTAAACGCATCCTAAAATCTATTTTTGAGAGGTACATACCTTATGGGAATAAAATGTTAAGGAATAAGAAAAAAAAACAATGTGGATAAATAGAACTCTAAAGAAAGCAATAAATGACAAAAAGAAAGCTTTTAAATCTATCTATCTATCTTTAAAAAAATAGAATATGTAAAAGACAAATAAAAGCAGCCAAACTAGAGACCGAGAGATTAATTACCAAAGAGAGTAAAACGAACCCTAAAATGTTCTTCAATTATATAAATGGTAAAACGTATCAATCTGAAGGTGTCGGCCCCTTAGAGAGTGATGAGGGGGGAGTTGCAGAGAGCGATGAGGAGAAAGCAAAGCTATTAAATAAATATTTTTTTCTCCACGGTATTCACTGAGGAAAATAAACTGTCAGATGAAATGCAGAATGTAAAAGTAAATTCCACATTAAAAGTGCCCTGTCTGACCCAGGAAGAAGTACAGCGGCATGTTCAAAAGATTAAAATAGACAAATCGCCAGGACCAGATGTCACACACCCGCGTATCCTAAGAGAGTAATGTCATAGCCAGACCCTTATTTCTGCAATTTAAGGACTCTATACTGACAGGATTGGCACATAGCAAATGCGGTGCCTATATTAAAAAAAAAAGTCCAATAACAGAGCCCGGAAACAATAGGCCTGTAAGTTTAACATCTGTCGTGGGTAAACTGTTGAAGGTTTTCTAAGACATGCTATCTTGGAATACCTCAATGAAAACAAGCAAATAGCGCCTTATCAGCATGACTTCATGAGGGATCATTCAAGTCAAACTAATTGATTCAGTTTCTATGAGGAGGTAAGTGCTAGACTTGACCGTGGCAAATCAATGGATGTCGTATATCTGGACTTCTCCAAAGCATTTGACACAGTACCGTATAAAAGGTTAGTATACAAAATAAGAATGCTTGGCCTGGGAGAGAATGTCTGTATGTGGCTAAATAACTGTCTCAGTGATAGATAGCAGAGGGTGGTTCTTAACGGTACACACTCAGATTGGGTCTCTGTCACTAGTGGGGTGCCACAGGGGTCAGTATTAGGCCTTATTCTTTTCAATATATTTATTAATGATCTCGTAGAAGGCTTGCACAGTAAAATATCAATGTTTGCAGATGACCCTAAACTGTGTAAAGTAATTAACACAGAAGAGGACAGTACACTGCCACAGATGGATCTAGATAGATTGGAGGCATGGTCAGAGAAGTGGCAGAAGGTTTAACACTGACAAATGTAAGGTTAAGCAAATAGGAAGGAATAATGCAAGTCACCAGTACATACTAAATGGTAAAACACTGGGTAACACTGACATGGAAAAGGACCTAGGAATTTTAGTGAACAGCAAACTAAGCTGTAGAAACCAGTGTCAGGCAGCTGCTGCCAAGGCCAATAAGATAATGGGTTGCATCAAAAGAGGCATAGATGCCCGTGATGAGAACATAGTCCTGCCACTTTACAAATCACTAGTCAGACCACACATGGAGTACTGTGTACAGTTCTGGGCTCCTGTGAACAAGGCAGACATAGCAGAGCTGGAGAGGGTTCAGAGGAGGGCAACTAAAGTAATAACTGGAATGGGTGGACTACAGTACCCAGAAAGATTATCAAAATTAGGCTTATTCACTTTAGAAAAAAGATGACTGAGGGGGAGATCTAATAACTATGTATAAATATATCAGGGGTCTGTACAGTCATCTCTCCCATCATCTATTTATCCCCAAGACTGTGACTGTGACATTGCCCCCAGAGTGTTGGAGATGTAAGTCAAAGATTGGTGATTATATACATATATTGTGGGACTGTGATCTCATTAAACCCTTCTGGAAGGTGGTAGGTGACATTATTCTGAAAGTTTGCCCTAGTTCTCCTCCTTTGTCTCCGAAGGTTATATTTTTGAATGTCAAGCCCCATTATCGTATTCCTTACAATGTACATCTTTGGAGACAAATGATTCTGATGGCCAAAGCCATGATACCTTTATATTTGAGGCAAACTTCACCACCCCCAATCCTTCAGTGGATCCAAAGGGTAGGACAGGTGGCTAGGCTTGAGGAATTGAGTGCCCACACCCTCAAGTCCTTTGGTAAATTTCAGAGGATTTGGTCAGCGTGGATCTCCTTATCCACCCAAGGGGACCTTAACCCCTTTCTGAGGCCAAATTCATCGTACTGAGTGTCGCATGTTCCCCCCCACGCGTTCTTTTCCCCCTGCTTTTTCAATTTAATTGGTTCCATGAAACGAATGTTACCACTTACCCTCTCCCTTTTGGCAACAGGGTTGTGTGACTCTGCATCTGTTAATATTTTACACAAGTATTTTGGATTTATTGAGTATGGACTTCATTCTCATATTTTTGTTTTCATATAATATTGGAAATCTGGGAACTGTATGGTAATTACCCCACCTAGCTTCTCTATAGGCCTCCTCTTTTGCCTGGTATTGTTTTTTGTGATGTATCAAACCTAATGTACCAGCTTACATTGTTTGGATTGTATTGCCTTTATTGAAAAAACGAAAAATAAAAAGATATTTACAAAAAAAAAAAAAAAAAAAAAAAGACTGTGACGAGTGGACATCCTCTGCGTCTAGAGGAAAGGTTTGTACACAAATATAGAAAAGGATTCTTTACGGTAAGAGCAGTGAGACTATGGAACTTTCTGCCTGAGGAGGTGGTGATGGCGGGGTCACTAAAAGAGTTCAAGAGAGGCCGAGATGTATTTCTGGAGTGTAATAATATTACAGGTTATAGTTACTAGAGAGGGGTCAGAGGATTCAGGGAGTTATTCTGATTGCCTGATTGGAGTTGGGAAGGAATTTTTTCCTCCTAAAGTGGGGAAAATTGGCTTCTACCTCACAGGGGTTTGTTTGACTTCCACTGGATCAACTTGCAGGATAACAGGCCGAACTGGATGGACAGATGTCTTTTTACAGTCTTATAAACTATGTTACTATGTAAAACAAAATTCCCATAGAAGTGAAATGAGGATTCTGGGAGTTATAGTTTCATAACAGCTAGAGTGCCAGAGGTTGCTGTTCCTTGTGCTATGGACACCTTTGGCTGCATTTTTTATTATTGCATTCTACTCATTTTGAGCTAAAAATCTTTTTTTTTTTTCAACATTTTTCCTCTACAGCTTTCACATTCACAGTGTAAGTGCAGACTACTGCACCTTCCTTCTCACCGAAAGAGCTGCTCTTATGGCCGATCTATAGAGCTTATGTCTGAACTCTTGACAGCTCATGAACATTCATTACAGCTAAATTCTTATCAAATGGAGACTTTAGCTAAAAGTGTTTATTAGCTGTTAGGAAAGTACAGATATGGACTAGGATAAGTAGTTCTCTGACAAATTCTCTGTAAAGTAGAAAGTAACAGTCTGCAGATACACTGAAAGTGAAAGTTGTAGACTAAAAAACTGTTGACAATTGAATAAAGATCAACTGAAAAATAGCCTTTAACCCCTTCACGCCCAGCGCCGTACATGTACGGCGCAGCGGGACGTGACTTGCCGCCCAGCGCCGTACATGTACGGCGCGCTGATCGGGCGGGTGCAGGAGCTGCGCCCGCCCGATCAGCGGCGGGGGTCCGGCAGTGCCCAGGTGCCGGACCCCTGGGGAATGCGCCAGCATCGGTGAAAACACTGATGCCGGCGCATTAACCCTTCATGTGCCGCGGTCAGCGCTGACCGCGGCACATGAGGTGTGCGCATATTCAGGATGGCGAGCGGGGGGCCATCGGGTCCCCGCGCTGCTGTGACGGGGACCCGATGGCTTGGATGGCAGCCCAATGCCTTTCTTAGGCATCGTGGCTGCCATCCCTGCGAGCCTGTGCGATCCAGCCCCCTGGATCGCACAGGAAGCAGGCTGTAAGTGTATTACTGTGAGTAATACACTTACAGCCAATGCATTACAATACAAAGTATTGTAATGCATTGTGAAGGGGATCAGAACCCCAAAAGTTGAAAAAAAGGTGAAAAAAAAGTTAAAAAATAAAGTTAAAAAAATAATAATAATAATAAAAGTTTCAAGTAAAAAAAAGAAAAACGCCCCCCCAATAAAGTAAAAAAAAAAATGTTAAAAAAAGAAAAAGTAGACATATTAGGTATCGCCGCGTCCGTATGGACCGGCTCTATAAAAATATCACATAATCCATCCCGCCAGGTGAACACAGTAAAAAATAAAAAATAAAAACAGTGCCAAAACAGCCATTTTTTGGTCACCTTCCCCCACAAAAAGTGTAATACTACGCGATCAAAAAGGCGTATTTATCCCAAAATGGTACTAATAAAATCGTCATCTCGTCCCGCAAAAAATGATACCCTACCTAAGACAATCGCCCAAAAAATAAAAAAAATATGGCTCTTACAAAATGGCAACACAAAAAAAAGATTTTATTCTGTTCAAAAATAAATCTAATGTGTAAAACTTTCCAAAAATAAAAAAGTTAGACATATTTGGTATCGCCACGTCCGTAACAACCTGCTCTATAAAAATATCACATGAGATGGTCCCCCAGGTGAATGCTGCAAAAAAAAAAAAAAAAAAAAAAAAAAAAAAAAACTATGCCAAAACAACCATTTTTTTCCCTCTTGCCTTACAAAAAGTGTAATAGCAGGCGATCAAAAAGGCATATTTGACCCAAAATGATACCAATCAAACCGTCATCTTGTCCTGCAAAAACGATACCCTACCTGAGACAATCGACCAAAAACTGAAAAAAATATGGCTCTCTGAAAATGGCAACACAAAATAAAGATTTTATTCTGTTCAAAAATGCATCTAATGTGTAAAACTTTCCAAAAATAAAAGTTAGACATATTTGGTATTGCCACGTCCGTAACAACCTGCTCTATAAAAATATTACATGAGATGGCCCCCCAGACGAATGCTGTAAAAAAATTGTTAAAAAAACTATGCCAAAATAGCCATTTTTTTCCCTCTTGCCTCACAAAAAGTGTAATAGCAGGCGATCAAAAAGGCGTATTTGACCCAAAATGCTACCAATCAAACCGTCATCTTGTCCTGCAAAAATGATACCATACCTAAGACAAATCGCCCGAAAACTGAAAAAAATATGGCTCTCTGAAAATGGCAACACAAAATAAAGATTTTATTCTGTTCAAAAATGCATCCAATGTGTAAAGCTTTCTAAAAATAAAAATGTTAGACATATTGGGTACCACCGTGTCCGTAACAACCTGCTCTATAAAAATATCACATGATTTGCCCTCTCTGGTGAATGCTGTAAAAAAAATTTTTTAAAAACTATGCCAAAACAGCTATTTTTTTCACCTTGACTCACAAAAAGTGTAATACCAAGCGATCAAAATGTCTTATGTACCCCAAAATGGTACCAATGAAAACATCAGCTCATCCCGCAAAAAACGAGCCCCCACATAAGACAATAACTAAAAAAAATAAAAATCAATGGCTCCCGCAAACCATTCCATCAAAATCTGTGTTGTAATATCCATATGGCGCTCCTTCTGTTTTGAGTCCTGCCATGTGGCCCCACATCAGTTTACCACAACATATGGGGTGTTGCCGTATTCAGGAGAAAATGGGTAACAAATTATGTGGTGCTTTTCTCCTGTTACCCCTTATGAAAATACAACAAATTTGGGGCTAAAGCAACATTTTATTGGAAGAAATGAAATTTTTCATTTTCACAGCCAAGTGTTTCCAAATTCCGTAAAACACTTAGGGGGTCAAAGTGGTCAGTACCCCCCTTAATATATTTGTTGAAGGGTGTAGTTTCCAAAATGGGGTCACTTTTTGAGGGTTTCCACTCTAGGGGTACGTCAGGGTCTCTCAATTACAAAATGGTGCCTAAAAACTATTCTAGCAAAATCTGCCTCCAAAATCCATATGGCGCTCCTTTCCTTCTGACCACTGCCACAAACCCATAGAGACGTTTACCACCACATATGGGGTATTTCTGTAAACTGCAGAATCAGAGCAATGTATATTGAGGTTTAGTTTGCTGTTAACCCTTACTGTGTTGCAAGAAAAAAATTATTAACATGAATAATCTACCAAAAAATTGAAATTTTGAAATTTCACCTCCATTTTCCTTTAATTCTTGTGGAACACCTGAAGGGTTAACAAAGTTTGTAACAGCAGTTTTTTATAATTTGAGGGGTGTAGTTTCTAAAATGGGGTCATTTATGGGGGGTTTCATTATGTAAGCCACTCAAAATCACTTTATATCTGAATTGGTGCTTAAAAAAATGGTTTTGGAAAATTTGGTGAAAATTTGAAAAATGGCTTCTAAACTTCTAAGCCCTCTAACGTCCCAAAAAAGTAAAATGACATTTATAAAATGATGCCAACATAAAGTAGACATATGGGGAATGTAAAATAATAACTATTTTTGGAGGTATTACTATGTATTTTGAAAGTAGAGAAATTGAAATTTGGAAATTTTTCAAAATTTTTGGTAAATTTGGTATTTTTAAAAAAATAAAAATGAAATATTTTGCCAAAAATTTACTACGGTCGTGAAGCACAATATGTGACGAGAAAACAATCTCAGAATGGCCTGGATAAGTAAAAGCATTCCAAAGTTATTACCACATAAAGTGACACATGTCAGATTTGCAAAAAATGGCCTGGGCATGAAGGTGAAAACAGGCCCGGGGCTGAAGGGGTTAAAGGGGTTTACTGGGACTCAATTGATGATCTATGCTCAAGACAGGTCATAAATATCTGATTGGGGGTGTGACTCATCTAGTGCCCCTGCCAATCAGCTGCTGGAAGGGGCCACGGCGCTCATCCAAATGCTGTGGCCCCAGTCAAACGGATGATCAGAGAGGGTATTGAGTTCCCATCAATCAGATATTGACCTATCCAGAGGATACCTCTTCAATATTTAATTCCAAGAAAACACTTTTAGGTGCTGCATTTTCAAACTAAAAAAAATAAATAAATAAATAAATATATATATATATATATATATATATATATATATATATATATATATATATACATACATACATATATACACACACACACAAACAGGAAAAAATTACATCCAGAATTCCAAAATTTAGCCTTTAATAGTTATTTTTGAGATGTTGACAACCTAAATGGAACTGCCTATTGGTATCATATTCTGGAAGGCTCACACATGCAAATAACTCATCCAAAACAACATCTCTTAGTCCAAAAAACATGTAACATGTTTGGAAGTTATGTTTTAGGCTTCATTCACACGACCGTATGTGTTTTGCGGTCCGCAAATTGCGGATCCGCAAAAAAAACGGATGACGTTCCGTATGGCATCCGTGTTTCCGTTTTTTTTGCGGATCCATTGTAACAATGCCTATCCTTGTCAGCAAAACGGACAAGAATAGGACATGTTCTATCTTTTTTGCGGAACGGAAATACGGACATACGGAAACGAAATGCACACGGAGTACCTTCTGTTTTTTTTGCGGACCCATTGAAATGAATGGTTCCGCATACGGTCCGCAAAAAAAAACGGAACGGACACGGAAACAAAATACGGTCGTGTGAATGAAGCCTTAAAGGGAGTCTTTCACCTGTTTTTCACCTATATAACTAACAGCACTGCCCCACAGAAGATTGCAGACACATCCCAGACATACCTGTGTGCACTGTGTGTCTGTATTACATGTCCAGAAAAAGTACTTTTATTCTGTAGGAAAACAGCTTCTAAGTGCCCAGCTTGTTGCTGCAAGTGCCCAAAGCAAACCAGACTGAAGAGGGGAGGGCTGCTTTAGTTGCTCATATCTTGGGATTGATATAGAAAAATGGTTCTGACCTTCTTTGAAAGCTGGCATTGCAAGCTTTCAAATGATCACAGCATTATATCCATTATATCAGAAGATATAGCTGTTAGAAATCCAGTCGGGAGAGAAAGCTGTTTTTACCTTCACTTTCAGCGGGGCACTTGGGAGCTGTTTTCCAGCAGAATAAAAGTGCTTTTTCTAAAAATGGAATAGAGACACAGAGCACACAGGTATGTCTGGGATGTGTCTGCAATCTTCTGTTGGGCAGTGAAAATGAGGTGACAGACTCACTTTAAGAAAATGTCTATAAGAAGTAGCTTCTGTGCTATAGGATTGGGATTCTGGAAGGAGGGAAAAAATTACGTTCATACAATTTCCAAATATATATATATGCGATGGATCAAGGATGCCCAATCCGCAGCCCTCCAGTTGTTGCAAAACTACAATTCCCAGTATGCCTTGACAGCCAACAGCTATCAGGACATGCTGGTAGTTTTACAACAGCTGGAGCGCCTCAGGTTGAGCATCCCTGAGTTGGATTAACAAAGAGGATGCACATTTTATATAGCAAATATAAATGAATAGCTAGACATTATAGAAAAAAAATATTTACTATTCAGTGAGCCATTATAAGTGAACCTTTATTTCCTAGAAACAATGCTATTAAAGCACAAATTGCATAATTCTTAACAAATAAAAACAAAAAACTCCTTGTGCCGCTGTATATAATAGAATTCACACAAAAGTATAGTATAGGACCACAATAGTCTTCAGATGCTATATTACGGATTTGATAGAACAAAGAAGTGTAATAAGATCGTGCAAACAAAAGTGTACCTAACTTTTGCATAAGTACCGACTGCAAACAGTAACTGGAAAGTCCAGAGAAGTTACAATAAAAAAAACTAACCAGAGCCAAATGATGTCATAATTTGACAGCTTCTAAGATTTCCAATTCCCATATTTAAAAATGAATGTAAACGGAACCATTGTGGTCATTACTAACAACAGGGTTACAGGAAATACATTAGGGGAAAGGTTTCCTGAATCCCTGAACATTTACTTTGCATAATTATGTTTTCTGAGAAGTCATTGAGAACCACACCTTATTCTCAGTATCTATCGTCCATTTTCCATTTAAGCTTAACTGTGTTCTAGCTTTACATTTTTATCTGACTAGAGACATATTACGATCAGTATTTGGGTGCACTTTCGCACATCTGTGTATACATATAGGGCATTATAGAGCAGCAAGGTACCGGTGCACAGTCTAACTACATGTAATACATACAGTACACTTTTTCGGTCTTAAAAAGCGGATCTCAGAAGGAAATGGCTCAAACGGATGCCAAATGTGCATAATTACCGTATTTTTTGCTTTATAAGAAGCACCTGATTATAAGACGCACCCCAGATTTTACAGTAGAAAAATAAGAAAAAAATATTTTTCATCACCCCTCGTATCAGACCCCCCATAAGTTTCAGGACATCACATCAGATCCCCATATCAGCCCTCCAAGTCAGAACCCCATCAGCCCTCCATGTCAGACCCCCCATATCAGCTCACTGTGCCCCCATCAGACCTCAGATCAGCCCACTGTGCCCCCATATCAGCCCACTCTACCCCTATCAGCCCCCATATCAGCCCACTGTGCCCCCATATCACCCCACTGTGCCCCCACATCAGCCCACTGTGCCCCATCAGACCTCAGATCAGCCCCATAAGAATAAAATAAAGTCTCTCACCTCTCCTGTGCAGCGGCTTTGCTCCGGCGCTCCTCTGTCTTCTTCTGTCGGCGCTGCACTGTCCTGACCGCGTACTATGACTTGACGCTGCACGCAGTCAGGTGACAATGCAGCGCCGACAGAAGAAGACAGAGGAGCGCCGGACCCAGAGAGGAGTGGCGGCGCAGGAGAGGTGAGAGACTTTTTTATTTTATCCTTATGGGGCTGGGTGGGCTGATCTGAGGTCTGATGGGGGTCCCGGCACCTACTACATAATGGAAGCACTCACTAGTATTCGCTTTATAAGACGCATGGCAATTTTCCCCCTACTTTTAGGGGGGGAAAAGCACGTCTTATAAAGCGAAAAATACGGTAATGCACAGAATCAGTTTTGGATTTTTTATTTTTTTACAGGATCCGGTATTGTTTTGTTTTTCTGTTCTTCTGATGGATCAGAAGGACATAAAATGAACTCCCCTTAGATTATGTGCATCCTAATCCATCTTTATTATATACATTGAAACAGCTCATCTCACACCCATATTGCAAGACAATGGCTTTACATATGTTAAAGGGGTTATCCCATGACTACTGTAAAAAATGGAGACATCATACAGTACATTACATTCTCTTTCTAACAAAAATAGCACTTGCCCTGTACCTCACATGGATCCAGATTCATTGCTCTGCTAGATTTATATCAAGTTGACAGCTCAAGGGGAGTGTCTTTTCTGCTGCAGCTAAGGGGATGTGTCATTATGCTCAGCTCTCCCTATCACAACTGAGGAGGCAGTTGAAGGATGAAACTGAGCATGTGCAGCCATCTCAGTGAGCGGGACAAAGAAATAAGAAAAAAAAAAAAAAAAACAACAACAGGCGACACTATACAGATTTTATTGAATAACTATTGAGTATATTTCCTGGTTCAATTATAATTGGTATTTAAATAGTCCTCATCATGCTGTTCACATTTTGACATCATGAGACTAAGACGACACCTAACAACTGATCAACAGTACCTCCCCGAGGTTTCAAGCAGGATGTTCTCAGACAAAGGTGGCCACCGGGCTTAGAGTGTCACAGAGGGTCATTAGCAGTTTGCAACAGAGATACAGAGAGACTGCAAGAGTCACAGAAAGGCATTGAAGTGGACGTCCTTTGGCCACATCCCACACTGATGACCGCTTCATTGTGAATGTGACCTGCGGAACTGGATGATGAATGCCACACAACTGCAGGCACAGTTAAGGGAGATGAGAGGCACCCAAGTGTCAGACCATTCAAAACCATTTACATCAGCGTGGTCTGTGTGGTAGACGACCTGACCACACCACCAGGCACAGGTGTCATCATTTTGCATGGGACAGGGAGCATCTATAAAGGGGGACCAGTGGGCCTCAGTGACGTTCACTGATCAAAGTCGATTCACGCTGCAGAAATTATGACCGCCTACGATGCCAAGTCCATTCTTCTTGACTCAAATTTCTCATGTTGTTAACACTAGTCTACATTCACTGGCAAAAATTGCAACAAAATGTGGCACAATTTGGCACATCTAGATTTAAAGAAATTATCTGCACCTAGTCCAAACAAGGATAGTGGCTTATCAGTAAGGATGGAGGGATTTTGCATCAAAATTGTGCCACAATTCTCAAAGTAAGCCAACCAACAGCATTAAAAGCTCATTCACATGACCATAGGCCGTCCGTGCCCACGCTGCTGTGTAACGTATTGTGAATTCAAAAGATTTGAGAATGAATAAACTTATGCAGGCTTAGTGAATAAATATATTTACTAAGTGTGATTAAAGGGAACCTGTCATCAACTTTATGCTACCCATACTAACAGCAGAATGAAGTAGAGACAGGTGAGTTGATTTCAGCGGCCTGTCATTTATAAGTTAAAAGTAAGTGGTTGCCGAGAACCAACATCACAAACATTGCAGATTAGGCCTGGAAAAGAGTCAAATCTTCATGAGAAGAGTCATGTTTATTCATGAATTCCTGCTCTCCCTGCCCACCTGCTGATGATTGACAGGCTTCTATCTAGTTTTCTCCCTTTCTTTCTAGGAGAGAACTGCCAGTCATCAGCAGATGGGTGGGGAGAGCAGGAGATTAGGAATAACCATGACTCTTCTCAGGTAGATTTGACTCTTTTTAAGGCCTGGGCTGCAATGTTTGTGATGTTGGTTCTCAGCAACCACTCACTTTTAACTCAAGAGAGACACACCGCCGAAATCAGCATTTCTGTCACTATTTTATGCTGCCCTCAGTACAGTCAGCATAAAGTTGATGACAGGTTCCCTTTAAATATACGATAACACAAACAAATTACATACTGAATAATAAAAAGTAAATAAACATCACTAGTCTAAATGGGGTGGAGACTCCGTTGATCATGGCTGTCTACAATGTTATAACACATGACCAACACCCCAGGGTGTACAAGAAATAGGGCAATTCTTACTTACTCCCTACCTAGGATGAAGTCTTCAATGGAGTCTACTGAGGGAATGTGTGTCACAAAAGTTTAAACCTGTTAGCCCCTCCTTGAGTGTGCAGCACGCATGTCTCTGAAATCACTCAGGAATGTGGTCTTATCAGCACAATGGGGGATGGGTTTCTCTCTCTAACCCACTTCATTTCAAGGGAAACTTATAAACTATTACACAGAGTATTAAACAGAATTAAAGGAGAACCAATCAGTACCTAAAAATACCCTTACAATACATGCAGTCCACAATGCACGGGCACCAGATATGTGAATGACGAATTGCGGTGCGGACCCATTGACTTCAATGCGGTGCAGAGGCATGGACCCAAAAGCCCACGGAAGCCCTTTATAAATCAACCTACAAACGAGCATTTGCTAGTTTATTGGCTGATCGACGGCATGATTATATGGGCTAATTATAAGGAATGAGTGTTCCTATTAACGCTTGTTCCTGCTCATTGGCTTGAAAATTGTTCATTCTAATGTACAGTAGCCTTAAAGGGGTTGTCCTACAAAAAATATAATGCAGCATATTCTTATTTTTCGGTCCATGTTGCTAAGGTGGGTGCACATGTTCAGTTCATTCCTTTAACTCCCTCCTGAGCTGTAATGAACTGTAGAACAATTACGCTTTGGGGCTCATAAGCACATTAGAATATTAATTTGGCTTTTAATATTCTACAATTCTAAAAAATGTTGCCAATGTCTTGTCTTATCATTTCTATAGTTTAGAGCAGGCATCCCCAAACTGCGGCCCTCCAGATGTCGCAGCATGCCCGGATGGCCTACAGCTATCAGCCTACAGCAGGGCATGGTGGGAGTTGTAGTTTTGCAACATCTGGAGGGCCGCAGTTTGAGGATGCCTGGTTCAGAGCATTTATGGCCAGGCTGCGGTATTTTTTTTAGATTTCTATTATACTGAATAGGACTTTTTGCAGTTGTTTCCTTCTGTACCTGATCTATGTATTTTCACCCATTAGCTGCAATCTAACAAAATGAAATCAAGTCATTTCAAGTATCTACATCTTTAAAACCTAATCTGATCGAGGTGGTGCCATGTATATGTCTGTAAAATTAATATGTACTTTGTTGAACCAGTAAAGTAGTAAGGCAGCAGGGAGACTCAGATTTTTTTTTTTTTTTTTTGCTATTTATATTTCTGCAATTAACTTAGGTTCTGTAATTCAATTTTACACAGACAAATGATATTGTGCTACCCCAGTTCAAAAGTCATTTCCATGATTAACTCTGTCATTTGTCTTTGTTCCATTTGCGATTTGTAAATATCTCTATGTAGAGAACAAAAATGCAATCCATATCTCGGCGGCTATATTAAGACACCGGAATGTGAACTGACAGGATCAAAAATCTTTTCTTGTTCTTTCGCAAAATCAGCATCAATCCAGGCAGAGATGACTCTCTGCCTGTGTGGAAATGTTCCAAGTGAAACTGACTAAGACATTGTTCTGCTGCACCAATATTAGATTGCCCACATGCTAAAAATGCATGCTTTTAATAGAAAATTCTAAAGTGAAAATCATAAATTACAAAAATTACCCAAGATGTGAAAAAACATTACAGAACACACATTGAATTTTTTTTTTACCATTCTTAATTAAATGCCATAGTTCTGTTCATACGTAATATTTTTGTTTAAAAAACTAAGATTGCAGTGTGCAGAAAATAAGGAGAAAAAAGATATATAATATAGTAGATGGTAACTGGGAAAGAGATGGAAAAAAACAGACAAAGAAACATCACAAAAAAAAAATCAATATTTCAGTCGCTATAATGGACACTATGAGGTATGGGAGATGTTTAAATTGGCTCTCTCAAGATCTTAATGTGGCCATAACAAAACAATTCTGTCAGATTCAATTATAAAGCCCTATTGTGAAAAAACACATACCTGGCTGATAGCTGGCATCTTTGAGCCAAAGGTTAAAGGGGTTATCCAACTTCATCTAGTTTTTTTAAGTACTTTCCTCCCAACCCAGCAGGATCTATCGAGGGAAGTATAATTACCTGAATCCTGACGCTCGGCTCTGGCTCCTTGGGTCCACAGCTGTCTTCTCTTTCCTTCGCTCCCTACATGTAAAGTACTAGCATGGATGAGGCAATGCTCTGCAACCAGCACAGCAGCAGGGATGAGTTCCTAAGTGGTACATGACCCAGCAGTGATGTGCCACTTGGGGACATGTCATCGATATGATTGGTCATTGGCATCAGTGGTACCTGCAATCCCATGCAGGCCAGACGTTTACATGCATAGACCAAAGGTGGTTTGTTGAGGCTTACTTGGCAACAAGGCTACAGGGCAGCCGTGTTTCTTGTTGCTGGTAACCAAATACACTTTGATCAGCTTGGTATTTTGGTTTACTATATATTTGTTTTTAGTCTATTACGATATTTTTAAATGTGAATGTTATGTCTACTGATGACACTTGCTTTCACCATTGTATTCCCTTTAATCAAAATAAACTATTCTATTGAGATAGAAAATGACCTATTGTTTAGATTAAGTTTTTATACTACATTTTTGGTGGTTATTTTTAAAGGGAGTCCATCACCTGTTTTTCACCTATATAACTAACAGCACTGCCCTATAGAAGATTGCATACACATCTCAGACATAGATGGGTGTACTTTGTGTCTGTATTACATGTCCAGGAAAAGCACTTTTAGGCTAAATGCACACGACCATGCCACGTTTTGCGGTCCGCAATTCGTGGATACGCAAAACACGGATGCTGGCCGTGTGCGTTCCGCAATTTGCGGAATGGAACAGGCCACCTATTACAGAAATGCCAATTCTTGTCCACAAAACGGACAAGAATAGGACATGTTCTATTTTTTTTTTTTGCGGGGCCATGGAACGGAGCAACGGATGCGGACAGCACACGGAGTGCTGTCCACATCTTTTGCGGTCCCATTGAAGTGAATGGGGCCGCATCCGAGCCGCAAAAAATTCGGCTCGGATGCAGACCCAAACAACAGTCGCGTGCATGAGGCCTTATTCTGCAGGAAAACAGCTCCTAAGTACCCAAAACAACCAGACTGAAGAGGGGAGGGCTGCTTTAGTTGCTCATATCTTGGGATTAGTAGCCACTAGAAACATGGCCATGGCCAGTTGACATTCCAACCTTTCAAATGATACCAGAATCATAGCATTATATCCACTATATCAGAAAATATAGCTGTTAGAAATCGAGTCAGGAGAGAAAGCTGTTTTTACTTTCACTTTCAGCTGGGTACTTAGGAGCTGTTTTCCAGCAAAGGAAAAGTGCTTTTTCTGAATATGGAATACAGACACACAGTGCACACAGGTATGTCTGGGATGTGACATGTATTACAGACACACAGTGCACACAGGTATGTCTGGGATGTGACATGTAATACAGACACACAGTGCACACAGGTATGTCTGGGATGTGACATGTAATACAGACACACAGTGCACACAGGTATGTCTGGGATGTGACACGTAATACACACACAGCACACAGGTATGTCTGGGATGTGACATGTATTACAGACACACAGTGCACACAGGTATGTCTGGGATGTGACATGTATTACAGACACACAGTGCACACAGGTATGTCTGGGATGTGACATGTAATACAGACACACAGTGCACACAGGTATGTCTGGGATGTGACATGTATTACAGACACACAGTGCACACAGGTATGTCTGGGATGTGACATGTAATACAGACACACAGAGCACACAGGTATGTCTGGGATGTGACATGTAATACAGACACACAGTGCACACATATGACTGGGATGTGACATGTAATACAGACACACAGTGCACACAGGTATGTCTGGGATGTGACATGTAATACAGACACACAGTGCACACAGGTATGTCTGGGATGTGACATGTATTACAGACACACAGTGCACACAGGTATGTCTGGGATGTGACATGTATTACAGACACACAGTGCACACAGGTATGTCCGGGATGTGACGTGTAATACAGACACACAGTGCACACAGGTATGTCTGGGATGTGACATGTATTACAGACACACAGTGCACACAGGTATGTCCGGGATGTGACATGTATTACAGACACACAGAGCACACAGGTATGTCTGGGATGTGACATGTAATACAGACACACAGTGCACACATATGACTGGGATGTGACATGTATTACAGACACACAGTGCACACAGGTATGTCCGGGATGTGACATGTATTACAGACACACAGAGCACACAGGTATGTCTGGGATGTGACATGTAATACACACACACAGTGCACACAGGTATGACTGGGATGTGTCTGCAATCTTCTGTGGGGCAGTGCTCTTAGTTATATTGGTGAACATTAGTGACAGACTCCCTTTAAGTTCCCATGTCACTCTTTAAAGGGAACCTGTCAGCTGCTCTATGCAGCCCTCACTAAGGGCAGCATAGTGTAATGACAGACATGCCATTTTCAATGGTCTGTCACTCCTGTATTGGCAAGCAGTCATTTCATAGTATGGAACTGACCAAGCCTGCAATGAGCACTTGTGCTGCAAGAAAGGGGAGTTCGATTCTGAACGTTGCCTACGCCCTACCCGTCTCTGACCGATGACTGAAAACTTCCTTTCCTGTTCAGCATGGGAAAGAAAAGTGTCAATCATTTTCGGGAGGTTGGGTAGCATTGGATTCATCTCTTTAACAGCACATGAACCCAACACAAGTTACTTCTCTACTTCAGTTTACTAACCTACGTGTGACTGAATACCTGATATGGAGCATATACTTTCTAAATCCCAATAGGACAATTCATGTAAAATTTAACACACCGTGTTTATGTCCTTGCAAAGCTTCACGTTGGACATCATTTTTCTGCACAGTTCTGAATGTCATAGATTAGATTAAGCACGCTCATTACATAGGCTAAGCATGAAATGGAACTCACCACACATTCCCAGGTTAATAATAATTTTAACACTGATTAAAATAATGTACTGATGTACAATAATAATGTCCTATACATGAGGGAAATCAAGAACACAGAAATGAGATCTCACAACACAAGCTTTTTTTTTTTAGAAAATGTCTGTGCAAAACTGCTGATAAGAACAGTGATGAATAGTTATTGTGGAATATCCCGTAACTAAAGGCTGTATTAGACAGCCCGATTGTCGGGAAGGAAGCGTTCCATTCCGGCAATCGCCTGCTTGCTAGTGGAGGAGACCCCTGCTATTATATGCAGCAATCTCCTCCTCGGTATAGGGAGGAGCGATCGTTATGCCATTGTTACTACGAACGCTCGTTAGCGATCATCTGTCAGAAAATCAGCCAGTCTAAGCATTGACACGGCCATTGTTCAGCCGTTCCGTGCATTGGGGGCTGCAATTAACAGTCCACAATGCACAGCAACATCCGTGCAGCTGCCACAACAGATCCATACCCATTCAACTTGAATGAGCCCATAATCCGTCCGCAACACAAAAAAAAAATAGAACATGAAAAAAATGCAGAATACAAGTCATACAGTAGTCAAATATAGTGTTATACCACATGTACACACACAACAGTTTATACTGAAAAGCAGATGTATTGGGTGGATAAAAAGTGTACACACAAAAAAAGCTCAGTTGTCTGGTGTGATATACCGTTTACTGGCTACAAACACTAAAAAAAAAAAAACAGTATTAATTTTAATATTGCTACAGCAAAAATAATTTTTCAAATAATGTTGCTTAAAAATGCTATTCCGTTTTGCTGTTTCTATGCCGACCAATGCAACTCCATGGTTACGGTCTGCAAACAATGCCCGCTTGTACTGTCTGTAGGTTAAACAGAAGCAGGGCAAAGATGGAAGGGAGTAAGGCTGGAATGAAACCGTTACACAAGAGAGCATGATCAGACTACACACAAGGTCAGTCCGTTCCAAAGGATGTGCAGCCATCGGTATAAGAGTTGTAAAGTATTGTCTAATCATAAAAAATGTGCAAAGTTGATTTCTTTATTTGATACATTGTCACAATAAAGAAAATAAGTCGCAATAACCTTTCACAGGGCACCAACCTTGACCTGTCTGATGTTGTACAAGAGTTCTGCATCCGCAAAGTAAATTTGGATGCCTGCCAGTCGAAAACGTTGCAAAGTTTGTAACAATCTTGGTTCGTGACGAACTGCTTCGCTCAGACCTATTATACACGCAGAAGACAGCTTAAAGGGTTTCTGTCACCACTTTTTTCCCTATGAAACAGGATGACATTTTCAATGTGTAAATGTCACCTGATGCTAACTATGTAATTTATTTTCTCCTCACTGCCCCCGTTTTTGTTTCATTTAAAGGGGTTGTCCAAGTCATGGAAAAAAAAATATAGCACTGTAAATCTGATGGGTAGCAATATATAACTAAGTTCAGCAAGTTTTAGGCAAAAAAAAAAAAAAATCTATATTTCCTCATTTCCCTGGTTCTCTTCTGGCCTTTGTTTACATGCAGTAATAACAATCTCTGCCCCTCCCCCCTCCCCCGCAAAGGCAGTGAATATAAGTGCTGTGAGTACATGTCTGCCTGCTGGGATACTCAGCAGCATGTTGTTTGTGTAGGACTACAAGTCCCAGCTGTACAATGACACTGCTGATACACCTGTTCTTGTACAATTCCTCTATAGCTCCTTGCCCTGCATTTGTCTCCTCTCACTGCTGCAGCTACTATTTGTTGTAAAGCGTTGAGCCCTCAGTGTGTTCTGGCTGAAGGGGTTAATGTTTTATCTGAAGGAATCCAGGGAGAGAGAAGATAGCAGCCCGGCAAAGAAAGGGGGCGTGGCCAGTGACCTCTCGTGTACAGACTGTTATCTGAACTCTGAGGCTTGTACACGAAACATCATAGACCAGGGAGATAAGGTGACATCACAGGTCATGTGACCCTCAGTCAACTCTGAGAAACCAGCAGCTTTAGAAACACAAAGTATATGGGAAAGTTGTTATACCTGACAAGTTAGAAACATATAAAGAACAAAAAAAATAACTCGGACAACCCCTTTAAACGTTTACAATATGCTAATTAGCCTCTAGAAGCAGGAGGGGCGTTGACAACGCACAGTATAGGATACAAGGAGAAAGTGTTTTGCTGTACATGGGTACACTTACATATACACTCACCGGCCACTTTATTAGGTACACCTGTCCAACTGCTCGTTAACACTTAATTTCTAATCAGCCAATCACATGGCGGCAACTCAGTGCATTTAGGCATGTAGACATGGTCAAGACAATCTCCTGCAGTTCAAACCGAGCATCAGTATGGGGAAGAAAGGTGATTTGAGTGCCTTTGAACGTGGCATGGTTGTTGGTGCCAGAAGGGCTGGTCTGAGTATTTCAGAAACTGCTGATCTACTGGGATTTTCACGCACAACCATCTCTAGGGTTTACAGAGAATGGTCCGAAAAAGAAAAAACATCCAGTGAGCGGCAGTTCTGTGGGCGGAAATGCCTTGTTGATGCCAGAGGTCAGAGGAGAATGGGCAGACTGGTTCGAGCTGATAGAAAGGCAACAGTGACTCAAATAGCCACCCGTTACAACCAAGGTAGGCAGAAGAGCATCTCTGAACGCACAGTTCGTCGAACTTTGAGGCAGATGGGCTACAGCAGCAGAAGACCACACCGGGTGCCACTCCTTTCAGCTAAGAACAGGAAACTGAGGCTACAATTTGCACAAGCTCATCGAAATTGGACAGTAGAAGATTGGAAAAACGTTGCCTGGTCTGATGAGTCTCGATTTCTGCTGCGACATTCGGATGGTAGGGTCAGAATTTAGCGTCAACAACATGAAAGCATGGATCCATCCTGCCTTGTATCAACGGTTCAAGCTGGTGGTGGTGGTGTCATGGTGTGGGGAATATTTTCTTGGCACTCTTTGGGCCCCTTGGTACCAATTGAGCATCGTTGCAACGCCACAGCCTACCTGAGTATTGTTGCTGACCATGTCCATCCCTTTATGACCACAATGTACCCAACATCTGATGGCTACTTTCAGCAGGATAATGCGCCATGTCATAAAGCTGGAATCATCTCAGACTGGTTTCTTGAACATGACAATGAGTTCACTGTACTCAAATGGCCTCCACAGTCACCAGATCTCAATCCAAAAGAGCATCTTTGGGATGTGGTGGAACGGGAGATTCGCATCATGGATGTGCAGCCGACAAATCTGCGGCAACTGTGTGATGCCATCATGTCAATATGGACCAAAATCTCTGAGGAATGCTTCCAGCACCTTGTTGAATCTATGCCACGAAGAATTGAGGCAGTTCTGAAGGCAAAAGGGGGTCCAACCCGTTACTAGCATGGTGTACCTAATAAAGTGGCCGGTGAGTGTACAGTATGCATATAAACAGCTGCAGAGAGGCAAGCATAGGAGACTGCCTCTGCACGTTACACACAGCCATCTTTAGCACGTACAAAAAATGCTGAATAAAAGTGAACAAAATCAGCTAATAAAGTACATTACAGTAATACTTCTAATCACTTCCCCTGCACACTAAAAAAAGTTGGTGACAGGTACACTAAAAATGAAACTTCAATTCAGTACGATAACAAGATGCATGCGCCAGAAGCTTGTCTATACAACTAACAGTTAGAGGTCAATGTTTAACAAAACTTTAAAAAAGCACCGAAACATAATTCACAATTTGATAAACTATAGAATAACCAAACTGGGTTCACATCACATTTTTGCCATCCATTTAACGTATAAAAAATGTGTACATTAAAGTGTTTGTCTCACTTCAGTAAATGTTATTTATTATGTAAAGAAAGTTAATACAAGCCACTTTCTAATGTACTGTGATTGTCCATATTGCCTCCTTTGCTGGTTAGATTCATTTTTCCATCACATTATACACTGCTTGTTTCCACTGCTATGACCACCCTGGAATCCAGCAGCGGTGGCCATGATTACACAGGAAAAAGTGCTGGACTGTGTTCACTTCCTTGGTCCCTGCCACCAGAGAGGCCAGAGCCATTTCCTACATTGTACAAGCACGGCCACCACTACTGGATTATAGGGTTGTTGTAACCATGGATACGAGCAGTCATGGCCAAAAGTTTTGAGAATGACACAAATATTATATTTTCACATGATCTGCTGCCCTCTGGTTTTTATGTGTGTTTGTCAGATGTTTTTATCACATACAGAAATATAATTGCAATCATATTATGAGTAACAAAAGCTTATACTGACAGTTAGAATGAGTTAACCCCTTCAACCCCGGGCCTGTTTTCACCTTCCTGCCCAGGCCATTTTTTGCAAATCTGACATGTGTCACTTTATGTGGTAATAACTTTGGAACGCTTTTACTTATGCATGCCATTCTGAGATTGTTTTCTCGTCACATATTGTGCTTAACGACAGTAGTAAATATTTGGCAAAATATTTCATTTTTATTTTTTTAAAAATACCAAATTTACCAAAAATTTGGAAAAATTTCCAAATTTCAAAATACATAGTAATACCTCCAAAAATAGTTATTATTTTACATTCCCCTTATGTCTACTTTATGTTGGCATCATTTTATAAATGTCATTTTACTTTTTTAGGACGTTAGAGGGCTTAGAAGTTTAGAAGCCATTTTTCAAATTTTCACCAAATTTTCCAAAACCATTTTTTTAAGCACCAATTCAGATATAAAGTGATTTTGAGGGGCTTACATAATGAAACCCCCCATAAATGACCCCATTTTAGAAACTACACCCCTCAAATTATAAAAAACTGCTGTTACAAACTTTGTTAACCCTTGAGGTGTTCCACAAGAATTAAAGGAAAATGGAGGTGAAATTTCAAAATTTCACTTTTTTGGTAGATTATTCATGTTAATTTTTTTCTTGCAACACAGCAAGGGTTAACAGCAAACTAAACCTCAATATACATTGCTCTGATTCTGCAGTTTACAGAAATACCCCATATGTGGTGGTAAACGTCTCTATGGGTTTGTGGCAGTGGTCAGAAGGAAAGGAGCGCCATACGGATTTTGGAGGCAGATTTTGCTAGAATAGTTTTTAGGCACCATTTTGTAATTGAGAGACCCTGACGTACCCCTAGAGCGGAAACCCTCAAAAAGTGACCCCATTTTGGAAACTACACCCTTCAACAAATATATTAAGGGGGTACTGGCCACTTTGACCCCCTAAGTGTTTTATGGAATTTGGAAACACTTGGCTGTGAAAATGAAAAATTTCATTTCTTCCAATAAAATGTTGCTTTAGCCCCAAATTTTTTGTATTTTCATAAGGGGTAACAGGAGAAAAGCACCCCATAATTTGTTACCCATTTTCTCCTGAATACGGCAACACCCCATATGTGGTGGTAAACTGCTGTGGGGGCACATGGCAGGACTCAGAACAGAAGGAGTGCCATATGGATTTTACAACACAGATTTTGATGGAATGGTTTGCGGGAGCCACTGATTTTTATTTTTTTGAGTTATTGTCTTATGTGGGGGCTCATTTTTTGCTGGATGAGCTGATGTTTTCATTGGTACCATTTTGGGGTACATAAGACTTTTTGATCACTTGGTATTACACTTTTTGCGAGTGAAGGTGAAAAAAAAAAATAGCTGTCTTGGCATGGTTTTTAAAAAAAATTTTTTTACAGCATTCACCAGAGAGGGCAAATCATGTGATATTTTTTATAGTGCAGGTTGTTACGGACGCGGCGATACCCAATATGTCTAACTTTTATTTTTGGAAAGTTTTACACATTAGATTTATTTTTGAACAGAATAAAATCTTTTTTTTTTGTGTTGCCATTTTCTAAGAGCCATATTTTTTTTATTTTTTGGGCGATTGTCTTAGGTAGGGTATCATTTTTTGCGTGACGAAATGACGATTTTATTAGTACCATTTTGGGGTAAATATGCCTTTTTGATCGCGTAGTATTACACTTTTTGTGGGGGAAGGTGACCAAAAAAATGGCTGTTTTGGCACTGTTTTTATTTTTTACTGTGTTCACCTGGCGGGATGGATTATGTGATATTTTTATAGAGCCGGTCGATACGGACGCGGCGATACCTAATATGCTTACTTTTTCTTTTTTTAACATTTTTTTTTACTTTATTGGGGGGAAAAATTGCGTTTTTCTTTTTTTTTTACTTGAAACTTTTATTATTATTTTTTTAACTTTATTTTTTAACTTTTTTTTCACCTTTTTTTCAACTTTTGGGGGTCTGATCCCCTGCACAATGCATTACAATACTGTTGTATTGTAATGCATTGGCTGTAAGTGTATTACTCACAGTAATACACTTACAGCCTGCTTCCTGTGCGATCCAGGGGGCTGGATCGCACAGGCTCGCAGTGATGGCAGCCACGATGCCTAAGGAAGGCATCGGGCTGCCATCCAAGCCATCGGGTCCCCGTCATAGCAGCGCGGGGACCCGATGGCCCCCCCGCTCGCCATCCTGAATATGCGCACACCTCATGTGCCGCGGTCAGCGCTGACCGCGGCACATGAAAGGTTAATGCGCCGGCATCGGTGTTTTCACCGATGCTGGCGCATTCCCCAGGGGTCCGGCACCTGGGCACTGCCGGACCCCCTCCGCTGATCGGGCGGGCGCAGCTCCTGCACCCGCCCGATCGGCGCGCCGTACCTGTACGCCGCTGGGCAGCAAGTCACGTCCCGCTGCGCCGCGCTGGGCGGGAAGGGGTTAATGCAGCAAGTCAATATTTGCAGTGTTGACCCTTCTTCTTCAGGACCTCTGCAATTCTCCCTCTCAATCAACTTCTGGACCAAATCCTGACTGATAGCAGTCCATTCTTGCACAATCAATGCTTGCATTTTGTCAGAATTTGTAGGTTTTTGTTTGTCCACCCGTCTCTTGATGATTGACCACAAGTTCTCAATGGGATTAAGATCTGGGGAGTTTCCAGGCCATGGACCCAAAATCTCTATGTTTTGTTCCCTGAGCCATTTAGTTATCACCTTTGCTTTATGGCAAGGTGCTCCATCATGCTGGAAAAGGCATTGTTGATCGCCAAACTGCTCTTGGACGGTTGGGAGAAGTTGCTCTCGGAGGACATTCTGGTACCATTCTTTATTCATGGCTGTGTTTTTAGGCAAGACTGTGAGAGAGCCGATTCCCTTGGCTGAGAAGCAACCCCACACATGAATGGTTTCAGGATGCTTTACAGTTGGCATGAGACAAGACTGGTGGTAGCGCTCACCTCGTCTTCTCCGAATAAGCCGTTTTCCAGATGTCCCAAACAATCGGAAAGGGGATTCATCAGAGAAAATGACTTTACCCCAGTCCTCAGCAGTCCACTCCCTGTACCTTTTGCAGAATATCAGTCTGTCCCTGATGTTTTTTTTGGAGAGAAGTGGCTTCTTTGCTGCCCTCCTTGAGACCAGGCCTTGCTCCAAGAGTCTCCGCCTCACAGTGCGTGCAGATGCACTCACACCTGCCTGCTGCCATTCCTGAGCAAGCTCTGCACTGCTGGTAGCCTGATCCCGCAGCTGAAACACTTTTAAGAGACGGTCCTGGCGCTTGCTGGTCTTTCTTGGGCGCCCTGGAGCCTTTTTGGCAACAATGGAACCTCTCTCCTTGAAGTTCTTGATGATGCGATAGATTGTTGACTGAGGTGCAATCTTTCTAGCTGCGATACTCTTCCCTGTTAGGCCATTTTTGTGCAGTGCAATGATGACTGCACGTGTTTCTTTAGAGATAACCATGGTTAACAGAAGATAAACAATGATGCCAAGCACCAGCCTCCTTTTAAAGTGTCCAGTGGTGTCATTCTTACTTAATCATGACAGATTGATCTCCAGCCCTGTCCTCATCAACACCCACACCTGTGTTATGGAGCAATCACTGAAACAATGTTAGCTGGTCCTTTTAAGGCAGGGCTGCAATGATGTTGAAATGTGTTTTGGGGGATAAAGTTCATTTTCTAGGCAAATATTGACTTTGCAAGTAATTGCTGTTCAGCTGATCACTCTTTATAACATTCTGGAGTATATGCAAATTGCCATTATAAAAACTGAAGCAGTAGACTTTGTAAAAATTAATATTTGTATCATTCTCAAAACTTTTGGCCATGACTGTATAATGTGATGTAAAAATGAATCCAGACAGCAAAGGAAGCAATATGGACAATCACAATACATTAGTAAGTGGCTAATATTACCTTTCTCTAAGTGAATGAACAAAAGAGAAATCTAAACCAAATCAAGTGTGACCACCCTTTTCCTTCAGAGCAGCATCAATTTTTCTAGGTTTCTAGGTACACTTGCAGAAAGTCAGTGAATTTGTAGGATTATAATCAGATGTATGATTAACCAATTATACCAAACAGGTGATAATGATCTTCATTAAATAAAACAAACAGCTGTGTAGGAGGCTGAGGAACAGCCAAACTACTGCATCACTAGAGTCACTCCCAGGCAAAGATTTCAAAGCAGACTGGGGTTTCAAGATGTAATGTTCACGCTTGTATGAAGAAGCACAAAGAAATGGAAACCGTTGAGGACCATAGACGCAGTGGTCAGTCAAGGAAGCTGCTTAACTCCAGATGTCCAGCTCAGAAATGGCAGAAACCAGTGGGTCTCCGGTTCACCCATGTACGGATTGGAAAAGTCTGGTCATAAGTAGTCTTCATGGAAGAATTACAGCCAAAATGCCATCCCTTTGTCATGCAAACATGGTCAAGTGACTCAACTATGCACGAAAACTAGGAACTGGGGTGCAGAAAAATGGCAGCAGGTGTTGTGGACTGATGAGTCAATTGAAGTATTTGGCTGTAATAAGGCAGTTTGTTCACTAAAGGGCTGGAGAATGTACAATAATGAGTGCCTGCAGGCATCAGTGAAGCATGGTGGAGGCTCCTCGCAAGCTTTGGACTGCATTTCAATTGGGGATTTAGTCAGGAATAATGGTGCCCTCAATGCTGAGAAATGCAGGCAGATATTTATGAGGAAATAACATGAGGGAGGCATCTGACTGGCTTCAAACCTATTCTGCAGCAGGACAACAACCCAAAACATATAGCCAAAGTCATTAAGAACTACGTTCAGTGTACAGAAGAACATGGAGTCTTGGAAGTGAAGATATGGGGCCTCACAGAGCCCTGATCTCAACATCAGTCTATCTGGGATTAAATGAAGAGACAGAAGGATATGAGCAAGCCTACAGCCACAGAAAATATCTGGTTAGTTCTCCAATATGTTTGGAACAACCTTCCTCCTGCCAAGCTATATAGAAAGATCTATCTATCTATCTAGTAACTGCAAAAGATGAGGCAGCACTCCAGGCTTGATGAGAGATGGTGGACCCTTTATTCCCATGCCTCACCATCTCACATCAAGCCTGGAGTGCTGCCTCATCTTTTGCGGTTACTATAATAAAACGGCTACTAGCCTGGAGCTTTGGAGGGATTGTGCCCATTTATACATTGTGGCTGTGCTGCGGTTTTTCTTTTTGCGTTTTGGATATCTATCTATCCTTCTCTACATTGAAACTGCAACACCAAGAACAAGCAATGCAAATGAAGGAAGCTGCAGGTGTCACTAAGACCTGCAGATGACCAAAATTTCAACACCTAGCTCCAATCGTTGGCATGTGGGAGGGGCATAAAAGCCTGATTGAAAGCAAAGCTTTTTAACCACATGAAACCCCAAAAAATAGATCAAGTCATGTGGGACGACTGTGCAAATGTCTCCTGTTCCTCAACATGCCAGTTATCGCCACTAGTCGTAAACTGAGAGGACAGAATCCTTGAACTGAGAGACCCTGGTTTATTACTCTGGCAGATCATGTGTTGGCGGTTTGGAGAACAATGAGGAACTGGAAAGTGATCCATTCTGTACTACAAATGAAATTGAATGTCAAATCCCAAGCCCAGCAAACAGTGTCTATAGAAACCATCAGAAAATGTTTTCACAACACGGGCTATTAACAAGATGTCCAGCTACAGGTTTTCCATTAACCTCACGCCATCACTCTCAAAGGCTATCATAGTGCACAGCAAGATGGAAAAGAGGCTGGAATAGAGGTCTGTCCTCTTCAGCAATGAGTCCCACTTTTGTCTCGGATGCAATAATAGCTGAAGGATGTCTGGAGAGGCCTTCACAAGGAAATATTACACAGGTCCTACTCCCAGGATTATGGTTAGGGATGAGCGAATCAACTTCAGATGCTTCATCTAAAGTCGATTTGCATAAAACTTAGTTGTAATACTGTATGGAGCGGGAGCTCCGTAAAGTATTAGAATGTATTGGTTATCCAAAGATATCCAGAATTAAAGGGGTTGTCCGGGTTCAGAGCTGAACACGGACATACCCATATTTTCACCCGGGCAGCCTGTCTGGCACCAGCATCGGAGCATTTCATGCTCCGATGCCCTCCCTTGCCCTGCGCTAGATCGCGCAGGGCAAGGGCTCTTTTGTTTACAAATACACACGGCCAGGCGGAGGCTTCCACCCAGCTGTGAGTTCTGTGACGTCACCGGCTCTGATGGGCCAGCCTTAGCGCTGCCCTAGCTGTTTTACTGGAACCTCCGCCTGGCAGAGCCCGCTTTGTCACCGGAACTGGGCAAAATGCCTTTGCCCTGCGCGATTTAGCGCAGGGCAAAGAGAGCATCGGAGCAAAAAATGCTCCGATGCTCTTGTCAGGCAGGCTGCCTGGGTGAAATTAAGGGTATGTCCGGGTTCCGCTCTGAACCCGGACAACCCCTTTAATTATTACTGTAAAAAAACCTTGATACCGAACTTGGTTTTGGTTCCAAGGTACCACTTTTTTTTACAGTAATAATTAATTCTGGATATCTTTGGAAAACAAAAGATCATAGAAATGGTCAACTTCTTATTAAAATGTAGCAGTGGGCTAAAAATTTGCTCACTTCCTGGCTGATCATGGTCACTAGCACTTAAAGGGGTATATCGCTAGGATATGTCCCCATTGTATGATCGGTGCAGGAACTAAATGGGCGCACTGCGTATGCGCACCCTCCATTCATTTCTATGGGGCCGCCAAAAATAGCAGAGTGCTGGCTCGGCTATATTTGTCGGGCCCATAGAAGTGTGTGATGCACTCCCATTCACTTCTATGGGGGGAGAGCATTTGGTGGTGGCCGGACTGGACTCCTCCAGCCACCACTTTGGCTCGCACCATTCTCGATATAGGAGCGGGTCCCAGCGGTGAGAGCTGAACCTATCAGACAATAGGGGCATATCCTAGCGATATGCCCCCATTGTCCAAGATGGGAATAACCCTTTAAGGTTAACTTGGTAGCATCGGCTGGATGAACACAGCATTGCAGGGAGACCTACATTTCTCCAAGAGTCCAGAGAGTGTAACAAACCTGTCCAAAGTGAGACTCAAGACCTACTGTGTATCTGAATAAAAGAAACCTCTCTCTCTCTATTAGAGTCACCTTTGTCTTCTGGATACTGGCTAATTACTGTTATTAGACAAAGCACAAGTGACATGAAAGAGGGAAGGTCAGATGAAGGATTAATGTGACCCAGTAGTGTTATAAAGTCGGTTCCTTAAGGAGTCTGGTTATGGAATTTCCTCATATATGCAAATTATGCAAATATTTTAAATTCACTTTGAACACAGCTAAGATATAACTGAGGGCATTATTAGACAATCCAATAAAGCTTTCATCAAAGGCAAAACTAAATGTTTGTTCTGCCACTTAATACTCATTATGCAAAAGTATTTCAATGAACATATTCAAAGATCTTTAAATAAATTCCATTCTTATCCGTTAATGAGGTTTTAATGGAGTAAAATATTGATGACCTATCCTAAGCACAGGTCATCAATATCTGATCAGTGGGGTCAACACCCAACGCTGTCCCCAATCAGCTGAGACCAGCCTTTGGGTGCAGGGAGTATGACCTCCACCAATCAGATTTTAGTGACTTATCCTGAATGTGCTGTCCTAAGTGGTCTTTATTCTGAAGGATCCTGAGGTGGAGAGGGATCCACCTTGAAGACGAGCACCCAGCAAAAGCCCTATTTACTTATATGAGTGCTGTGGCCATGACAGTTCTATCCCGAGGATAGGTCAATAGTTCACTCTCGAAAAACCCCTTTAAGCCTCTGTTCACATCACGTGCGAGACCTACACACTGGCCTGCGTTTTCTTTTTTTCTTACTGTGTAGAAAAACGTAAGCTATACTTTCCTATGTAGTGATATCACACACAAAAAAAAAAAAAAAAAAACGAACAACCTTGTGTCATCAGAATATAAGACATAATGTTAAAGAATTTTGATTTTGTTATTTTTCATTTTCCACATTGCTGTCCTATATCATGACAAAAACTATAAAATCCTGCCGTTTTCGCACTGACCACTAAGCCTTATAATCAGGACCACTTCTTGATGCCTACAGATCGCTTTAATGCAGTTATCTACGTATCTGCCATTCTAATCCTGCCTGTAGTGTTATCACCACTGTGTATAGATAAGATGGGATCCGATCCACCATTACAAAAGGTGATTGTCAGAGCTTATATGTTCTTTCCTTGTACAATGACCTCTGCACAGATCACAGAGAATGCCTAGGACACTTTCCCATAGAAGTCAATGAGGTCCCTTCCTGACCATTGTGTCTATGAATCATGTGGCTGCTGTAAAGCAATTTTCTTAATGCTTTCTAAATGCTGTTAACAACAGCTCAGGTAAGATGGCTGCCTCCAAAATCATGTTCAGGAAACTTTATGTTCCGATTCCTTAGAGCAGGGGTAGGGAACCTCCGGCTCTCCAGCTGTTGTGAAACTACAATTCCCAGCATGCTTCATTCATTTCTATGAGAGTTCTTAGAAGAGCAGAGCGAGTATGCTTGCTGGGAGTTGTAGTTTCACAACAGCTGGAGAGCCGGAGGTTCCCTACCCCTGCCTTAGAGCATATTTTGTGAAGAATTCATCATGTTCAATCCCAAGTAAGGTCATGGAAAAAACGCAAAATGATTGAAAAAAGTCACAGGTCTGGATAAGTCAGAAAAGCGTACATTACCTGGGCCATGCATTTTCCTGCAGCGCGGAGCAGAAATGCCGGACAACTGGCCGGACACCAGTGATATATGTCAATAAATCCAAACTTAATAACTGCCAGCAGGACATCATTCAACAAAATATCATCTATATTTAGTGTGTAACAAATCATAGATATAACTACTGTCATCTAATGAATCTGACCAGTAGAGGATGGGTTAAAAATAGCAATAAGGCCTAATTCACATATCCAAGAATCCAGGACTTATTCATAGTTTTTTGGGGTTTTTTCACAAACTCATATCAATTTTCTATGCAATAGATCAGTTAAAGAATAAGAAAATACATAAAAGCACACAGAAAAAGTACTGAAATAGTGCATCAGTGCTGTATGGGAGTACGGATTCAAAAACCAGCATAAAAAAATAAATAAAATAAAGTACATTAGAAATATTATTTTCAGCACATTTCCCGCTCCGTTCTCGATGTAGGTGCGGGTCCCAAAGGTGGGACCAGCACCTATCAGACAATGGGGGCATATCCTAGCGATATGCCCTCATTGTCTGAGATGGGACAGCCCCTTTAAAGGTTTAGATACACTTTAAAGGGGTTACCCAAGGCCCATAATGCCCCCCCATATGCCCAGGCCCTCCCACAGACAGTACTTACCTCAGATCCGGAGTGATGCAGGTGCCAGGGAACGAGGTAATTACTATCTGTGTGAGGGGCTAGGGCATAATGGGGGGGGCGCTAAGGGCCCTGGATAACCCCTTTAAATATAAGGCCATTTTTCTATTGACCACCATGTAATACTATACAGCAGAATTAACAATTGGCTGACCTGGCTTGCTCCGTGGTGCGTCACCTCGCTTCTGATGAGGCAAATACTTCAATAATGCAACAAAAAAATCTATATTAAGCAGATAAAATAACACATACCTCATTCCTTCTGTTGAGTTATTCTGGTGATTCCGATAAAGCTGTGGAATGCCAAGCATAGCCTCAGTAAATACTGCTAGGAAGCCCAGGGTCTCTACATAGAGCACAGAGTCCAGAGATAGATAGGTGATGTACCCAGTCACGGCAGTGAATGCCAGCACACACTGAATATAGTCCGTGAATCTGCTCCAGTACCAGAAGTAGTTCAAGTCAAAGTCTACAAAAACACAAAACCCATTAGATTCTTCTAAATGCCCATATTATACGTAATATGGCAGGTATTAGAACATTATGGCACTACTACTAAAGGCTAGCAGAATAAACCATTAAAAGACAAAATCAGCAGTACGAGAAAAAGTGCAGAAACCTTTTAGACTTACAGAAAAAAACTGCAATATGCAAGTATAGTGAGATTGCAGATATAGCACATACCCAGCCCAATTTGTGTTACTGTAAAAATGAATATCAGACATTATTAGTACATAACAATTTCTAACAAATCTATAGAACCAGCCCTGCACCTCACATGGATCCAGAGCGCCCCTCATTCATTAGTCTAATTTATCTGCTCAGGCAGCTCAGGGACGTGTCCTTTCTGCTACAGCTTTCTGCCTATCACAGTTCAGGATGGATGTCCTTCCTGCTAAAGCTCTCTCCCTATCACAGCCCTGCTGGTGTGCCCTTGCTGCTGTAGCTCTCTGCCTATGACAGTTCAGGGGGTGAGTCTTTTCTGCTACAGCTCTCTCCCTATAACTGTCACAAACAGAAGATCTGGCTGGTGGCAATTTAAAGGATGGAAATAAGCATGTGCGCCCACCTCAGTGATGTTACTGAGATGGATGGAGAAATAAGGAAAAGAATAAACAGCAGATGGCGCTATACTGATAGATTTTATTGAATAATTCAGTGGCTATACAAAGTTTTTAATTACATGCAATTACACAACTACTAAAACCTAGGTGATGGTTTGAAAAATGTAGAATATTTTTCTTAGGACAAGATCACCTAGTACAGTAAATGGCTAACCTCCGGCTCTCCAGCTGTATTGAAACTATGACTCCCAGCATGCTCCATTAATTTCTCAGGAGTTCTTAGAACAGCCAAGCAAGTGTACATCTTTGGAGTTGTAGTTTTACCACAGCTGGAGTGCCGGAGGTTAGCTATTACAGACTCAGATGAGGCCCTCAACTCATAGTTACATAGTTAATACGGTTGAAAAAAGACACATGTCCATCAAGTTCAACCAAGGGAGGGGGTAGGAGTGATGAAGGGGAGGGGGACAGGTAACCTTAAGACATGACTCTACATTTCTTAATATGTGGTGACCTTCTTTTTCTCTAAGAATTTATCTAAGCCTGTTTTGAAGCCCTCAGCTGTCTTTGCTGTGGCCAGCTCCTGCGGTAGACTGTTCCACAGATTCACAGTTCTTATAGTAAAGAAGGCTTGTTGTCGCCCCTGGAGTCTGAACCTTTGCTTCTCCTGGCGGAGGCAGTGCCCCCTTGTCTTTTGAGGGGATTTTACCTGGAACAGTTTTTCACCATATTTTTTGTATGGGCCATTTACATACTTATACAGGTTGATCATGTCCCCCCTTATACGTCTCTTCTCAAGACTAAACCAGTTTAACTCCTTCAATCTTTCTTCATAGCTAAGATGCTCTATGCCCCTTATCAGTTTAGTTGCCCGTCTCTGCACCCTTTCCAGCTCCAGGACATCCTTCCTATAAACCGGAGCCCAGAACTGAACAGCATATTCCAGATGAGGCCGTACTCAATGGACCCACATTAATTTCAGTCTCTTGTGTACCCAAAACCAGTAGAAACTGCAACAGCAATTTTTATATCAAAACACATTTAATTCTGTATAAAAGTAGTGAATATTAGAAGATGCATTTTCAATAAGCAGAAAGGAAAGCAGACTATAAAAAATATCACACATGATGCCACACATCATGACTGTCTTCTCCTAGAAAAACCTCAGAACAAATATGAAAGCCAGGCCTTCATGTCAGTGGCCCGCATCTACATCTGCGTTCTCCTTTTATCTTCCTAGCTTGGCAGGATTAGTTGGATAAGCTGTTATTTGATAACTGGAGATTGTGTCTCAGAATGCAATATCCTGAAAACTGACAATGGACGGGGTCATTTCTCATAATTGACTGATAAACACAGACGTGAGGAGTGGCATTTACTTTGATCAAGAAAACCACTGACAATCCAATCGTTAAATGACACCACTGTTAATTAAACTAAAAGAGAAGATGATCTCGATTTCGAAAATAACTTGTGGCATTTCAGCAAATAATGTCATGTCAATTATTTGCCTCCCGCTGGGTCCCGCAGGTTACAGAAGGGAGGTTTGTATAGACTTCATTGACAATGTTCTCATCAGTTTCATAGAAAACATCGATTACAACTGAATTTTATCTCAGGTCTTGTGTCCCGGCTGGATAGAGAATTCTCGTGGAAAGCACCCACAGTTCATCGAGGAGTTGAGCTGGCCATACATATTATATAGCTGACAACTAGGTAGAAGGGTCTCTCCCCCAACCCCTCATTTACAAGCATGTTTGGACTGGCAGTGTGTGCAAGTGTTCTGAATCTGAAAGCCGCTGCAAAATTGTGATTTACATACTCGAGAACAAAAGAATTGGGCATGCTGAAATCCAACTGCCTGATCTTTCTCTCCCCTGACATCTGCCATAGTGAAAGGTTTGGAGTTCAGAAGTTAAAGGGGTTTTCTGATACTTTACTACTGATGAGCTATCCTCAGGACAGGTCATGAGTAGGGATAAGCGAACTTGTGTTTCAAGTTCAGTGTACAAGGTTCGGGTTATCTAAGAATTCCGTTATGGATTCCGCTACCACGGACCATAAGTTATGATCCATTGTAGCAGAATCCATAACGGAATTCTTAGATAACCCGAACCCTGAACTTGAAACACAAGTTCTCATCCCTAGTCATGAGTATCTGTTTGGTCGGGGTCCGACACCTGGGACCCCCACCAATCAGCTGGTTTTCCTAGGTTGAGTGATAACACGTTCATCGGTCATGTGGCCTAGGAGCAACTCAGCCCCATTCAAGTGAATGGGGCTGAGCGCAATACCAGGCAACTGCCGCTATACACTTTGCCGGGGCTGCTATCTGCTCTCTCTCTGGATTCCTTCAGATAAAACATTTACCCCCTTCAGCCAGAACACACTGAAGGCTTTACAACAGCAGCTGCAGATGTAAAGAGACACAGGATCTGCCCTCCTCACCCTACAGACACAGAGCTGACACTGGAGCTGATCTGGAGGAGATGCAAAGTATTGTATTGTACAACAACAGGTAGGGGGAATACCCTGTGTGTATTGTACAGCTGGGACTTGTAGTCCTACACATACAACATGCTGCAGAGTATTCCAGCAGACATGTCACTCAGGCCAGCTCTTGTATTCACTGCCTTTGCATTGCAGAAAGGGGGAGGGGCAGAGATTGTTATTAATGCAGGTAAACAAAGACCAGAAGAGAACTAGGGAAATGTGGAAATATAGATTTTTTTTGCCTAAAACTTGCTTAATTTAGTTATATATTGCTGCCCATCAGATTTAGAGTGCTATATTTTTTTTTTCAGAACTCAGACAACCCGTTTAACCCTTACAGTCCCAGCGCCGTGGGGCGATGCGGACACATGGCCGGCAAGTCTCTGGTGTTTCTAACAGCAGACACTAGCGGGTACTTACGGCGGTTTCCTCTTCAGCAATTAGATGCCGTGATCACATGAGATCACGACATCTAGTAGCGCAAAAACCCGGAAGCGAACCCGGGTGTCTGTACGCGATCTGAAAGTTGTAAACCTCGCTGATGAGGTTTACAGCTTTCAAAGTGCAATTCTTATTCTGAATTGATAAGAAATGAGCAAATTCGGTTTTTAATTCAAAATTAAAAACCCCTGATTGCTCATAAAGAAAAAATAAAAAACACAATCTATTTGCTCATATCTGAGCTTTAAAATAATCAAACGCAGGAAAAACTATACATATTAGGTATCGCCGGATTCGTACTGACCAGTAGACTGAAACTCAGTTTTAATGAACATGGAACGCTGTAAATAAAAAACCCGTAGAACTGTAGCGGAATAGCGTTTTTTTTTGCAATTTCACCCAATTTGGAATTTTTTTCCCGCTTCCCACTGCACCATATGCAATATTAAATGGTGGCGTTGGAAAGTACAACTTGTCCCGCAAAAAACAAGCCCCATACAGCTATGTGAACAGAAAAATAAAACAGTTATGGCTGTTTGAAGGCAGGGAGCGCAAAACGAAAACGCAAAGCCGAAAAAACCTCCGGTACTGAAAGGGTTAAGAAGTCACTTGTACATCCCCTCCCTTTCTCTTTGCTACGACGTTTGGGTTCATTTCTTTATATTGATACTTAATGTATTTGTTACAGGTCTGGGGTGCACTACAAAGAACCCTACCCCCCTCAGTAAAATCTAGTGCCATCAGAGTGGCCCAACAGGTAGTCAACTACCCAGATATATAAGTTCAGATAATTGTAGTCTCATAAAGAAAAGCTAATGGAGAGCAAAGCGGAGACATAACAGGGAGCGTAATCTTTTCGGAAAGACTATGTATCTGCATGAATACAAAAGCTTTTGACCCTTCTGTAAACGTGTGAATTATCTTCATTTTCAAAGGGAGAAAAAAAAAAAAAATAAGGCGTTTTTCACATAATGGAAATGTTATAATGACTGTAATTGAATGTAAAATTACACCCATTCATCTATCCCCTTAACTCCCACAGAAAGAACTTTTCAATCCTCTATCTTGATCATAAACAATATGGCTTGGTGGAGTTTAGCACAGTCAATCACATAAAATCTTAACAAAAGTGCAAGAGTGGCGTTTATTTCACGCATTTCTGTTAAATAAAAGTTCTTGAATTTGCATTTAACTGTGTGGCTGCCGTATAATTGTACACCTCCTATAAAGCAGTGTTTGCCAGCCATGCTTTACACTGCAGCTCTGATTATCGTCAATAAAGAGTATTACTGAGCCACAGTAGATCACACAACAGATCACTTACGTTCCAGCACAACATGTCCCACCATCAACAGTGAAGAGCAAAGGTGTAGCTCTTCCCTAGAATAAAAAAAACTGATGGACTAAGACAAGAACTACCAGCACAGATGTTCAGTGTGGATCATCCAAGGGTGCACCACCAATGAGGCCAGGTGAGGTGATCGCCTCAGGCAGCACCAGGTAGGGGCAAGAGGAGGACAGCAGATGGGCCATGGGCAATGAGCACTTTCATTGTGGCAGCGGGGTTAGGTTGGTGCTGTTTCAGTTTTTGCCTCAAGCAGCAGAAAAGCTAGATGCACCCCTGGGCTCATCAACACTATATGTCCTAGCACGCAGGGTACCACAGGGCTCAGTGGGTACAAATATCTTCCTACTACTATTATCAGTATCAGTAGTAATTGCTGACGAGTGCACTCATTACACGGCATTCACTGTGCAGACACCTGTATTTTAGGTGCTTAGTGGAGCTGGTTCTTCTCAGTCCAATAATCTGACACATTTCGTCCCACCAGATGTTTGGCGAGTACATCTCAGTTTTGCAAAGCAGGAACATGTCAACTGAAAAGGACATAACTAAAACAACAAAAATTTGTTTATGGGCTATGCTTGGTATTTAATACTTCAGCCACATTTCCTTCAATACCAGAACTAGTCCATGGACAATATTGGCTGCTGTTTCTGGGGAGAAACAACAGTAAATAACCCCTTTAAAGGGTGCTGTACAGGCGTGGCAAAAGAATTAAGAATAATGTATTCACATATTGTGATATGTGAAAGCAGATCTGTCTGGATGCTATCTTCATAGAGTCCATAGAGTTCTGTACACTAGATAAACAGTATAGTCTGTACTCAGTGTCTCTAACTCGCACTTGGTAAGCAAATTAAGAGGGTTTTCCAGGACTTACTTAATGATGGTTGTACATCACCAGTATCCTAGAGACAAGCCACCAATATGCAAGTCTTGGAAAACCTTAAAAGTGTAACTCATGAATAATGTAAAGAATGAAAATCAAACATCATATACTCCATGACAATCTCTTTATAACAAATCTAGAACCAGCCCTGTACCTCACATGGATCCAGAGATCTCCACATTCATTGCTGTACTAGATTTATATCAAGCTGACAGCTCAAGGGGAGTGTCTTTTCTGCTGTATCTAAGGGGCGTGCCCATTCTCTCCCTATCACAGCTCAGAAGGCAGTTGAAGGATGAAACTGAGCATGTGCGGCCTTCTCAGTGAGCAGGTCAAAGAAATAAGAACAAAAACAAACAGCAGGTGGCGCTATACAGATACATTTTATTGAATAACTCAGTGGATAGGCTAAAATTTTAATTACATGCAATTACAAAAGTATTCAGATCCAGGTGTGGGTTTGAAAACTGTAGAATATTCTTCGTGGGACAACACTGAATGAAGAATGAGTTATACTTTAATGCACAGAATTATACAATGTGGGCACATCCACCATTAATTTTATCTACTTTATACATGGTCACTTACCTTTCTACAAACTTTGCATAAATCAATAGTAGAGGTGAATATAAGAAACTTGGTAATGTAATTTTTCCCCTCCTAAACTAAATTCTCTGTTAAATCTGTTTTGAGGAATAAGACGGACTGTCAGCTTACTAAAGGATTAGACTATGTGCTGATCATAGAAGTCTATGGGGAGGGGAGGGGTGAGGAGATGCAGAGACACGCACATCCACACGGCCCCAAGAAGTCTAGAGTAAAGGGAGGAGGAGCTACTAACTAGAGGAAGAAAAATAAAATTTTCTCTGATAAGAGCTATTACAAAGTTTCTTATATTCACCTGTACTGATTTAGTTGGCACAGTATTAGTGCTAGCAGCACAGATACACTATTCAGGTACCAGGATGGTGGAATCTAAGATGCCTAGGCAGGAAATACTGCAAAAGTTGTCATAATGGTCTGCTGCAGTCAGAGAAGACGTCACATGTGAGGCATTGGGTGTAGTGCTATATTCTCCTGTATGCTATGTAGTGCTGAATGCAACTTAAAAAGTAATATATATTATGGGACTGTGTCTTTTTAACACTCCTGATAGCTTACACACCACCCACCCCAGTCCTGTGACAACTTGTACCAAGTAGATCTGGAGGCTCTCACAAATTTAAAGAGAAGATCTCTACGATCACACTAATTTTTCAAGGCCACCCACCCCTGCTCTATTATATCATCATATTATATCACAATACAGAGATGATTGGAAGCAAGCCATGAAAACATTCAATGAGGTCCCTTAAATATCTTGTCAAGCCACAAGTAGAAAAATATGTCTGCTTTCCTCCAGAAACAGCATCACACCTGTCCATAGGTTGGGTCTGGTATTGCAGCCAAGCTGTCTGAGATACCAAACAAACATACCTCTTTGATGGAAGAAGGTACGCAACGCTTTGATGAGGACCAGTGACACCCAAGATAGGGAAGGAAAATAACTTTCTATCTGGATGACTGAAAAAGAAGCAGCATGACGGCTAACATGACGTGAAAAAAAAAAAAAAGATTGAAATTCCTCAGTGGTTGATACCTTTTAACGGCTATCTGAAAAGACGATGACAAAATTGCAAGCTTTCTTGGCTACTTGGGCATCTTCATCAGGTGTAGATAATCAGGATGGTGTATAAATATGTGAATCTTCAGATACTGTTTTAAGAGATGTCTGATGAAGAGGCCCAAGTAGCCTTAAAAGCTTGCCATTTTGTCATCATCTTTTCAGTTAGCCGTTAAAAGGCATCAACCACTAAGGAATCTCAATCTTTTTTTCATCTTATATTTATGGCTAACACAGTACAAATATATATTTTCTACTTTAACCCTTACACTCCCATCTCCGTACATGTACGGCGCTGGGGCGATGCGGGCACATGGCGCCCGCTCGCAAGTGCGGCGGGCGTCATGGCCGGCAAGTCTCTGCTGTTTCTAACAGCAGAGACTTGCCGCTACTTACCTCATCGGCGGCGTCTTGCTGGGCGGTTAGATGCCGTGATCACGGCATCTAGTTGCGTCTGAACCCGGAAGCGTGCGCTTCCGGGTGGTGTACAGACGCCCCGAGTGGCCAATCGGAGTGTCTGTACACCATATGAAAACTGTAATCCTCGCTGGTGGATATAAGTGAAATTCTTATTCTGGCCACTAGATGGCAAGCCAGGATAAGAAATGAGCAATTCTTGGATTTATCTCAGTCTAGAAAATCCCTGATTGCTCATAAAGAAAAAAAAAAAAAGCCACAATATATGAGCTCATATTTGAGCTTTAAAATAGTCAAAAAAAAATTTAAAAAAAATGTTAATATATAAAAAATAAAAAATATATAAAAGTTCAAATCACCCCCCTTTCCGTATAATTAAAAAATAAATACCTAAATAACAATAAATATAGACATCATAGGTATCACCATGACCGAAAAGCGTCCAAATGGCGATTCGCCGGTTTTTGTTGCTTTTTTTTTCTAAAAAAAAATTAAATAAAAATTGATCAAAAAGTCATACACACCCCAGAATGGTATCAATAAAAACTTCAGATCGCCCCGCAAAAAATGAGCCCCCATACAGCTCCGTACACATAAATACCAAAAAGTTATAGGGGTCAAGATATGACAAGGAAAAAAAAAAAGGGGGCAACTTTCTAATTATTTTATCACTATCAAAACGCAGGAAAAACTATACATATTAGATATTGCCGGATTCGTACTGACCAGTAGAATGAAAGTAATGGGTCAGTTTTAATGCACATCGAACGCTGTAAATAAGAAACCCGTAGAACTGTAGCGGAATAGCGTTTTTTTTTGCAATTTCACCTGATTTGGAATTTTTTTCCCGCTTCCCACTACACCATATGCAATATTAAATGGTGGCGTTGGAAAGTACAACTTGTCCCGCAAAAAACAAGCCCTCATACAGCTATGTGAACAGAAAAATAAAACCGTTATGGCTGTTTGAAGGCAGGGAGAGCAAAAAAAAAATGCATAACCGAAAAAACCTCCGGGAGTGAAAGAGTTAAAGGGAACCTGTCATCTCTGAAACACCCCCTGAACTAGAGTAAGCGTTGTATAGTGTAAGTGATGCTGAATCCGAATATGTAATTTTTATCTTCATACTCCCTTCCATTCTGACGCTGTGCTCCCACAAACCAGCAGTAAAATGCACTCAGTGGACTCCGTTGCTCAATCCCATAATGGAGAGGACTCAAAGAAGAGTCCTCTCAATGCATTTTACTGCAGGTTTGTGGGAGCACAGCGTCAGAATTGAAGTGAGTATGAAGATAAAACTTACATATTCGGATTCAGCACCACTTACACTATACAACGCTTACTCTAGTTCAGGGGGTGTTTCGGAGATGACAGGTTCCCTTTAACTACTATGACAATCATTCCTGTAAGACCTCCTGTTTAAGAAACCAAACGCAGAAGAATTCTGGATAGCAAACAGCGAAGCTTACTATATGAAAAGAAAGAAAAAGAAGCACAATGTTTAGCAGCTGAACAATCCCACTGTTCTCTCCTAAAGGCTATGAACACCTGTGAATACATTTTATTGATTACTGCATCGCATTATTTTAGGCTAAAAACATTTTTCCGATAGTTCTATGTCAAATTTTTCAACCGCTTTTTTTTTTCATCTGCAGCCTGCACGTTTTCCTGACTGCCCTTTCTCCCTCAAAGTAAAAATCTGGAGGATTTTCTAACCGTCAGACAATTCCGCTAATGGATTTCACTATGAAGGGGACAGAACGGCCTGTATGTGAAAAGATGCAGGCTGCAGAGGACATATGATTGAACGTTTTTAAAAAGGACGGACTGGAAAAATAATTTATTTATTTTTTTAGCACCTAAATAACTACAATGTAACAATAAAATAATGCATTGTAAATTGTCCATAGCCTTTAGCTCTTAACTCCTTCAGAATACCAATATGTACATTCAGATCCAGAGATACCTCTCAGTACCAATGTTAGGGTGCATTCACACAGCTGTGTCCTTTTTGTGGACTGCAAACTGCGGATCCACAAAACACAGACATCGTCTATGTGCATCCCGCATGACTTCAATGGGTCCGCGATCTGTAAGTTGTGGCCATACCACAAAAGATAGAACATGTCCAATCATTGGCTGCAACATGCGGAACACAGACCTATTGAAGTCAACGGGTCTGCACCGTGATGCGGGGTATACACGGCCGGTGTCCATGTTTTGCGGTCCACAAAACGGACACAGCCGTGTGAATACATCCTTAGGGCTCATGCACACAGCCGTAGCCCGGTCACTTGAATGGGTCAGAAATCCTGGAGATGTGGAGCGGAGGCACGGGTCGGAACCCCACGGAAGCACTACGGTGTGCTTTCGTGGTGTTTCTGGCCGTGCCTCCGCACTGCAAAAAAGTAGTGCATGCACTACTTTTTTGTGGTGCGGACCGTGGGATACGGATCGCGGACCCCATTCAAGTGAATGAGTCCACGATCCGAATGCGGCGGCCCCATGGTCAGTGCCCGTGTATTTGCGGTCCACAGCACAGGCACTGACGGCACACGTTCGTGTGCATGAGCCCTTATAGAGAGAGAGAGAGAGAGGATTTCTTGATGCCAGATATACAGGAGAGATGGAGATAAGCAGTTTTCAGATACCGCTGCTTATCTCTCAGATTAACATAAGGAAGTACAATAATATTTTGTCACTGCATGTCAATGCAAAAAATGCCATATCTCTATTGGGTCCTAGCCCAATGGGATGAAGAAGTCACCCAACACTACAAATGTAAGAGAGATATTCCTGGTTTTTCCCCTTTCAAGTAAAAATGGTTTTCTGGAATTAGATGAAAAAAATGAAAAGAATTTACAACATCATAAACCACTACGATGCTGCAAAGCCACTTCAGATGAGCAGTGTCCATAACAGGAAATACATCTCCCACATGGAACGTATTTCCCAACGTGCACAAGAAACACCTACTGACCCCATTCAGTAATATTTGCTTGCAGATGTAAAATTACCAGAACACAAATAAAGAAAAAGCTGTACGTGTCAAGAACTTTAAAAGTTTTCATTAAGTCAGCAAGAACAATAAGAAAACAAGAATCAGAGTAATTAACATGAACACAAAAATATATTTTGTTTAAAACGCAAAAGCAAATAAGTCTCTAAGAAACTGCACGCTTTGGTTGAGAAGTCATTTTTCCTAAGAGCTTATGTTTTTTGGCCAAGTCCACTATAAGCTGACTGCCTAAATAGAAATATGTAGAGCTCCATCTAGTGGCTAAGACAGCTCATTACAAGATATGCTTAGTAATGTTCAGACAAATCTCCCAAATACATTATAAATACTTCATGCAAACAACACTCAGGCTACATTCACACGACTGTATTTTGGATCTGCATTATGCAAACCCATTGATTATAATGGGGCTGCGAAAAATGCAGACAGCATACCATGCACTGTCCACGTCTGTCAGTCCGTTCTGCAGCTCCGCAAAAAAGATGGAACATGCCGTATTCTTGTCTGTTTTGTGGACAAGAATAGGCATTTTTACATTTTACTTATGTATTTTCTGCAGACCAAAAAATACTTACAGTCAAGTGAATGCACCCTTAAAGGAGTTTTCCAGGCTCCTGATATGGATGACCTATCCTCAAGATAGGTCATCAATATCTGATTGGGGAGTCCAACATCTAGCACCCCATGATCAGATGTTCCTTCTGCCTCCGTCACTGGCGCTAGAATTTGGAATGGAGCCAGAAGCATGGCTCCATTCAAAGTGCAGTGATGGTGCACTTGAAGTGAATGCGCAGCCACTGATGACCTATCCTTAGGAAAAGTCAGGAGCACCGAGAACCCCTTTAATAAGATTGTGTAGGTGCAGACAGGAAGAGCTAGAAGTATATCATAGTTAAAGGGTTGGCCACTTTACTTCCACCGTATGCACTTACACATAGATCTTTATTTCAACATTTGGTTCCCACCACTTGGCCAGCCTGCTATTCCAGTCTAATTCACAGAGTGGCTGAGGCGTGTGACCAAACAAGTCCTTCACTAAAATACATTGCTCCTGCCATCTGCTCTGGTCCTAGAAGTCACACGCTCAGTGTTTTAGCTGAATGATGTTCTGTTGGCTTTTCAGACATAAAGGTAAATTCAAGATACTACTGTTCCTAAGGAGCAGTGCAATGCAGGCGCTGACACGGTAGGAGCTAAACGAACCTTGACCAACACACAGCGAATTCTGGCCTGGTCAGCACTAGAATTCACATGCATGCAGGGCCTTGACTTTCATTTTGGGATGCAATGCTAATGCACGATACTATGATCCTTTTGTAGTGACTTAAAGGGGTTTATGCAAGAATGGATGGACCTGTAAAGGGAACATTACTTGCCTAACTC
The DNA here is from genome assembly GCA_900303285.1 of Rhinella marina. Classification (NCBI taxonomy): domain Eukaryota; kingdom Metazoa; phylum Chordata; class Amphibia; order Anura; family Bufonidae; genus Rhinella; species Rhinella marina. The sequence goes on from ONZH01011536.1 coordinate 90,658, forward strand.
TCAGAGATGGCTCTGCACTCCTTCTCCTCCAGGCCAGTCAAATGGTCACATGACACAAGAGGATCTGGTCTCCACTGCAGCCAATAATTGGCTGCAGCAACGTCAAACTGTATGTTTATGGCGAGGGAGCATCACAGGCCAGGAGAAGGAACAGGGAGCCAGCGTCCGGGAACAGTTAAGTATTAGAGATCAGCGAACGTGCTCGTAACGAGCACTGTACTGCTCGGCTCCCCTGCGCTCGCATGGGCGCAGGCAGCCGCTTCCGTCGGGTGAGGAGGACGGAAGCGGGTGCCTGCGCCCATGCGAGCGCAGGGGAGCCGAGCGGTACAGTGCTCGTTACGAGCATGTTCGCTCATCTCTATTAAGTATGCTTCCCTGTACAGACCTAGCCAAGAGGGGAGGTTTACCTCAAATTTAATTAAAACGATTATGTAAAGCGCTATTCTGCATCTAGATAACTTTATCTGACTTATGAGCTGCGGCCTTCAGTGCACATTTCTTGTTCTTTTAATTTCTCTTCCAAATGTGAAATCTGCAGTGATATGAGGCGGCCTCTGCGCTACTCTGGTCACTTAGTACAGAACTGGAGTATCACTATGTACGGAGCTGGTGTGACTTTTTGGACACTCTGCATACATAAATTATGACGTACGGGTCTATAGATTATATTTCACACTACTTTGCCATGTGTGCTATCGGCTCAGTAGGGGACTGTCCCAAAATAACTATCTGGTGGGTGTCTGACTGCTGGGAAACAAACAATAATCACGAACATGAGGATCCGGAGTGAAAGGAGCTTCGGTAGTACTGTAAACGTACATGAGGAAACTCACATGTCCATAAAGAGGGCTTCATTGACAGTTTATGTTCTCCCCGTTCTGATGCCAATTAGCACCAATTTTTTGTAAAAACACCACTGCAGTTTTTAGGCAAATTCAGCAATGGATCTAGCAGGAAGAACTGCTCTAGTCCATCATTCACATTTACTGTTTCTTTTTAATGTAATTTTGCTTTTGGCTTAAAAAAAAAAGCATAGAAAACCTCCAGTTTGTTTTTTTGGGGAAACATGTAATACAAAGTTCACAAATGGAAACACCACATCTTAGCAGACCGAATACAATCCCTAGTATGGCTGTATACCGCGGCCTGTTGTGTGTAAAGTTGGGATTCTTTTCTGCTCAATTATTTAACTAATGCTACTTCCCAAGGAAGCGTGTATTTTTCTGACTCTGAAGCCTGCGCAGATATCCAGCTGGGCTCTTGCCGACTTCTCAGTGAATATAGATGTCAGATCACAAGCCCTGCTATGTGATGCAGAAAAAGCAGACTGGGCAATTTTCTTCTGAGAGCAGCGAGTGTAAAGACGTGGGGAGCTCTGCTGTGCTTGTTCACAAGTCCTGGGATATTCTACAAGAGCTGATCGTTCAGTCTCTCTCTTACTGTACATAATTGCCTGGAGGCTTGTAATACATCTCAAAGTAAATCTGCTAATACACCACTTTTTATAGAAATGTTGCACTGGAGGCAGGCCTTCCCCCGAAATCCACATCAAAGCGACAAGGAAGCTTTCGGCTGCTATTTAGATAGAATACAATGCTATTAAAATAAGAACGAAGGGAGGCAATGATATATTTTATGGCTTTAGACGCCGAACTACTAAAAGCAAGTAAGGATTTTCTTATTTATTGCGACAGCTAAAAGCACAGGATTAAAATCCTGTACTCAAAGCACATTTTGTGGATGTACAAGGAAAACCTTGCAAGACTAGAGGCTGACAATGCTGCCCTCTAGTGGAGAAACTCATTGTAGACTAGAGGCAATGCATAAATCTGGTTTTACTTAAAGGGAACCTGTCATCACCGAAACACCTCCTGAACTAGAGTAAGTGTTGTATAGTGTAAGTGATGCTGAATCCGAATATGTAAGTTTTATCTTCATACTCGCTTCCATTACGACGTTGTGCTCCCACAAACTTGCAGTAAAATGCACTCACTGGACTCTTCTTTGAGTCCTCTCCATTATGTGAGTGAGCACTCGAGTCCACTGAGTGCATTTTACTGCAGGTTTGTGGGAGCACAGCGTCAGAATGCAAGTGAATACGAAGATAAAAATTACATATTCGGATTCAGCATCACTTACACTATACAACGCTTACTCTAGGTCAGGGGATCTTTCGGAGATGACAGGTTCCCTTTAATGTAATTTAATGCATCTGATCTACTGATCCAATTAAATCTTCGATGACTTAGATGACGGTGTGTCGCCCAAGAGCCACCTAGGAAAGGTAACCAAGATATGGCTGATAATGGATGTAGAAAAATAGGACATACGTCTAACAGCCACATGCCATGCCGTAACATGCATAGAGTTCGAAACTTTTACAATATACTGTTAAAAATGCACAAATGCTATGTGGTAGTCATTTTTACCTTTTATCTATGTACAAGTTAAGAAAAGTACAAATGTCTGTACTACTAAGCTCATGTCAAAGCACATCAGATCACAGGCGAAAGCAGTTGTCATGAAGAGGAGAGGTAGAGCAGATTCAGGCTTTGAGCCGATCATTTATTGTAGAGGGGTTTTCTGGGAATACAATGGTTTGTAACAGATACGTAGTTGCTCACCTCATGTACATCATCTCCATGCCTTTCTTATTCCATTTGGGCTCTCCTGATGAGTTTTTACCATGTAAACTAATCACTCTGGTTTCCATCCAGTATGTAGCACTTCCTGTTGCTGTATCCAACCAAACCCATGATGCACTTCTCCTTTCTCTACCACAACTCCAGCCCAACACCCAGCTAGTTTATAGCTCCTTCCACCCATACAGTTACATAGACCCTCCCCTATCACTGACGTGCCCATAACCTCACATGACATAACATCACAGGAAATAAGAAAGAGCGGCAAGGACATGGTCATGTGATCACAGCCCAGAACAGGATGTAGGATCAATAGAGGTAACAGAAATCAACAGACTGCGATGGCCACTTAAGCATATTGTGAGGGTGCTGGGTGATCGACCCCCACTGATCTGACATTGATAACTTATCCTGAGGACAGGTCATCAATATCTTAGAAAACCCCTTTAAGGCTTTATATATAGTTATGTGCAAAATAATAGCAGTGTGTTTAAAACAACTGAGAAAAAGCTCATTCCTCATAATAGCCTTTATTTCCATATACACTAAGGCACTGGGAGCACTGCACATTCAATTCCAAATGAAAACATGAACAAAATACACATTTTTAAACTGAAAAAGAAGAAAAAGGAATAATTTCCAGTGTTTGTATTTTCAGTTACAAACTAGAATATTCCCACTATAAACTGAAAATTGTTTACAGATTTAGGGACACATTTATTAAAGGGGTTGTCCGGGTTCAGAGCTGAACCCGGACATACCCTTAATTTCACCCAGGCAGCCTGCCTGACAACAGCATATGCTAAATTGCGCAGGGCAAAGGCATTTAGCCCAGTTCCGGTGACAAACCGGGCTCTGCCAGGCGGAGGCTTCCGCCCAGCAGTGAGCCCAGTGACGTCACTGGCGCAGATGTGTGGGCTTTATCGCTGCCCTAGCCAGTAAAACGGAGGCCTGTTATTGTAAACAAAAGAGCCCTTGCCCTGTGCAATCCAGCGCAGGGCAAGGGAGCGCATCAGAGCGTGAAATGCTCCAATGCCATTATCAGGCAGGCTCTGAACCTGGACAACCCCTTTAAGACCAGCGTTTTAGATGCCGGTCTTAATAAAGCCCTAAGCTGGCAGTTCATCAGCCAGAGTTATGAAGAAGCGCAGGCGTCTCTATAACTTTGGCGCACCCAGCGCCAGTTCTAAATGTAAGACAACTTCAGAGCGGTCTTACATTTAGACCATGTTCTACGTCTAAAACAGGAATAGAAAGGGTGAATGAGACAGGCCTACTGGCCCATGCCCTTCCGCACCCACAATTTTAGACCTGGCCTGAGTTTGCCAACGTTGAATCTGTGCCTGAAATACGCCTAATTTGGTAAATAACCCCCTTAGCTTTTCTGTTAATCACTAAACTAATATTTAGTTGCCTAACCTTTATTTCTAAAAACTGCTTTACATCCGCGTGGCATGGAGTCAACCAACATCTAACATCTGCGAACAGATATTCCACCCAAGCTGACTGGACTACATTCCACAGTTCTTCTGCATTCTTGAGTTTGGCATCATGTTGTCACTCTACAAATTGTTAATTGGAGCAAGGTCTGGGGGATTGGGCTGGCCACTTCATAACATCAATCTTGTTGGTCTGGAACCAGGATGTTGCCCGCTTGCTGTTGTTTGGTCTCGTTGTCCTGATGAAACACCCATTTCAAGGGCATTTGTCTTCAGCATAAGGCAACATGACCTCTTCTGATATATTCAAACTGGTCCATGGTGCCTGGTATGCAATAAATGGGCCCGACATCCCCAAACCATTATGCTTACACCTCCATGTTTTATAGTCTAGTGTATTGTGGCTTGAATTCAGTCTTTATGGGATGTCTCACAAACTGTCTGCGACCTATCTCTGATCTGTCCATAGAATGGTGCGCCGCTTCTCTTTGGGTCAGTGTTCTTTGGCAAACTGTAACCTTCAACACGTCTTTTCTCAACAATGGTACTTTATCTTGCAAATAGCTTGGCTTCACATAGGCATCTTCTGATTGTTGCAGTACTCGCAGGTAACTGAAGATCTTCTTTGATTTCCATTGAGCTGATCACTGGATGCTTGTTATTCTATGATCTACACAGATGGTAGTATTTCTTTTCCTATCACGTGTTTCCAGTTGTATTTGCCATTTTAAAGCATTTGAGATCATTTTAGCTGAGCAGCCAATTATTGTCTGCAGATTTTCCACTCTCCAATCAACTTCTTGATCAAAGTTCTTACTTCTTTGGTACAATGTCTGGAATGACCCATTTTACTCAATGAGCAAGGGCTAAAACCAGCAGGTACAACATTTGCTCACCTCCTTCTTTAAATAAGGGCCATAATTGACACCCGTTTCTTCCCAGAATAATTAACCTCACTAATTAAACTCCACACGGCTATTATTTTGAACACCCGCCTTTCATTAAATCAATTACACCCAATGTCATGACTAGAGATGAGCGAATTTCATGTTACAAAACTCGTTCACGCTTCGTTTGGTCTTAAAAGGTGACTTGCATTATGGATTCCGTTACCACAGACCTGCATAACGGAGACCGGGCGTATCCGTTATGCAGGCCATAGACTTCTATTATGATGGAATGCCTCTAAAGGCATTCCGTCACAGAATTACGCTATGGTCCATGGTAACGGACCATAACTGTCGACTCTGTTGGCCGCCCATTACTCGGCTACACCTAGTCATGCATTTTTTTCCATGTGGTCTTATCTTTTCTTCCAAAAAAAGTAATTAAACACATTAGTGATGTTAGACTGCTATTATTTTGCACATAACTGTATATTCTTCACATAAGTGTTATTTTTTTGGTCTGTCCTACCAGAGGTTGTAGTAAATTTCACATACTTTTAATAATCCAGAATAATTTATAACTGAGCCTTGAGTGTATGTCAGAAAAATTGTAAGCCTGGCCTGGTGTCCAGCAGGGATTCATTGCCAGTTCTTAGTGCATGCAAGACAACAAGCCTACAGGAGTACGGAAGAAGAAGCAGGCTGCACAGCTCTATGTTAATGTGGCCAGGTGCAAGTGTTAGGGGCTGGCCACTTACCGATTTACAAATGAATCCAAAATAACGAGTAGACCAACTCTTCCGTACTGATCTGCTTAAAGTAATTATTTTTAATGCAATTTAGATCCACAGCTAACACCACTAGTGTATTAAAGAGGACCTTTCACCACTCCTGACATGCCAGTTTTAATAGCTCCATGCATTCCCCATGTAATAACAATTCTGGAACATCTACTCTTATGGCTCTATGTTGTGCCATTCCTTTATTATTTGCACTAGAAGTTATGAATGAATTGCTATTTGCCTTCAGTAAAGGAACAGAGGGGAGGTAACCAGTTGGGGGGGGTGTCCCTTCACAGACTGACTCTAGCCAATCAGTGCTGTTATGTTCAGACAGTGCAGGTACACACCCCCAACTTGTTACCTCCCCTCTGTACCCTTACTGAAGACAAATAGCAATTCATTCATAACTTCTAGTGCAAATAATAAAGGAATGGCACAACATACAGACATAAGAATAGATGTTCCAAAATTGTTATTACATGGGGAATGCATGAAGCTATTAAAACAGGCATGTCAGGAGTGGTGAAAGGTCCTCTTTAAAGTAGTTATCCAGAAATGGATAATGATGACCTATCCTCAGAATATTTAGACTACATTTACACTATATTTAAAGGGGTTATCCGGTAATTAATATTGATGACTTATCCTCATGATAGGTCATCATTATCAGAACTGCGGGGGTCCAAGTCCCAACACCCGCCCAACACTCAGCTGTTGCAGGAAGCCGCCACGCTCACCGGAACTCTGGTGAGCACAGCCAGCTCCCGGCGTCTCTCCAAGCACAGTGCCGTACATAGTACAGTGGCTATGCTTGGTATTGCAACTCATGCCCATTCACTTCTTTGGGGGCAGAGCCAACTACGCTATGTGACCAATGTAAAGTAATGTCACATGGCCAAGGAACAGGCCATGGCATTCACAGAGCCAGCCTACTCTAACAGCTGATCGGAGGAGGAGTTGGACCCCCGATGATCTGATACTGATGACCTATCATGAGGATAAGTCATCAATATTAACCGGATAACCCCTTTAAATATAGTGTAAATGTAGTCTAAATATTCTGTATTAAAATATAGCGTCCAGTTGTCCACATCACCGGAATCCAGGTCTCCAGCATGTGGACAGAGTGCCAGATCCATCACAAAATGGACACCAACGACACACCAACAGACGTCATTGACCTATGGGGTCCATTGGGGTTCCGCTGCAGTGCTGTGCTACTCTTCCCTTCAAATCTCAAGGAACTGCCAAAAGAGACCCCAAATTGCGTTAACGTTTATAACAGTTTCCTTGGGGGAACTTTGTTGGAACTTCTTGTCACTAGGGGGTACTTGGCCTAAAACGTTGGAGAAATACTGGTCTAAAACAAGTGCCTACAAGCAATTTGTGGTATGATAGTGTTAAGGTTAAGCCGTGTTAATTTTTTTTCTTCCAAAGATAAATATCACAGCCCTGAAACATGCAAATATGTTGGCGTACAGCAAAACAAACAAGGATACAGCCTATAAAGATTCATGCAATGACAAAGTGCCAATTGCACCGGATTACACTTGGCAACTTAAAGGCCTTTGTGGAGTTTAGTGAAACCTTCAGGCTCAATAGATTAGAAAGGACAATGTAATCGAAACTACAGAAAATCTATCGTGAGCATGTGCCCCTGGCAGACATCATGGCAGGAGAACTCATGTTAATATATAGCCCTCTGACTCCAACCATCTGCTAACTGCAGAATGTCGAATCATTAACACAGTGCTCCGCGCCACAAAGTTCTGTGAAGCATAGAAAGCCCTTAACCAAGTCATATTATTAATTATGACCTGTGACTTGGATATGAAATTAAATGCCACATCCAGTAACATCCCACTCCCTAATTAGCAAGTCGCCATGAAGTTTAATTGTATGGTAATAATGAAACAGCCGCATCAAGTTCTAAAGCGATAACTCTGAGTTTTAATCTACTTAGCATAATATTCCTCTACTATAAATGACATACAACCACACCCACAATAAAAGAGAAACATAAGGTATTCAAATGCCATTTTATGCACCAACGCCCCAGTTGCTCCTAGAGGCTCATTTGCATACATTAAAACTTCATTTTTCTCACCATTACAGACACAAATGAACGTGGGACCAACACAGATGCCTTCAGCTGCCAAGAGCACATTCAACAGTCGAGCCAGTTTTATAGGTACAAATGCCCTTTAACTTGAATGGAAACGGAGCTTCAGGACCCTGGCATGATCACTACACAGTGGACATAGTCTTCTGCTTCCAACTCCATCTGCTCACCGGTTTCCGATGTGGGCGTACAGCAGCTCAGCTGTCTTAAAGTACGCAGCATGACTACTACACAGTGGATGGAACCTTCTGCTCCACCAACTGTAAAGTTTTCAGCACCAGTAGCTGCACGAAACAGCTGATCGGTGGGGGTACTATTCTGTAATTGATGGCTGATCCTCAATATCTAAGGATCGGAAAATTCCTCTAACATAAACTTGGCATTGGCAGCTCAATAAATGTAATAGTCGGCCATACCGTCATCAAACTTGCATCCAAGTTCAATACTGAGACGCCATGAGGACAGGAGAGAGCATCATAACATGCTACTGTTATGACATTTCGGGAGAACACCCCCTATCCCAAACTGAGCTTGCAAAGAAAAAACTGAGCCAGATTGTTGCTATTCTTGACTGTTCTATCGATTTTTTGGACCTCTACTACTAATTGCTTGAAATGTAATTCAAAGCTTGAGAAAGGAAGCTGTTCCCCAGACATGTCGCAAAAGTAGAGTGTCATGAAGCTGACTCTGATCCTCGTGGTGTCTCCATGCTAAACTTACTTTCAATGGATTAACCATAAATTGACTATTTTATGGGTGGAAGTTTGATGACACCTAGGGCGACTATTAAGTTTATTGGGCTGCCAACGCCTTCTAATACATAAGCTCCTGCACCTTCTGGAAGGACAGGTAAATAAATGGTCATGTATGTTGGAATCCACAAGACAATGCCAACATTTCAGATTATCAATTATTAATCACAGAGGCCAATTAAGTTTACATTTAAGAAAATATAATAATCAACCCTCTGCAAAGTAGATGGCGGGGTGAAACAATATATCAAGAATAATACCCACTACGCCACCTGCAGCTGAACGGCTCAAATAAAAATAACAGTACAAACTCCCAACCCAACAAATCACAAACAGTGTCTGTAAAAAGACAAATGGAGCCACTGATGTACTATAAGTATGACAAATCTTTATTACATCTTAACACATAAAAAGGTTAAAAGATTCATGTTGTAAAGGGAGGGTGACAGTGCAGAAAAAACACCATCCCTGGCCCATACATGAAAATGTAATGGTGCAATAATCCAAAAATAAGCTGCAGTCATACATAACAATAAGCATACCAAAAGGGTCCCACACAATACTATGATGAAGCACATAATACCACAGTGGTGACTTATATGGGGTCAGATATATGTGACAAGTAACGCGCTAATAACAAAATGCCATAATGGCTAAATAATATAGGTGCTAATATATAGTCACATATAGCTGAACACCGCAAGGCCCACAGTGGGAAATCTCTCAATAAAATAACCACTGTTCATGCTCATCATAAAGAGATGCATGCAAAAACTCACCAATCAAGAGGAGGACCAAATAGAGGGCCAGGGATGGCGTTACCCCGACGTGCGTTTCGGTGTGCCTTGGCACCACTGTGGTATTATATGCTTCATCATAGTATTGTGTGGACCCTTTTGGTATGCTTATTGTTATGTATGACTACAGAGTATTTTTGGATTATTGCACCATTATATTTCCATGTATGGGCCAGGGATGGTGTTTTTTCTGCACCGTCACCCTCCCTTTACAACATGAATTTTTTAACCTTTTTATGTGTTAAGGTGTAATAAAGATTTTTCATACTTATAGTACATCAGTGGCTCCATTTGTCTTTTTACAGACACTGTTTGTGATAAGTTTACATTTAGTAGGGTATGAAGGTGAACTCCTTGATGTACAGTATACTTTGCTATTCCATGTCACATATAACACATCGGTGGTACAGTACAGACCAAAAGTTTGGACACACCTTCTCATTCAAAGAGTTTTCTGTATTTTCATGACTATAAAAATTGTAGATTCACACTGAAGGCATCAAAACTATGAATTAACACATGTGGAATTATATACTTAACAAAAAAGTGTGAAACAACTGAAAATATGTTTTCTATTCTAGGTTCTTCAAAGTAGCCACCTTTTGCTTTGATTACTGCTTTGCACAATCTTGGCATTCTCTTGATGAGCTTCAAGAGGTAGTCACCTGAAATGGTTTTCACTTCACAGGTGTGCACTGTCAGGTTTAATAAGTGGGATTTCTTGCCTTATAAATGGGGTTGGGACCATGAGTTGTGTTGGGCAGAAGTCAGGTGGATACACAGCTGATAGTCCTACTGAAGAGACTTTTAGAATTTGTATTATGGCAAGAAAAAAGCAGCTAAGTAAAGAAAAATGAGTGGCCATCATTACTTTAAGAAATGAAGGTCAGTCAGTCCGAAAAAATTGGGAAAACTTTGAAAGTGTCACCAAGTGCTCACATGAGGACCGCCCCAGGAAAGGAAGACCAAGAGTCACCTCTGCTGCGGAGGATAAGTTCATCCGAGTCACCAGCCTCAGAAATCGCAGGTTAACAGCAGCTCAGATTAGAGACCAGGTCAATGCCACGCAGAGTTCTAGCAGCAGACACATCTCTACAACAACTGTTAAGAGGAGACTGTGTGCAGCAGGTCTTCATGGTAAAATATCTGCTAGGAAACCACTGCTAAGGATAGGCAACAAGCAGAAGAGACTTGTTTGGGCTAAAGAACACAAGGAATGGACATTAGACCAGTGGAAATCTGTGCTTTGGTCTGATGAGTCCAAATTTGAGATCTTTGGTTCCAACCACCGTGTCTTTGTGCGTCGCAGAAAAGGTGAACGGATGGACTCTACATGCCTGGTTCCCACCGTGAAGCATGGAGGAGGAGGTGTGATGGTGTGGGGGTGCTTTGCTGGTGACACTGTTGGGGATTTATTCAAAATTGAAGGCATACTGAACCAGCATGGCTACCACAGCATCTTGCCGCGCCATGCTATTCCATCCGGTTTGCGTTTAGTTGGACCATCATTTATTTATCAACAGGACAATGACCCCAAACACACCTCCAGGCTGTGTAAGGGCTATTTGACCAAGAAGGAGAGAGATGGGGTGCTACTCCAGATGACCTGGCCTCCACAGTCACCAGACCTGAACCCAATCGAGATGGTTTGGGGGTGAGCTGGACCGCAGAGTGAAGGCAAAAGGGCCAACAAGTGCTATGCATCTCTGGGAACTCCTTCAAGACTGTTGGAATACCATTTCAGGTGACTACCTCTTGAAGCTCATCAAGAGAATGCCAAGAGTGTGCAAAGCAGTAATCAAAGCAAAAGGTGGCTACTTTGAAGAACCTAGAATATAAGACATATTTTCAGTTGTTTCACACTTTTTTGTTAAAGGGTTTCTGTCACCAGAAATGACCCTATTAAACCAAGTGTCATTTGCAATGAGCAAATGACACTTGATGCCAGTAATGTTACTATTATAGTCCTCAGTAACGCCGTTTTGCTAAAAATTACGATTTTATAATATGCTAATGACCTCCCCTAGGTGCAGTAGGCGTGAACCTGCACCTAGGAGAGGCCGTAATTATGCCTCTTACCACGCCCCCGGTCGCGCTGATTGACAGGGCCGGGCAGCCAGCTCTTTCGGCTCCCGGCCCTGTACGATCCGAAATCCCGCGCCTGCGCAGTAATGAAGCCGGGACCCGGGCGGGCGCCGGCTCTCAACGCACGCTGATCCCGCGCCTGCGCATTGCGATCAGCGCGCCTAGAGAGCCGGCGCCCGCCCGGGTCCCGGCTTCATTACTGCGCAGGCGCGGGATTTCGGATCGTACAGGGCCGGGAGCCGAAAGAGCTGGCTGCCCGGCCCTGTCAATCAGCGCGACCGGGGGCGTGGTAAGAGGCATAATTACGGCCTCTCCTAGGTGCAGGTTCACGCCTACTGCACCTAGGGGAGGTCATTAGCATATTATAAAATCGTAATTTTTAGCAAAACGGCGTTACTGAGGACTATAATAGTAACATTACTGGCATCAAGTGTCATTTGCTCATTGCAAATGACACTTGGTTTAATAGGGTCATTTCTGGTGACAGAAACCCTTTAAGTATATAATTCCACATGTGTTAATTCATAGTTTTGATGCCTTCAGTGTGAATCTACAATTTTCATAGTCATGAAAATACAGAAAACTCTTTGTATGAGAAGGTGTGTCCAAACTTTTGGTCTATACTGTATATCAATTGCGTCCACATTTTTTGCATTAGTTGTTCATCAAGGTGTGCAGCAGAAGTGTCTGTATATGTCAACATGTGACCATTGGGACATAAAGACGCTACTACTGCCTAGCCTGATGAAGGGTTAATGCCCAAAATGCTGTTACAAACTAAGCTACATTTCATGTACAACAGTTCTAATATTTGTGACATGGAACTATAAAATATACATCCAGTTCATCTGCATTTTGGATAGATGACCATTTTTTTCTTTTCAGAAATTGAAAAATTTTGTTCACTATAATCCACCATCCTCATCCTAATTGTCAATATGCAGATGTCAATTCAAAAGCTGTTGCAACCACATTCACTCATAAGTAATACACACAAAGAAGCTATATTCTTAAAGCAATAAAACAAGCCCTGAAAATGAAAGAACTCACCTCCAATGATTCCTCACTGCTTCCTGTCCCGACCACACTAGGAAGGCCTGCTTAGCCCATTGGATATGCCCCCAATGTCTGATAGGTGCGGATTCCACCACTCTAGAACAGAGCCCTCAAAGTGAAGGAGAACGGACAGGGAATAGTGGATGCTCTCCATTCATTTCTATGGGAGTGAAAATTGACGAGCAGCGTCCCATAGAAATGGATGGGAAGCGCACCACACAAGGACAGCCACCGCTCCGTTCACTTCTTTGGGGCTGAAGAAAATAACCAGGGCCAGTCCCACCGAAATGAATGGAGGGCGGTCGCACATGCTTTGCAGGTTGCCTCCAATGTATGAGATGAGTCAACCCCTTTTGATTGGCTAAACTGGCCTTTTCTTTGCACTTCCAGGAAGAGCAGAGCAGTGGGGATTGATGCAGTGGCAGAACAGCAGAAGAATGGGATTGGTGGAGGTGAGGATTGATTCTGTGTTATATTTGATTTTAAAAAAATCTCTCTGGAACGCCAATTTGATGAATGAATTACTCATAAGCAAGTAAAAATTGTTAGGTAGGAGCTAGATCAAAGAAATAAATGAAAAGAGACAACGTGACAGTGCTAACACAGTTAACAGCAAGACAGAAGGTGGGTACATTCTCATGCAAAGTGGGTGCTGAGAGTACATACCCAGAAAGCATCTCTTGGGATGAGTTTTGAATTCTTCATCCTTACTATCTGAAGCTAAAAACATCAAAAGAAAGAGAAAAGAAAGAAGAAGAAAAACAGAGCATTGATACAGTGTTTAGAAACAACTAGCGGCTTCGTCATCAGTCTAGTCAAGGTTCATGACTCAATATAACTCTACAGAAAGACCACGGAATTTGAAGCAAAGATTTATCTTCATGGAGCAGAAGAACTCTAATGCCCATTATTCTGGCACCTCATCCACAAGGACATTTATTACTGCAATTAACACAGTTGATGAGCAGGTAGACGCTCCACGCTGACCATGAAAGATCATTATGGGTAATTGTAATGTAGATGCACTTAGGAATGCGCGTTAATGGGTTACAAGACAAGTGTCAAATCTTCTCGAGAAAACAAACAAGCCAAGAGCAATATGTAATCACCTTTACATGGTGCTCTTCTCAGCTTGTTTCCTGACCTTGTAAGGGTCACCGCTGAGCTGTAGCTAGGTGGAAAGTTTCACAGCAGGTGGCACAAGTGGCAGCTTACTGCAATTCCTCGTGATCATTATGTCTACGCCGCATGACCGATCAACCATTGAACTGACTGATGTGATACAATCAGTTTTTTTCTACTAGAATATTTCCGCAGTGTGTTAGAACAGCAGGAAGATCAGCAATCATTATGTAAGCCCCGCTTCTCAGACTTTTAAGAATATATCTGAGAAAACAGACACAGCACTTCATTCTTGATCACATACTAAAGAATGATAAAAAGATACTGTATATGAAACCACTAGACAGTACAAAGAAAAAAAAATGAAAAAAATAAACTGACAGGAGAATATTCTTTTGAAGCCATATTTCTGAAATTAAAAGGGTTTCTGGGAGTTTTATACTGATGACCTATCCTCTGAATAGGTCATTAAAGGGGTTCTCCGGGAATTTAGAAAATGAAAGTACTTAAAATATTACTTTATTATAAACATATTCCCAAAAACATTTCATTAGTTATAATGGCTCGTTTTGTCTGGGGAGCAATCATCGGGGGAAATAAAATGGCCGCTGTCCTATTTGTATACACAAAACCTGTCCTGATCAGGAGGACAAGTTACATCCGGATACTGAGCTAAAGAGCTGCCTCATCCTCCTCTCTCACCTACTTGTCAGGGATTATGACCCTGAATACAGATGCTAAGATCTATAGCTGAATCTCTTTAGGAATAGAAATCATGAGGAGACATGAAGTACAGAGAGAAGGGAGGGGGTGTAGTAATGACCAGTTATTTGTCTGCAGTCATCATTACTTTAGTCTGTCCTATCCATCCTCTGTACATCATGTCTCCTCATGAACTCCATTCCTACAGAGATGCAGCTGAAGATCTTATCTGTATTCAGTATGATAATTACTGACAAGTAGGAGAGGAGGATGAGGCAGCTATTTACCTCAGTGTTGCGAAGTAACTTGTCCTGCTGTGTGATTAGGACAGGTTTTGTGTGTACTAATAGGACAGCGGCCATTTTGTTTCTCCTGATAATTGCTACCCAGACAAAACGAGCCATTATAACTAATTAAAGGTATTTGGGGATATATTTATAGTAAAGTAATATTTAAGTATTTTAATTTTCTTAATTCCCACAGAACCCCTTTAATAACCGATTGGTGGGGGTCTGACATGCAGGACCCCCAACAAACAGCTGTTTGAAAAGGCACCGGCGCTCACAGTAGTGCCGTGGCCTTTTCTCAGCAAACCAAGCACAGCGCCATACATCGTATAGCGGCTGTGCTTGGTATCGCAGCTCAGCCCCATTCACTTCAATGCCATGTGACCGATGTAATGATGTCAAGCGGACTAGGGAAAGCTGGAGAAGGCTGAGGCACTACTTAATTCATATTCCACACAACTTTGCTGAAAACAGGATTCTAAACATAGCTTGGTCATACTGGTTATCAGTAAGCTAAGCAGCACTAATCAGTGCCAAGCAGCAACTGCAAAAGCAAGTACAATTTCAGGCCTGTTTCCCACTTGTGCTACTTATTTCTGTTGTTCTGCTCATTTTATAGGAGCAGAAAGAAAAGGGCTGGACTTGAACAGAACAGAGCCAAACAGATCTCAATGACTAATGGGGTCCATTCTATTCCCGATAGGAAGTCTTTATTTTTAACAGAGAAAAAAAGTCTTGCATGCAGGACTTCTCTCCATTGTTCTGGATGGAATCTGCAACCAAGGCCCTGGACACAATCTCTAACCCAGCTATGAACAAACCCTTAATGTGTACAAAAAGAAAGATGAAAAGACATTATTCAGATATAGTACGGTCTTCTAAGTCCTCATTATGAGTATGGGGTGCATTTGGATAAAGAAGTGCTGCCAAGGTCTCTCATAACTAAAGCCGGAAATTACATTTTTCTGCATTCTGGTTATCTGAATTATTTCTGTGCATGAAGGAAGAAAATACATTAGCTGTAGGTCGGGAAATTGTGA
The DNA here is from genome assembly GCA_900303285.1 of Rhinella marina. Taxonomy (NCBI): domain Eukaryota; kingdom Metazoa; phylum Chordata; class Amphibia; order Anura; family Bufonidae; genus Rhinella; species Rhinella marina. The sequence continues at coordinate 106,371 of ONZH01011536.1, forward strand.
AAAATACAAATTTATACACAAATGGCAACCATATTTTAAATGGTTTAAAGAAAAAAAAAAAAAAAAAAAAAAAAAAAAAAAGAGAGAGCAAAATCTGCCAACATAGGAAATTCCAAATAATGCATTATTTAAATAAGTTGCTCAGATATGAGGACTACCTGCTTAGGTTCTGGTAAAGGTAGTGTATTATTAGTCGTTATTAGTCGTTATGGATATCTACTTCACACAAGTCAATTTAATACAGGCAAGATAGCTCCTGGTTTAGCAGGAAACATTGTGTCTTTCAGAGTGTACAATTATGTGTCTCCATGGTTACAGACTACAAACAAACCCTGTGTAGTCTGATCCTGCAGTCAGGCATTACTAATACTGGCGATTACATTGCTGCTATTTCATACCTCCTGGACTCTCATGTACCAGACTCTTGGTAATCAGAAGTCTTATGAAGGTCTGTTTGACCAAAAAGAGTCATACCTTTTGTCTATAAGCTTGAACTATAATAAAGAAGCTTTCCTTTTCTATTCTGAGTGTATGGATGTTTATGCAAAGTGACAATGATGACCTATGTCCACCCAAATTCTGGCTGTTAAACACAAGGACAGTGTGTCTCAAAGTATCTCATATTTTCTACTAAGCAAACCTATGCATTTCCTTGCAAGAAGATGACAAACAAATGCATGTGTAGGCTGATCCAGATGCTCCCTCACATGCTCTATAACAGGGATGAGCAAACTCTGGCAATCCAGCTGTTCTAAAACTACAACTCCCAGAATCCTCCTTTCACTTCTATGGGAGTTACAAGAACAGCCAAGTAAGTGTGCATGCTGGGAGTGCCGAAGGTTGCTGATCCCTGCTCTATAACAAGCAGCACCATCTATTCTACAAGCAGATCATGTCCATGGTTTACAGTCACAGACTGCACATATCCATGTGATGTATGCAGGCCAATTTCTTCACAATTCATTTTGTACCATAAAGTACATTTTGTAAATACTAAATAAGCATGATAAAATACCCTTTTTATAGCTTTGTACCTTTATAAATATAGGGGGAGATTCATCATCTCCCTTCTGCCTAAAAGGTGGCTTTGAAGAGTCACAATCTATGCGTTTGTGACTTTAAAAAAAATAAAAAATAAAAATAAAATAAAAATATATATATATATATAATCCTGTTTCTGGCCGTTAATCTTTAAAATCTAACCTTTATCGGATTGTTTAAAGTGCCCTCAAACCAATGGTTAAAACAGACAAGCTCTCTCAGCTATTATTAGAATATTCAATATTAATTTATTTTATTTTTGCCAGAAACAGGATCATATAGCCCTTAGCTATTAACCCCTACAATTTAGAAATATCCTGGGCCACTTTTGGGTTCTCCAACTCTGTTTTTTAAAAAATTGTCGCATCTCTCATTTTTACGCTGCCCTCGCCAATTTCTCTAAAGGGGCGTGACAAGGGTGAGAAGGGGGTGTGACCAGCCGCCTGACAAACTTATCTTCATTTACTACAGTTTTCCGGCACAAAAGAAACCAGAAGTCTATGGTAGCTCTAAGCCGTTGTTGATTTCTGTTTAGGCAGAAGAATGAGTCTATATATGATAATAATAATATATGACCAGGAGTGTGCCTTGTCAGAAATTGGGCGCATCCTCTGGCAGTGCAGGGGATATCAAGACCGGCGCAGAACGTGTCCGTCTTGATAAATCTCTCCCAATAAGCTTATGTGGTAGAGTTGACACAATACTGTGAAGTACAAAACAGAGGATTCTGTGCCAGTCACAAGTGGATTCTGTTTGATGAAACCGTGTAACAAAATATTGTTTGAATCAGACTTAAGAAGACAGGCGCTGGATTACTTTAAGATAAGCAACTGAAACTGATTACCTGAGCTCTTATAGGAAAGAGGAATGCACACATGAAAGTGAATAGGTGTCCTAAACTCCTGCACTCCTGACTTGTTTTTCCAGCACATCCCAGAGATGGTCAATTGGATTGAGAACTGGGGAATTTGAAGGCCAAAGTCACCACCTTGAACTCTTTGTCATCCTGCTCACGTAAGGGCACTCTGTCTGGTGAAAAGGGCACCCAGCCTTATAAGAATTCTCAGAAATGCAGAATTTGTCTCCCAAAAAATGGCTACACAGAAAAGCATTATGTCTCATGAAATCAGAATGTCCTGCTGAATGGAATGATCATTCATGAAACTGGATTGTCTCATGCATGGACCTCCTATCTCACAGAATGCTTCACAAAACAGGATTCCGCAACGAAGCACGGAATGAAAGAACTTATGTGTCACAGAAAGGGACTCTGCCTCAAAGAATGGACTGCTTTCTCACAAGACGGAATTCTCTCACAGAAAAGGATTCTCTCATCAAATGGGATTTGGTGTCACAGAATATCTGGTGGACAGGAATTATGTCTCACAGAAAAGGATTCCTCCTCAAGGCAATCTGACAAAAAGGGATTCCATCAGATAGAACAGGCTTCTCTCTCACAGAATGGGATACTCTCTCTGGAAATGTTTCTGAACAAGAGATTCTGTCATACAGAACGGGATTCTCTCTCAAGAACTGGATTCCACCTGCTGACAGAATTCTCTCATAGAATCACAAAACCACCTCATGGAAAAGCACGATCTCTCATGTAATGTGTCATGGAAAGATATTGGTTCATGGGAAAAAAAAAAAATCCTGCCTCATAGAAAGGTTTGCTCGTATTCACGGAATTTCCTCCAGCAAGTGCTCTCAGGCTCACCGAATAAGACTTTTTTTTTCCCCCTCACGGAAAGGGACCCAATCTCACTGAAAAAGATGCTCTCTAATGGAATGTCTCACGAAAGGGATTGTGTCTCAAAGAATATCACACAGCATGGAAATCCATCTTACATTCCATGAGACAATGCCTTCTTGTGAAACATTCCCATTCTGTCTCACTGCCTCCCCAAATGTTATTTCTTCACAAAATGAGATTCTCTCCTACAGAATGCATTGCCTCATGAAAAGGGATTCACAAAAACAGATTACATCACAAAATATGATGCATGTTCACGGAATGTCTCACAGGATGTCTCTCGCAAAAGGGGATTCCGTCACGCGGAATGTCTCTCGCAAAAGGGGATTCCGTCACGCGGAATGTCTCTCGCAAAAGGGGATTCCGTCACGCGGAATGTCTCTCGCAAAAGGGGATTCCGTCACGCGGAATGTCTCTCGCAAAAGGGGATTCCGTCACGCGGAATGTCTCTCGCAAAAGGGGATTCCGTCACGCGGAATGTCTCTCGCAAAAGGGGATTCCGTCACGCGGAATGTCTCTCGCAAAGGGGATTCCGTCACGCGGAATGTCTCTCGCAAAAGGGGATTCCGTCACGCGGAATGTCTCTCGCAAAAGGGGATTCCGTCACGCGGAATGTCTCTCGCAAAAGGGGATTCCGTCACGCGGAATGTCTCTCGCAAAAGGGGATTCCGTCACGCGGAATGTCTCTCGCAAAAGGGGATTCCGTCACGCGGAATGTCTCTCGCAAAAGGGGATTCCGTCACGCGGAATGTCTCTCGCAAAGGGGATTCCGTCACGCGGAATGTCTCTCGCAAAAGGGGATTCCGTCACGCGGAATGTCTCTCGCAAAAGGGGATTCCGTCACGCGGAATGTCTCTCGCAAAAGGGGATTCCGTCACGCGGAATGTCTCTCGCAAAAGGGGATTCCGTCACGCGGAATGTCTCTCGCAAAAGGGGATTCCGTCACGCGGAATGTCTCTCGCAAAAGGGGATTCCGTTACGCGGAATGTCTCTCGCAAAAGGGGATTCCGTTACGCGGACTGTCTCTCGCAAAAGGGGATACAATCGCATGGAACGTTTGGCGCAAAGCGGTTCCATCTCGCGCTGTTTCACTAAAAGGAACTGTGTTTCACTGAATGTGATTCCCTCTAACAGAATGATCTGCAAAAAGAGAATGTCATAGGAAATGGAACTCCGTTGCACAAAAAGGGATTTCAGACTCACGGAATGGGATTCTCTCATGGAAAGGGATTCCAGTATCCTGAAAAGGGATTTTGTCTGGCTGTGTGACACAGGTACTTTGTGACTACCATCTAATGACTCAATACACAGTTTTTAATAGGCGACACAGAACGCTAGTGTGTGACACATAATACACTGCTGGCTGGTATTGTGTCACAACATTAAAGGGGTTGTCCGAGTTATATTTATTGATGACCTATCTCAGGATAGGTCATCAATATCAGATCAGTGGGGTTCCGACACCGGCACCCCCGCCGATCAGCTGTTTGAAGAGGAGTTGGGCGCCATGCCAGTGCTGCCTCCTCTTCATTGTTTACCTGCTCACCGTAACATCAGTAGCGGTGAGCAGGTGCAATTACACTTAACCGTCCCATTCATTTCAATGAGAGAGCTCGTTACCATACAAGTGTATGGGAAGGAGCCCTCCCACTGAAAATATTCAGTAATTACAGAAATCGTACATTCATCGCTATAAAGTGGCCCACTTTGTGCCCTAGCAAGACTCCTTGCTCCACACTGACTGCTGCTGCCCTCACTGCCTCCTCTCCACATATATATAGTAAAGCAGAGAAAATAGCAGCACTTGTCAGTAGAAGAAATGGATGCAATGCCTCTGGAATTCAGGAACATGAGAGTGAGAGACAGAGAGAGTGTGAGAGAGAGAGAGAGAGAGACAGAGAGAGAGAGTGTGAGAGAGAGAGAGAGTGTGAGAGAGAGAGAGAGAGTGTGAGAGAGAGAGAGAGAGTGTGAGAGAGAGAGAGAGTGTGTGAGAGAGAGAGAGTGTGTGAGAGAGAGAGAGTGTGTGAGAGAGAGAGTGTGTGAGAGAGAGAGTGTGTGAGAGAGAGAGTGTGTGAGAGAGAGAGTGTGAGAGAGAGAGAGTGTGAGAGAGAGAGTGTGTGAGAGAGAGAGAGTGTGTGAGAGAGAGAGAGTGTGTGAGAGAGAGAGAGTGTGTGAGAGAGAGAGAGAGAGTGTGTGAGAGAGTGAGAGTGTGTGAGAGAGAGTGAGAGTGTGTGAGAGAGAGTGAGAGTGTGTGAGAGAGAGTGAGAGTGTGTGAGAGAGAGTGAGAGTGTGTGAGAGAGAGTGAGAGTGTGTGAGAGAGAGTGAGAGTGTGTGAGAGAGTGAAAGGGAGAGAGAGAGTGAGAGAGTGAGAAGAGAGAGAGAGAGAGAGAGAGAGAGAGTGAGAGAGTGAGAGAGTGAGAGAGTGAGAGAGTGAGAGAGTGAGAGAGTGAGAGAGTGAGAGAGTGAGAGAGTGAGAGAGTGAGAGAGTGAGAGAGAGAGAGAGAGAGTGAGAGAGTGAGAGAGTGAGAGAGTGAGAGAGTGAGAGAGTGAGAGAGTGAGAGAGTGAGAGAGTGAGAGAGTGAGAGAGTGAGAGAGTGAGAGAGTGAGAGAGAGAGAGAGAGAGAGAGTGTGTGAGAGAGTGTGAGAGTGAGAGAGAGATGTGCAGTGAGGGCGGCAGCAGTCAGCATGGAGTGAGTCTCCGCAGTTAAAGGGAACCTGTCATCACCGAAACACCCCCTGAACTAGAGCAAGCAGTGTATAGTGTAAGTGATGCTGAATCCGAATATGTAAGTTTTATCTTCATACTCGCTTCCATTCTGACGCTGTGCTCCCACAAACTTGCAGTAAAATGCACTCACTGGACTCTTCTTTGAGTCCTCTCCATTATGTGAGTGAGCACTGGAGTCCAGTGAGTGCATTTTACTGCTGGTTTGTGGGAGCACAGCGTCAGAATGGAAGTGAGTATGAAGATAAAACTTACATATTTGGATTCAGCATCACTTACACTATACACCGCTTACTCTAGTTCAGGGAGTGTTTCGGAGATGACAGGTTCCCTTTAAGTAAAAAGAAGACAGAGGAGAGTTGATCAAAATGGGCCACTTTACAGCTATCTTTCTAAGGGCACATTCACACGACCATAGTGTTTTTGCGGATCCACAAAACACGGATACCAACCCGTGTGCATTCCGCACATGGCTGCCAGTATCACAGAAAATGCCTATTCTTGTCTGGACATTTTTTGCAGGGCCACGGAACGGAATTACAGATGCAGACAGCACACCTTTTGTGGCCCCATTGATACGAATGGGTCCGCACCCGCTCCACCAAATCGACAGATGCGGACTCATTTATATAGTTGTGTGAATGAGCCTTAATAGAAATGTATGATTTCAGTAATTAAAGTATATTACAAAAGTGTTCAGTATTACTGTCCCATTAGAAGAAAAAAAAAATTAAGACAATTACACTTTAATGTGCAATACTGCCCACACAGCCATTACTGGGGGATCTACAGGTAACAACACATCACTGAGTTGCCTGCAGAATTTCAGGGAAAGGCAGAAAGTCAGGGACACTGTCTACTTACATAAAGTTGTGAAAAGCAAATATCAGGCAGAGCCAAGCAAACACAAAGTAAAGCTACAAGTGAGCAAAAAGTAAGAGTAAGCGAAAAGGTCTAGTTCAATAATTCCAACAGCTACACCTACTGGTGGGAAATGTAATGTCATATAAACGTCACAAAAATATAATGGATTTTCAAAAACTCACTGATAAAAACATTAATTTTATATTTATCACCTAAAAACACAGCTTAAACAAACTGTCACCAAAAATAAGGCACATACTGTGGACTGCTAATGAAAAGGTTGAACACAAGCCTACAGTGCACTCTATACTCCTGAAAAAGGTGTTTTAGACATACAAATAAAAACCTAAAATATGTACCATTCAACAATATCAAAGGAATTGCCAAATTTCTTACAAGACAAACGAGATACGTCCAGGTTATCAAGTGATACCTAAGTGTGCGGGCTGAATCACCAACCTGTGAATAAGCGACGCTTTGTGGTCAGATCATTTGCCACTCGGACTTCAGTACACAGTTTCAGCATCAGCAGCATAGTAACAATCATAATGATGCTCTGCCAAAGGAGAGGGGACTCAAAATGGCGTCCAAACCTAACGGGGGAAAAAAAAAAAAGAGACGTTTTTATTAAGGATTAGAAGTCCTGCTATTAAAAGGGTTATCTGAGTTATATTTATTGATGACCTATCCTCAGGGTGTCGGACCCCCGCCGATCAGCTGTTTGAAGAGGAGGCGCGTGCCAGAGCTGCCTCCTCTTCATTGTTTACCTGCTCGCCGTAACATTAGTAGGTGTAATTATACCTAACCGTCACATTCATTTCAATGGGAGGGCTTGTTCCTATACAAGTGTATACTACACAGCCGTTCCATTGAAATGAATGGGGCAGTTAGGTGTAATTACACCTGCTCACCGCTACTGATGTTACGGCGAGCAGATAAACAATGAAGAGGAGGCAGCGGTGGCACGGTGCGCGCCTCCTCTTCAAAAAGCTGATCCGAAACCCGGCACCCCCGCCGATCTGATATTGATATCCTGAGGATAGGTCATCAATAAATATAACTCGGATAACCCCTTTAATTCTCAAAACCAGATCACAAATTCAAAGGGGTCACCCGGCGGGTCAATACAAAAGAATTAATGCTTATTTCAGTGATCCCTCGCCGCTCTTGTTCTAAGGCTTAGCAGGTGCCCACTGGTCTCTACTTTTCGGGTCCCTTCTCGACACACAGGAAACGCCCTCTCAAACAATCACTGGCTGATACAGGTCCGTGCTGCAGCCACAGACTGGCTAAGGCCTCTTTCACACTGGCGGCAGTCCGGATCCGGACTGCCGCAGGGACGTGTGGGGCCGGAACCGCGTTCCGGCCCCACACATGTCACACAGTACCATATACAGACATACACACAAACACATACATACTTACATACTCCAGGCAGGCAGGCCGCACGTCTTCATGCCCAGAAGGCACGCAGCTATGACGATTCCCCCACGAATCATCATAGCGGCGCGCCTCCTGGGCATGAAGACGTGCGGCCTGCCTGGAGTATGTAAGTGTTTGTCTGTCTGTCTGTGTAGGTGACGGATCCGTCCTGAACTCCATTGAAAGTTACCATTGTGGTCACACCAGACGGATCCGTCCCCATTGACTTGCATTGGGGGTCATTCCGGATCCGTCTTGGTGCGGATCCCTGGACCGGAGAGCAAACCGCAGCATGTTGCGGTTTGTTCTCCGCTCTGAAGACGGAACAGAATGCTTTCAGGAGAATTCCGTTGTCTTCAGTTCAGTTTTGCCCCCATTGACAATGAATGGGGATAAAACTGAAGCGTTTTTTTTTCGGTATTGAGCCCCTATGACGGAACTCAATACTGGAATTTAAAAACGCTAGTGTGAAAGTAGCCTAAGCAAGTATTTTTGGTGTCCAGGTGGGACCAGGAATCTGAGACCATCGGGGACCTGAGTTGGGGAAATCATTAAAGTGTGCAACCTATTTTACATAAGCATCCTTTTGTGTCAGTTATTGTCCAATCCTTTCCAAATCCGATTTTTTTTTTACGGAAAAAAATAAAAGTCCTGTCGTCAGGACTTTTTTTCCCGTCCAAACAAGCGGATTTGGAACGGATTGGACAATAAAACAGGTCATAGACAGAACATAAACCAATGGGGATCTGATACACACAATTACATTATAATTATTTAAGGGGTTCTCCAGTCTTTTTAAGTGATAGGTCACCACTAGCTGATCGTCAGGGGTCCGACACCTCTGCCAATCAGCTGTTCTGTGTAGTTCCATTGCTGGAAGTTAGCGCCAAACTACACAGAACTGTCAAAAAAACAGGAGTAGCATGTCCAGACAAAAAAAAAAAAAAAGATTTTCAAAGATGTGCCAAGTTTATGACACATGGCGTGACCAGTTATATAAATTGTCACAAATTATAGTAAACAAAACTGACAAAAAAATTCACCTCATGATAAATTCTCCCATGACAACAATTTCTGTACAGGACTGGGGTCTGATCGACCCCTGGGGCTCCGCCAATCACTGGTAATGGAACCCTCGTTTGAACAAAGCAACAGATACACATGTGTCCGCCACAGGGACAAGCACGCGTGTCTGCCGCTTCAGTCAACCTGGGAACACGGCCTCAGTTCTAGTGACTGGTGGAGGTCCCAGTTTGGGAAAAGTTCCCCATGAATGCATAACACATATCTGTTGATCCCATTCAACCAATGGAAGTCAAAAGGACAAGACAGGCCAGTTTTCTAACCCTATAGGAGGGTGCAGCAGACTGCATTTTCCCTACACCTGCGCCAACTGAAAAAAAATGTATACCGTACAGTATATGTTTTTTGAAATAGGAGCCTATGTGTGATGAGCCTGTACAGCATCACAGGCCTCCGTCAGTCATATACACTGAGGGAGTACTCCTCCGTCAGCAGATTATGACTACATGTAATCCGTAAAAGAAAAAAAAAAAAAGGAACACAACACAGCTGATAATACCAAATCACATCCAACATACTGGTATTTTCAACAGGTCACTATGACCCTATGACATAACAGGCCGTTGTGCAAACATCATGACGCAGACCAGGTATACATGTAAAATGAGAAGCCAGACCTTCACCTTCATATCAGGACAGTCGGTAAAGGGAATTGCTCATTTATTTGACTTTAGTAATTTGCACACACAAAAAAAAAAAAAAAAAAAAAAAATCATCTGTGATGATCTCAAATACCCGAGTTTCTTCACATATTAGAGTCAGCCTCAGTATTACAAAAGAAGATGATTATTTTTATAAAATTATTAAAGGGGTACTCCCATCTCAGATATTGGTGGCATAACACTAGGATATGGCACCAATGTCAGTTAGGAGCGAGTGCCAGATGTGGGTCCTAGTGATATGCCACTAGTGTGATGGGTATAACCCTTGAAGTTCAGATGTGATGCACAGTGTCCTCAATGTATTTTGAAGCGCAAAATGCAGAGTTGATCCTAGGGTGACCCTCAGTTAAAATCTGCAACAATTCCGCACAAGAATGAGCAGGCTTAAAAAAATAAAAAGAAATAAATAAGTAAATAATCGCTGGCATGCTTGGATGGCAATAGCTGCAGAGTTGTATAGCAACACAATTTTTCCCACGTATGAACACAGCCTACAGTTGTGTAACCGAGAGGTTTTTTTTTTAATGAGAACAGCATTAAATGGCATTCACACAACTTTGAAGAAATAAATAGTGCAAGAGACCATAAAAAAACTTTATAATATATCTTATCAGATAAAAGTTCCTTGTTCTAGAGTTATTAGATGCCACCCCCCCCCCCTCTCTTTGTAAAATTACTTTGGGGGAGGTTTATCAAGACTGGCATTCACATATGCTGCTCTTGACCCCCCTGCCCTGGAGTACGGCGTGTCTACTTTAGTAAGGAGGTGGAGTACGGCGTGTCTACTTTAGTAAGGAGGTGGAGTACGGCGTGTCTACTTTAGTAAGGAGGTGGAGTACGGCGTGTCTACTTTAGTAAGGAGGTGGAGTACGGCGTGTCTACTTTAGTAAGGAGGTGGAGTACGGCGTGTCTACTTTAGTAAGGAGGTGGAGTACGGCGTGTCTACTTTAGTAAGGAGGTGGAGTACGGCGTGTCTACTTTAGTAAGGAGGTGGAGTACGGCGTGTCTACTTTAGTAAGGAGGTGGAGTACGGCGTGTCTACTTTAGTAAGGAGGTGGAGTACGGCGTGTCTACTTTAGTAAGGAGGTGGAGTACGGCGTGTCTACTTTAGTAAGGAGGTGGAGTACGGCGTGTCTACTTTAGTAAGGAGGTGGAGTACGGCGTGTCTACTTTAGTAAGGAGGTGGAGTACGGCGTGTCTACTTTAGTAAGGAGGTGGAGTACGGCGTGTCTACTTTAGTAAGGAGGTGGAGTACGGCGTGTCTACTTTAGTAAGGAGGTGGAGTACGGCGTGTCTACTTTAGTAAGGAGGTGGAGTACGGCGTGTCTACTTTAGTAAGGAGGTGGAGTACGGCGTGTCTACTTTAGTAAGGAGGTGGAGTACGGCGTGTCTACTTTAGTAAGGAGGTGGAGTACGGCGTGTCTACTTTAGTAAGGAGGTGGAGTAAGGCGTGTCTACTTTAGTAAGGAGGTGGAGTAAGGCGTGTCTACTTTAGTAAGGAGGTGGAGTAAGGTGTGTCTACTTTAGTAAGGAGGTGGAGTAAGGTGTGTCTACTTTAGTAAGGAGGTGGAGTAAGGTGTGTCTACTTTAGTAAGGAGGTGGAGTAAGGTGTGTCTACTTTAGTAAGGAGGTGGAGCAAGGTGTGTCTACTTTAGTAAGGAGGTGGAGCAAGGTGTGTCTACTTTAGTAAGGAGGTGGAGCAAGGTGTGTCTACTTTAGTAAGGAGGTGGAGTAAGGTGTGTCTACTTTAGTAAGGAGGTGGAGTAAGGTGTGTCTACTTTAGTAAGGAGGTGGAGTAAGGTGTGTCTACTTGAGGCAGATGCCTGGCAAATCATGCGCCAGCAACTCAAACCCCTAGATGGCATAAATTTCCTCCTAGCTATAATTTGCACCAGTTTATGGCCTAAGTTATAGGAAATCATTGGCCACAATAGGCCCGACTGCTCCTGCTAAGCTCCTCCCCCTTTTTTTGTCACTTAAAAAAAGTTTGTGTTACGTGCCACTTTTCTAATGCCATAATAGTGCTGTAATAGCTTTGATAAACGCCCCGCATGGTCTCTGAAATTAATAAATAATCTATTTTGGTAAGTTTCGGATGGCTGCTTTCTCACTAAGGATCAGATTAGATCATCCCATACAAGTCAATGGAAAGAAGAGAGGTGGATTGAGCAGGAAATTAGTGAGAGACACACAGTTAGACAGTCTGCACAGCTAAATACACAGTTACTATCTCAGTTTGAGTGCTATATTCACATCCATACAGGTCAGTAATTCTCAGTAATGTCCTCTATGTTCCTGGGGCTGATTCTGAGTCACTATGATAAAGTTATGAAGCAGATTCCAATCTACTTTCTGTGTTTAAAATGAATGGCAGCTAGTCTCCACCCACTGACTTTTTTTTTTTAACAAGCCTTAGAACATGACAAGAGAAAATAGCCAAGCCAAATATCTATCCACAGACAGCCGTTTTGGGGTGCTTGACCCTCATCAGTACGGAGTCAGATAAAAATTGAGTAACTCGGAAAAAAAAATGATCGAAGACAGGGCAGCACAAGTAGGCAGAGCCAACAGAAGTGCAGCACAAAATACACCCCAGCAGAACCACATACCACAGTGAAGCATAAAATACTGCCGCCCTCAACACAGTATTCAACTGTATCACCGTCCTGAGGACAGTGACACAGGAGTAATTAATGCTGAGAGCATCAGATTGATATCAACCTGGCCAGCAGTAGTGAGGAGGGCTCAGTTGGCCCCCTGGGCATCGTCCCACTGGGAAATTTGATGGCCAGTCCACCCCTGCAGATAAGGATCTCTTCACCTAGACAATGGCAGTTTTTCAGTTTTTACCTGTCTGATGCCTTTAGGTCACTTACCAAAACAATATCCTCAAGATATTAGCTACTAAGAGCATGAGACAAACGTAAACCGAGAAGCCATCTGCGTTCTGGGTTCTTCTAATGTCTCTATACTGGGGTATATATGGCACGACTCCTCCAAATATCATGGCAGCTGATGCCCCCCAAGAAACGAGCCTATGTACAGCGAATACAAGCCATTCTGTCCCTTTCTCCTCCATTGTGCCCGAGGTGCGTCTCTCACTCCTTCAACTTTATCTGGCTTCTCTCTGTCCAGCAGAGGTTATAAGCCAAGATTACTACAGATGTCCAAACTGCTTCGGAATGCTACACCCCATGGCGATACCTAGGGAGAAGAAACAGAAGAAATAGTTTACATTCAGCGCTGCATTCACATAGATGACACGGTGATCCGTTTTCAGACTAACCGCTCGGTTAATCAATAACTAAGTCAATTATCCTTTATATTCATATAATCCCGGTCAAGGGGGAACTGGAGGGGGGATAACACCATCTGCTCCTCCAGATTTACAGCAAAGATTAGCGCACTGGGGCCACTGACCTACTTAAAATGACAGTCATTGGCCACTCCTAATGTTGCTGGAACATAACTGGTCTGATGAAGACAGGTCTAAAGAGGAGCTGTCACCTCTCCTGACATGTCTGTGGTAATAACTACTTGTATTCCCCATGTAACAACACTTCTGGAGCATCTATTCTTATGTCTCAATGATGTGCCAGTTTATGAATTAATTGCCAGCAGCTTGCAGTAACGGTATGTTACCAGTTGGGGGTGTGTCCCCACAGTCTGACACCAGCAGCACACCTGCTACTAGTAACATCCAGCAATACCTTTACTGCAGACTGCTGGCAATATACTTGAAAACTTCTAGCAGGAATAATACAACTTGGAATAAAAAGAACAGATGCTCCAGAATTGTTATTACATGGGGAATTCAAGTCGTTACTAAAACTGACAGGTCAGGAGAAGTGACAGCTCTGTCAAGGACGAAACAAAAAAAATCCATGGCCATAGTATGACAGCCGTGTGCGATGCTTTTTTTTTTTGTGGACCCATAGAAATGCAGGGACACACCCCCAACTAGTAGCTCTCAGTGACAGACATTTCTAAGAGGAATAACAGAGGGCCTTCACAAAGGAAAGTTGTGAAACATTGTATATGCTAGAAATAAGCAATCTGTGTCTGCAGTGGGGAAACACTGTATCAGGTCTGAGCAGAAATCAAAATGGGGCCTCCTTCCCATAGCTCATGCACCCTTAGAGAAGGAGAAGCGGTCACTTATTTAAAGGGGTTGTCCGGGCTTTAATATTGATGACCGATCGGCAGGGGTCTGACTCCTGGCACCCCCGCTGTATGAGGAGATGGCAGGCGCAGTGCACACGTGCCGTCTCCCTTATCTCTTCCTGTCTGCTGCTGTGGTCTATGGTCTCTGCCATAGACAGCAGCGTTATGCAGGAGGAGAGAAGGGAGACGGCACGTGTGCACTGCGCCTGCCATCTCCTCATACAGCGGGGGTGCCAGGAGTCAGACCCCTGATATTGATGACCCATCCTGAGACAACCTCTTTAATATCTAACTTCCCATACTTTTTAGGAGAGAAAAGTGGCAACAGCCTTAAGTTATTTGATGATGTAAGGCCAAGTTCACACATCAGTTATTTGGTCAGTTATTTCCATCAGTGATTGTGAGCCAAAACCGGTAGTGAAGCCGACACAGATCAGGTATAACGGAAAGATCTGCACCTGTTCTGTGTATTTGACCTGAACCTGGTTTTGGCTCACAATAACTGATGGAAATAACTGACCAAATAACTGAAGCGTGAACTTGGCCTTAGGCCTCTTTCACACTAGCGGCAGCACGGATCCGGCACCGTGCTGCCGCTGATAGCAGCGCTCCGGCCCCACACATGTTGACAGACATTGGGACAGAAATACATACAGACATACACACACAAACACATACATACTCACATACTCCAGGGACGCCGGCAGCACGTCTTCACGCGCCTCCTGCGCGCAGTGATGACGATTCCCCACAGCGCCCTCTGCTGGGCGCAGTGGGGAAACGTCATAGCTGCGCACAGGAAGCGCGTGAAGACATGCTGCCGGCGTCCCTGCCTGGAGTATGTGAGTATGTATGTATGTATGTATGTATGTATGTCTGTATGTATTTCTGTGTAGCCGGATACGGAATGACCCCCCCCATTGCAAGTCAATGGAGGACAGATCCAGATTACTGGTGTGTCACACCAAACGGATCCGTCCCCATTGACTTGCATTGGGGGTCATTCCGGATCCGTCTTGGTGCGGATGCCTGGACCGGAGAGAAAACCGCGGCATGCTTTCAGGAGCATTCTGTTGTCTTTAGTTCAGTTTTGTCCCCATTGACAATGAATGGGGACAAAACTGAAGCGTTTTTTTCCGGTATTGAGCCCCTATGACGGAACTCAATACCGGAATTTAAAAACGCTAGTGTGAAAGTAGCCTTACACTGCCAAAGAAGAGGTAAGGGGCAGATGGAGGCTCTAAACAGCCAATGCCGGATCAAGATCCCCCCCCCCAGCTGCCTATATGTTCCATGTCAGAACACATGAGTGTCCCCATTGATTATTACTTGTACTAAGTCCTGAGTAGAACACCCCCCCCCTTCCCTTAAAGCCTATTATCAATAAGAATACCTATGTGATATGACAGGGGTTACCACATAGCCCAGATATCACGTGACCTGAACCTCAGAGGAGCCCATACATTGTATGCATTACCCTGACAGAGCCCATACATCACAAACACTACAATCTCAGGACCCCGGCAGCCCCCTCTTGCGCATGTCACACTACAACACTCAGTCAGCCGGGGGGCTCCTCCAGGTGACGGCCGGCAGCACGGACACCCGCTCCCCTGCCCGCCGCTTACCTGGTGCGAGCTGTCATCCTCCGGGCAGCACTGCCGTCCTCAGCTCTACGACTATATCTTTCCCAGCCTCGTCCTCCCAGACAGCATTGATTGGAACCCCAGGGGGAGGGGCGTGGTCACGGCACGCTGACGTCACAATCAGCGCCGGCACCAGACAGAGGAAGTGGGCAGTTCAGGTGTGAGGAGGAGTGCCGTGTGGCTTGTCACACGTGGCTACATAGCTGGGAGTCGGGGGGGGGGGCGCTTTGCCAGTCTGATAGGGTCGCCAGGGTTACTCTGCGTGTTTTCTGTAGATTTCATGTCCTTTAAATAATTATGCAGGGTAACTGGGTTTGTAACTATAAATTAAAGGGGAGCTCCTTATTTATGTAAATACAGGGGAGAGACAAGCTCCATGAAGCTGCCCAAAGCAGGAGTTCAACATGAGCATCACTGAAGTTGAAAGGGGTTTTCTGAGACATTTCCTCAGGATAGGTCATCAGTATGTGATCGGTTGGGGGTCCACTACACCACACCCCTGCCGATCAGCTGTTTAAGATGGCAACAGTGATGTGATGTTCATTGGTCACGTGGCCTAGGCGCAGCTCAAACCAATAGAAGTGAATGGGGCTAAGTGTGATACCAAGCACAACCTCTATACAATGTACGGCGCTGTGCTTGTGAGCACAGAGAAGGCCACAACGCTCACAGGGGCACTGGTGCTTTCTCAAACAGCTGGTCGGCAGGGGTCGGACCCCCACCAATCAGATACTGATGACCTATCCTGAGGAGAGGTCATCAGAATTTAAAGGGTTTCTGTCATCAGATTTTAGCATTGCAAACCGAGTGTCATTTGCAATGCGCAAATGACACCTGATGACAGATATGTTAATTTTATAGTTTTCTGTAGCGTAGGTTTGGAGAAAATAGCCTTTTTAAAATATGGAAAAATTTTTTATAATCACTGAGTTTTCAGAAAACTTATGATATGTCATAGAGACATCAGTAGGGGTCTGAGCAGGGGCGTAGCTAAAGGCTCATGGGCCCTGGTGCAAGAGTTCAGCTTGGGCCCCCCTTCCCTCAGTGCTTTGTGGCCAGGGGCAGGGAAGCGCATAGACTTCATGCTGTCCGAGGCAAAAACTAAAATGGCACCCGCTCCCCCATGCCAATTTCTTGACCTAACCCCTCCAGCTAGAGGTGTAACTTGACCAGCATGCACTTTCCATAATACTGGTGTCTTTTGCACCACAAGCGTCTTTGGGCCCCCTCAGGCTCCTGGGCCCGGTAGCGACTGCTACCTCTGCACCCCCTATAGCTACACCCCTGGGTCTGAGTGCTGAGACCTCCACTGATCGCTAGAACGAGGAGAGAGAAGTGTTCGCATATCTCACACTTTTTCCTCTCTGCAGGAGGTGGAATCAAGACAGGCCCATAGCCTTACTATTGAGTCTGTTTCGCCTCCTGTCCTGCAGCAAGGAGAGAGCGTGATATGTCAGCGCTTCTCTCTCCTTGTTCGAGCGATCACACCACCTTTTCGGCAAAGTGGCAAGGGCAGCGGAGAAATGCCACTTGTGACACAATTTGCCCCACAAGTGGCATTTAAACGTACACCCAGAGGTACAATGGAGTGGTTTAGATCAAACCATACTTATGTATTAGAATGGCCCATTGAAAATCTGTGGCAAGAAAATTGCTGTTCACAAACGCTCTCCATCCAATCTGACTGAGCTTGAGCTATTTTTCAAAGAAGAATAAGCCGAAATTTCATCCTCTAGATGTGCAAAGCTGTTTGATACATACTCCAAATGACCTGTGGCTGTAATTGCAGCGAAAGGTGGTCCTACAAAGTATTGACTCGGGGGCTGAATACAAATGCATTCCACACTTTCCAGATTTTTATTTTTGAAAACCATGTATCATTTTCTTTACAAATCGCAATTACTTGCTGCTTTGTGTTGGTCTATCACATAAAATCCTAATAAAATAAATTTCTAGGTGTAATGTGGAAAAGTTCAAGGGGTATGAATACTTTCAAGGCACTGTATGAGTAAGTGCCGTTCATTGAGAATATGCAGCACCCCAGAGCAGGGGGTATCTGCAAATAGTATGGATGGCATGGCCAGGGCTAAAGGGGTTATCTAACCCCTATAATGATCCCTCCTAATGCCCAGGCCCCTCACATAGGTCATACTTACCTCACTCCCCGGTACCCACGTTGCTTCTGATCCCCGCAAGGCTGCCACTGCATCTCTGCAGCGGCTGGGCGTGCATCAGGAGCGACATGGGTGCCGGGGAGCGGGTTAAGTGTAACCTATATGATGGGCATGGGGGGGGGGGTTCATTATAGGGGTTGGATAACCTAGGGAAGTTCAGCGAGAGAGAGAGAGAGGAGGCTGTGCCTTGTGCTTCCTCTTCTTAGGCCCAAAAATCTACAGAGACTAACAGATCTCTGAATGATCTACAGCAGTGGTTCTCAACTCCAGTCCTCGGGACCCACCTGCCAGTCAGGTTTTCAGGATTTCCTTAGTTTAGACCAGCTGATATAATTAGCGTCCATCCATCAGGACTTACCACAGGTATTCATTCTGTGGGATATTCCTAAATCCTGACTGGCAGGTGGGTCCCGAGGACTGGAGTTGAGAACCACTGATCTACAGGAAGGGAGACTGAGAAAAACAAAGTAGAGAACTGGAGTCTACATGGCTGAGCATTGGAGTCACCAAAAGCTGCTAAGACTTTACTACCGTGAGAAACACTGTTAAGACATTCTTCACACCTGGACACGTCCTGGCCAGACGTGCCTTCAAAACCCTGTATCCTGCAGTGGATATAAGAGCAACCATTCTTTGAGGACTACTGCCCACCATAGTTTCTGTTGGAGGAGGCTTTACCCCATCATTATCTGGGAAGAATTGTACTGTATATTGTAGGAACTTGTCAGCTATAATTGGATGTACTACAACTCCCATTTTGCACTCGAGTAAAGACATTTATTCTACCACTGGCTTGGCTTTCTGACTTGTGCGCCATATGGTGGATATGGCATTCCATGTGCCCTGCCTTGCACCCATTCAAACACCTAATATCAAGGGCATCCCAACTACGATCAGACAGGAGCCCCAGAACCAGGGTGTACCCCACGGGGAGAAAGGGTGTCTCCTCCGGTCACTGTATGGCCCTAGGGAGCAATGGTGTGAGGAATGCTACTGTGATTGTAACAGCGAAAGCCACTACCACTTCCGTGCTCTGCTCTGGCTCCTCCCAGGTTCACTGCAGTTATTTGGTGACACGTGCCTTACTAAGAATTGGCCCACTTTCTGGCATAAATACCTGTTCCTCTGCCGCATTTCATGACGCTACTGTGAACGTCGCCTAATGCTTAATATTTATAGGACATTCTAATTGGTTCATTAGTAAAATGAGATCTGGGTCTCTCCTAGATTCTTACTGAGCAGGTTCATCCTGCTCTACTGAGGCGTGTCATCATCAAAGCTTAGATGTTCTTCAGGATCTCCATGGCTACCACAGAAGTCATACAAAGTAATGGCAGCTTCAGCAAAACAGATCTATATAGCAATGTAATGTCCATTTTAAAAAATCACAAAATGTCGGTGGATTTTTTTTTCTGGATACTGGATACTTTGCGGCAGCCGACCGGATACTGCCCGTACACTGGGGACCACAAATTGCGGTCCCCAATGCACGGAACAGCCGAGCAACTACTGTGTGCACGAGCCCTTAGGGTGGGTTCACATCATGTTTTATGCCTCCGTTTGATGTATACGTTAAAAAAAAAAAAAGGATACAAAAACGCAGCGCACCACGTTCTTGTATCCTGTGCAGTCCAGTAAAGAACAGAACTTTTTTTTTTTTTTTTTTTACAATAGAACTCTCTGGTGAACTAATATCACTGTATGGCATGAGTCTAAGGCATCCATTTAACGTATACGTTTTTTTGTATACGTTAAAAGGATGGGAAAAATGTGATGTGAACCTAGCCTTATTTTCAGACGTGTGACAAATTTGGAAAAAAAATAAGATGCATTAAAGGGATGTGGGTAACAATAAGTGGTGCTTCTGCCAAATTTACTATTGACTTGCGCTATTTTTATTGGACTACCATAAAGTTGTGTAATGCTGGGTTCATGCGCTGCGCCTCAAACCTCGCAAGCACAAAAGTTCACTTTAAGGCCGTATTTTTGTTCTGCATCCGATCAAAATTTTTTTCCGATTGGATGAAGACCCATTAATTCCTAAGGGTCCACATTAGAGATGAGTGAGCATGCTTGGGAGCAATTTTCTCGTAATAGCGTACGTATCTTCTAATATGTACGCTAATGCATACGCATCTTCTAATCTGTACACTAATGCGTACGCATCTTATAAATTTGTACGCATTAGCGTACAGATTAGAAGATGCGTACGCTATTACGCGAAAATTGCTCCCAAGCATGCTCGCTCATCTCTAGTCCACATCCATATGTCTGTTTCCTGATGCAACACATTTTGCAAAACATTTTTTATCCACGCGGAATCTTGTGTGGAAAAAACGGAGCGTAATACAGTTCCCGCAGAGTGTATGAGATAATGAGACAAATTTAATGTACACTTTGCATAGTAGCGGACTCTATAACAGAATTCTTGTACGCCGAACACAAGTTCGCTCATTCCTAATTGGAAGCACTACAAAGCGCTTCCATGGGCTTTCGGGTCCATGCCTCCGTGGCACAAAAAGAAAGAACATGTGTCTTGCAGATCATGGACCCATTCAAGTCAATGGGCCCACATCGGTAGCACGGAGCACACGCGGCCGGTGCTCATGACCAGACACTGAGCCAGTATGGTTGTGTGCATGACCCCTTAAACAGTCTAGTTTAACTTTAAAGAATACAAAAAGGGGAGAAAAAAGATTAAAGAAGAACTCCCGCAAAAAAAATCATTCTCTGACCTGTTAGAAAGGTGCATGATATAATCTGTAGTGATTGTCATTTTCTTATCAGTACTGTTTCTGTGAGTAAAAACCTATCTTCTTATTGTAGCTGGGTCATGTGACCAACTCCCTGACCTCCAACTGACCCTGGACAGAAAGCCAGTAACTGCTCTATTCATTCCCATGGGAGCCTCACTTTCAGTCTCATAGGAATACATAGAGAATTAGACTTCCTGTCCACACATAAGTCTATGTGTGAGTTGGTGGGTCTAATTGCTGGTCACATGAATCAGATAAGAAACTTCAGGATGATATAAGTCAAAAATCAGACACTGGTAAGAAAATGACATTCACTACAGATTATATCATGTACATTTCTAGCAGGACATGGAATAAAATTTTTGTCGGGAGTTCTTTTTTAGTATTTTTAGTGAAAATATGAGGCGCCAAGTGAGTGAAAGGTGCTCCTGGTAACTAGGACAAAAAGAATCTGTTTTATGTGATAAGAAGATATTTCATACAAAGGTATTTAATAGTATAGACCAAGTTGATAGGTATAGGCTGCCCCCGAAAGGTGGTCCAAGTGTGTGAAAGTTCTCACACTTACGGCTCATTCACACGAACGTATGTATTTTGCGGTCCGCAAAAAACGGATCCGCAAAAAATACGGATGACATCTGTGTGCATTCCGTATTTTGCGGAACGGAACAGCTGGCCCCTAATAGAACAGTATTATCCTTTTCCATGATGCGGACAATAATAGGACAAGATTCATAATCTTGCGGAACGGACATAAGGAAACGGAATGCACACAGAAGACCTTCCGTTTTTTTGTGGACCCATTGAAATGAATGGTTCCGCAAAAAACGGAACGGACACGGAAAGAAAAATACGGTCGTGTGAACGAGCCCTTAGGAGAATATATAGGAGGTGGGCGCGATTAACACAAATACAAAGAAAAAGGACCTTCTAGGGGCTCCAGTACCATCTGTGTAAAGTAATTGATAAGATCGGAACGAAGTGATGGAGATACGTCACTGAAGATACGTAACTGGAAGGAATATTGGTATAGCGTATACTATGTAGATTATTATTATTAGTAAAATTATGTATGGTATATTGTGGCTAGATCTACCACTAGTAAGACATAAAATCCAAAGATAACACCATCCATATAAAATACAAGGACAGACAGTGGTAGCTAAAATGAAAATAAAAATAAAAGCATATTAAAGGGGTTCTGCAGTTTTTAAAAACTGATGATCTATCCTCTGGATAGATCATCAGCATCTGATCGGCGGGGGTCTGACACCCGGGGCCCCCGCCGATCAGCTCTTTGAGAAGGCAGCGGCGCTGCAGGAGCGCCGCGGCCTTCTCTGTGTTTACCGCAGGCCACATGTATGGAGCTTAGCCCCGCCCAGGCCAGTGATAGTAGTTGTGACGTCACTGGGCCTGCGGTAAACACAGAGAAGGCCGCAGCGCTCCTGCAGCGCCGCTGCCTTCTCAAACAGCTGATCGGCGGGGGCCCCGGGTGTCAGACCCCCGCCGATCAGATGCTGATGATCTATCCAGAGGATAGATCATCAGTTTTTTAAAAACTGTAGAAACCCTTTAAGGATTAAACTCACTTCACTGGGGAGGATGTCTCTCTGGTAAAGCTTAAGACACCTTGAGACATAGCCTCCCGCGCCGAGTTCGCCTGTAGAATCTTAGGGAAGAAATGGCAGCAGGCAGAGCAGCTTCTCATAAAGTCCCTTTTATTGGTTAAAAGTAACTCCCAACGCATTTCGGGGGTGTCATTAATAAGCCCCCTTCTTCAGGAGAAGTAGTAATATAATAAGGTACATACCTTGTACTCATATTTATATCCATATCTAAAGCCTGCTCATCTGTACAACTCTGCACGTGTGTGAAATGACGACACCGGAAGTCCGATGACGGTACTTCTGGTTCCGGTATGCGTTCATTTTAGCTACCACTGTCTGTCCTTGTATTTTATATGGATGGTGTTATCTTTGGATTTTATGTCTTAGTAGAAGTAGATCTAGCCACAATATACCATACATAATTTTACTAATAATAATCTACATAGTATACGCTATACCAATATTCCTTCCAGTTACGTATCTTCAGTGACGTATCTCCATCACTTCGTTCTGATCTTATCAATTACTTTACACAGATGGTACTGGCGCCCCTAGAAGGTCCTTTTTCTTTGTAATCGTGTTAATCACGCCCCCCTTCTATATAGTTTAACTTTAAACCGCCTATTGGTGGACTCCTTTGTTGGACAGGGAGTCCACTAAACATGGTGCGAGGCATGTACGCCAGTGTTTGGGGCAGATTGCGTCAAACTTCTGGTGCATTTTCAATAGTAAATCTGCCGCACTGAGTGGCATTTACCAATATCTTTAGCTCCACAATAATGGCATAAAAAAATTGGCAAATTATGGCAAACGCAATATGTGCATCATTATTCGCAACTTTTAAAGCTTCTGACCACTTTTCTAAAGTGGCAACTTATGCTAGAAACTGGGGTAAACTATAGCTGGTCTACTTCAGTTTACCAAGGACAGCGCTGTACATGTGGCCATTCTTGGTATTGCAGCCCAGGTCCATTCACTTGAATTAAACTGAGCTGCACATAGTCCATGCCCGATGAACGTGATGTCACACAACCTAAGCTAAGCTGCAAGAAGGCCATGGCGCTACTACGAATGCTGTTGCCTTCTCAAACAGTTGACCGGCGGGGTTCCTGGGTGTCGGACCCACACTGAGCAGATACTGCAACCTATCCAGAGGGGTTGGTGTTGTCCAGTATATTACTGTTGATGGCCTGTCCGTAGGGATCCAACACCCAGCATCCCTGTCGATTAGCAATCTGAAGGGGCTGCAGCTCTCCTGTGAGGACTGCAGCCTCCTGACAGCTTACCAAGCACAGCGCCATACATCGTATAGTGGCAGTATTTGGTATTACAGCCCAGATATATTCATTTGAATGGGACAGAGCTGAACATAGGGCATGTGACCAGTGAACAGGGGCGATGCCCAGAGGGCCGCCTGAGTCCTCCTCATGGCCTGGCCAGTGGAAGTTTTTGGGGATGTATTTTGTGCTGCTTGTGGATGTATTTTGTGATGGACTGTGGTATTTGGCTCTGTTAAGGTGGCATAATGTGCCACAATATGGTATTGCTGGCCCTGCCTTCCATCAATTTGGACCCGACTAAGAAATGGAGCCACTTTTAGTATTTTTTCCAGGGCCACTTTAAGTTCCCAGTCCGCCCCTGCCAGTGAAAGTGACATCATAAGAAGCCATAATGCTTGCCGGAACTACAAGCACTGGAACTACAAACCTCCGTCTGTTCTGCTGGTTACAGTAACTCAGAGCCCATTTATTTAAGTGGGGGGAGCGCTGCAGTAACCAGCTCCATCCACTAGGCAATAAACAGAGCTGTGTAGTATTGGTACCAGCTGTTACTGCTGATCAGTAGAGTTGCAGAGTGTTGGACCCCACCAGTCAGATATTGACATCCCATTCTTGAGGATAAGCCATCAATCATAATATTCTGGAAAATCCCTTTAACCACATCAGCTCAAAACTGATTGCAAACCCAGTATTATTAATATAAACCACAGTGAGCAGTCACTGGCTTCATCAATATTTAGTTTGGCATTTCATAAAGCCTTGAAATACAATCTTACTTTAATAAATAGACTTTAGGATTATTATCAGCACATTGTCACATTCACGTCCTGAAAAGGAATCCCCCGGAAACTATGCACAGACGGTTGGATTCACATTCCACAGTGCACAGGGTGCTGGGTGCAGACTTCCAGGGAGGGTGGGGCCGTCCTGACAGGTAGGGGCGTGTCTTGTGCGCGCTCCTCATTGGTGCAGAAGTTTCTATGGCAGTTGCTCAGCTATTGTTCCTGCTGTTTGTAGACGCGTCCTCCCAACAGATAAGGAGAGGGGCGTCCAGCGTCACTGCAGGCATTGTGGCTCACCCAGACCATGGCTGACAACGACCCCAAAACCCCCCAGGACCTCTCTGAGTTTGTAAGTGTGCTTGTGATAGTCTATGGAGCTTTGTATTAGGATTCTATGGCAGAGTGATCTAGGGGTGTGAGAATGTCCATGGACTCCTCCAGGTGAATCCATGTGGCAGGAGGTGGGATGATATCACTGTGTATAATGATATGTGTGCTTTGTAATAATATGTAACCTGGGAGCAATAGAAATGTAACACTATCTTCCAGCCACAGCCAAATATTTGTGCTTTTCTACTTTAGAACATACTGCCTTTTTTAACTCTTTGGTGACCAGCCTAAAACTTTTTTATTTTTCCATCGATATAGTTGTATGAGGGCTTGTTTTTCGCAGGGCAAGTTGTGGCATAACTTATCTTTTAACTTTATTAATTCTTTCTTGTGGGGGGAAAAACAGCAATACTGCCACTGAGTTATTATGTAACTAGTATTAGTGTTAAGAGAACTTGTGTTTTCAAGTTCGGCGTATAAGGTTCGGGTTATCTAAGAATTCCGTTATGGATTCCGCTACCATGGACCGTATGTTACAGCAGAATCCATAATGGAATTCTTAGATAACCTGAACCTTATACGCCGAACTTGAAAACACAAGTTCTCAGGTTATAAATTTTGCAACATTTATTTTTTGGCATAAATAACATGATAACTTTGTTCTCTGGGTCAGTTTGATTACAGCGATACCAAACATATAGGGGGTTATTTTATCATTTAAGGTTGTTTTTGGCAGTTTTAAGTCTGGCTCTGCTTTATGTGCCTGCCCGAATTTATAAACTGCTGCACCTTAAAGGGGTTGTGTCACTTCAGTAAATGGCATTTATTATGTAGAGAAAGTTAATACAAGGCATTTACTAATGTATTTGTCCATATTGCTTGCTTTGCTGGCTTGATGAATTTTTCCATCACATTATACACTGCTCATTTCCATGGTTACGACCATCCTGCAATCTAGCATTGGTGGCCCTGGCTTGCACACTATAGGAAAAAGCACTAGCCTATGTGGGTTCCTATGGTCCCGGCCACCATAAAGGCTAGTGCTTTTTTCTATAGTGTGCAAGCACGCCCACCGCTGGTGGATTGCCAGGTGGTCGTAACCATGGAAACGAGCAGTGTATAATGTGATGGAAAAATGAATCAAGCCAGCAAAGGAGACAATATGGATAATAATAATACATTAGTAATTGCCTTGTATTAACTTTCTCTACATGATAAATGCAACTTACTGAAGTGACAGAACCCCTTTAATAATATATTTGGTGTGAGTGTAATATCGTTTACACCTTTCCATGTAAAAGTACACCAGGTGGTTGCACGGCGTGGGTCATGACTTTTTTTGTGATTTTTGCTCATAGTAAATGAGCCATAATCCAGGTCTAATCTCACATTTAGCTCTTAAACATAGACCACTGTGATAAATGGCGAGTAATGTTGCGCAAACTTGTGTGTTCAAGTTATCTAAGAATTCCATTATGGATTCCGCTACCATGGACCATATGTTACAGCGGATCCGCAATATGCGGACACCAGCCTTGTGCTCCCCGCATCACGGATCACGGACCCATTCAAGTTGAATGGGTCTGGATTAGAGATGAGCGAACGTGCTCGTTATGAGCACTGTAGCGCTCGGCTCCCCTGCGCAATTCCCACAGGCATTGCGGATCCGTCCTCAGCTGCATGGAAGTCAATGGGGACGGATTGTTTGGTATGAGTGTCATACCAAACGATCCGTCCCCATTCACTTACATACAGCTGAGGACGGATCCGCAATGCCTGCGGGCATTTGTTCGCAGGGGACTCGATCGCTACAGTGCTCGTAACGAGCACGTTCGCTCATCTCTAGTCTGGATCTGTCGCAGCTGCTGCACAGATGGGGCCAGTGCATTGGCAACTACAAATTGCGGTCCCCAGTGCACGTAACGGCCGCACAATGGCCGTGTGCAAGAGGCCTAATAGTAATATAAATGGCATGCTAGGATAGATGTACCTCTTTATAAGACACACCCCAGGTTTTAGAGGAGGAAAATAATATTTTTCATCAGACCTCAGATCAGATCCTCAGATCAGACCCCCCCATAAATATCAGGACATCACATCAGACCCCATATCAGCCCTCCATGTCAGACCCCCAACAGACCTCAGATCCGCCCTTTTCTTTCAGACCCCCATCAGACTAAAATAGAAAAGTTTTCTTACCTCTCCTGCGACACGGCTCCGCTCTGTGTCTCTTTAGAGGTCGTGCTCCAGTCTTCTCCGGCTCCCGCTGCTTTCACCTGACTGCGTGCAGTGTGTGCTCTACGTCCTGATGCTGTATAGAGTCAGGACAGTGGAGTGCGGGCCCCAGCAAGAAGACCAGGGAGGGTGAGTACTGGATGCACTTGCAGCGCTTCCAGCACCTAATGCATACTAGTGAGGGCTTCCATAAGGGAAGCGCTCACTAGTATTCACTTTATAAGACCCACGGCCATTTTCCCCCTACTTTTGGGGGGAAAAAGTGTCTTATAAAGCGAAAAATATGGTAATTTTCATGATCCAAGGCTGCAAAGACTGAACAAGTAGGCATTGGGTCATTTTATTTCACCTAAATAAATCCAAAACGGAGAGCGGACTCATTCTGTTGCCTATTAGCAATGCAAAATGTTTCTGATCCTGCCATCACAATCATCGATACATTGGGAGGCGCCTTAAGAACAGACTGGTGGGCGTGGAGAGAGTCGACCACATGCTGGGCATCAGACAGTTGCTGCAGCAACCTAGAGTTGTATCTCTCCATGCCCAGTAGGTGCATGTGCCTGAACAATCTCTCTATTTTTTTTTAAAAGAAACAGAACTTGCCATCTAGAAAGTCCTCAATATATAAACTTTTACTTCTAGACTGTAATCGGTCATTGGCTGCAGGTTACTCTGTACATCTAAGTGACGCCATAGACCGGAGCCAACACCAACTGAATGCAGATCATTGGACCAGTAGACATGCTTGGTTATTATAATTATGTTTGGATTATACAGGAGAACCCCTTTGTGGTCCTCAGTACGTCCTTACGTGTACGTCATCTGTAACTTCATGTAGCTGTTATAATAAGATAACCATTATGGTAGCATGGCCATGATTTCTGTTTTTACCTTTCAGGCCGAGAACCTTTTAAAGAACCTCCAGGAACGATTCCAATCGATGTCCGATCACTTAACACAGAGGAATATCCTTTGACATTTGTAATGGGTTTTTTTCACTGATCTTGTCCAGAATTAGTAAAAATAATGTTTTTTTGTTTTTCTAGAAATAACACCATGTCTGTCCAGGGGTTGTATCTGGTATTACAGTTTAGCCCCCATCAATTCCAGAAAAAAAGACAAATTTTTCTAATCCTAGAAAATCCATTTAAAGAGGACCTTTCACCACTCCTGACAGGCCTGTTTTAATAGCTTCATGCATTCCTCATGTAATAACGATTCTGGAACATCTATTCTTATGTCTGTATGTTGTGCCATTCCTTTATTATTTGCACTAGAAGTTATGAATAAATTGCTAGCAGTCTGCAGTAAGGGTACAGAGGGGAGGTAACCAGTTGGGGGGGTGTACCTGCACAGTCTGACTCTATCCAGTCAGTGCTGCTGTTTTCACCCCCAACTGTTTACCACCCCTTTGTACCCTTACTGCAGACTGCTAGCAATTTATTCATAACTTCTAGTACAAATAATAAGGGAATGGCACAAGATAGAGACATAAGAATAGATGCTCCAGAATCGTTATTACATGGAGAATGCATGGCATGTCAGGAGCAATGAAAGGTCCTCTTTAACTTTCTAACTTTTAGATGACTGGTGTCACTGTTCTTTGTTGATATCTGGCGGTAGATTCTCTTCAATAGGAATATTATACAGGATGGCAAGTTGACTTATGTATTTGATGGTAGAATGAAAAAGCTTATTTTGTATCACATTCTCCTATCCGGTTTTATCTTATATATTTTCTTTAGTTAGTTATGCAATATTCTATGATGTTATTTTCCTGAACGTCTCACTGGATGACATGGGTTCTAACATTGAAAAACTACAGAAGGACGTCAGTGACCTTATGACTCAAGCAGGCATAGAAAACACAGATGAAGTTGTGGTAACGATCTTATTTTTTTCAGCTTACAAATAATGTGTCCGACATTGAGATGTAAATTAATCCAAGAAATGGGTAGTGCTTATTGAAATGTGGTAAAGTTAAAACTTCACTTTTAATGACTTAATATTAAAATATATTGCCAAACAACAAACGAACAAATAGTCACGATACAGTGATAAAAAAAAAAAAAAAAACTGGAAAGATCTTACCAGTATGCTCTCACAACGTTAGATGCTCCGTTGTCAGGATAAACCAGGGTAAACTGGGACCGGATGGGATGAGGAAAGGGGCAAACGTTTGATAACTTAGTTTGTTGAGCCCCCTGATGATTCTGGGGCCTTTAGAAATAGATGAAACGCGTTGGAATATTGTGATTATTTTATCAATTATTTTTTTTTTTTCGTATTTCCTCTCTATTAGCAACTACTAGGGTGTACATATTAGGGTCAGGTTCTGGACGGGGCCGCCATTGTCAGGGCGATGACTCCGTATTTAGGAGGCTTTTAGGGTGTAATAGTCCTGGTAAGGGTTGACTAGGGCACGTTATCAACCATTTGCCCCTTTCCTCATCCCATCCAGTCCCAATTTACCCTGGTTTATCCTGGCAACGGAGCATCTAACGTTGTGAGAGCATACTAGTAAGATCTTTCCAGTTTTTTGGGGGGTTTTTTGATCACTGTATTGTGACTGTTTGTTGTTTGGCCATTTATTTTAATATAAAGTCATTAAAAGTGAAGTTTTAACTTTACCACATTTCAATTAGCACTACCCATGTTTACACATTTACCACACCTTGTGTAATATTTTCACCATTGAGATGTGCAGCAAAAGTGAAAGGAAATCGATTGTGATCACGTGATGGACACACAGCAGCATGGCTTGTTCCTCTAATCACAACAGTGGCTTGTATTGGACCGAGCTGCTTTGTGATCATCATATGACCAGGACAGATCCACTGTAGGGTGAATGACAGCAAGCAGAGATGATACAGAAAGTGTATTTGTATAAGGGCCCTTTCACTCGGACGTCTCCCGCATCGTGTGCCGTGTACTGAACTGCCGGCACTGAGCGGGGGTTACATAGCATTATACTGATTTATGATGCTATGTAACCCTTACAGTCCTGGAATGTGTTGGATAACGCTGACAGTGTTATCCAACACATTCCAGAACTGTAAAGGTTTACATAGCATTATAAATCAGTATAATGCTATGTAACCCCCGGTCAGTACACGACACACGATGCGGGAGACGTCCGAGTCTCACACTCGTGTGAACGGGCCCTTATACAAATACACTTTCTGTATCATCTCTGCTTGCTGTCATTCACCCTACAGTGGATCTGTCCTGGTCATATGATGATCACAAAGCAACTCGGTCCAATACAAGCCAACCCGCAACTATATTGAAAACGTAACACCGAAAGTGGTGGAGAGCGCACTGTGCATGCACAGCTTCCCTCCAATCATTTTCTATGGTGCTACTGAAAATATTTTCGTCGGGCCCATAGAAGAGAAGTAGAGTGGTGGCCGGTCATGCGCGGTGCTCTCCCATTCACTTCTATGGGGAGCCGGCTTGGTGGTGGCCGGACCAGAGCCCACCAGCCACCACCTTGCGGGGCTCTGTTCTGGATATAGGTGCGGGTCCTGGCGGTGGGACCCGCACCTATAAGACAACCCCTTTAAGCCTGTATTAGAGACCCCCATCATGCAGACGATTGTCAGTAGTTAAGCGTCCCCTCCCGACAGTCACCTGCTCAGGAGACCGCCACTATTACATTCAGCGATCTCCTCCGCAGCAGGGGGAGGAGCGATCGCTATGCCATCGCTTGTCCCCACGATGTACAGTGGTTTGCATATCGTTATTAGACAGCGAATCCTGGTCTTTCATGCCAGGGGCTCTGCCGCAAGTGTGACATTAGCCTAAATGTTTTTGTGTTATTTAAGTATTTTCAGGCTTTAGTGTCCCGTTTTAACTTACTTATTGTTGTTTTCTCTTTCTTTCCAGCATTGACACAGATCAGAAGAATTTCACTTGCTATTTTTTTTATTGTATTTAATAGTTTTATAACATTTTTCTTAAATGCTGCTATTTCAACATATTACACACTTTACAGAGATTGTGCAATCTGCTTTGTGCACACATTTCCAGTATATTTTCAGCTGTCTGCAGTGAATTTAAATATACAGCCAAATCTGTCAAATGTTATTGTTCATTAAAATCTACACTTTTTCTTGATTTTTGTGTACCATTTTTTTTCATGTATAGATAGAGGGCACTGAATTTATTTGTTAAAAAGATGCAGTTTTTCTTTCTCCAGCCGTAGTGCCTATTTTGCAGCAGTTAGAAAATCACCAATGTGACAAGTGAGGGCTCGCTTTGGAATACATATTATGGAGTATTCTGGTCTTTAAAAATGATGTGCATGTAAGGCCGTGTTCACATCAGTGTTTAGTTTTCCATTTTTCTGAAACGTCAGAACAGAAAAAAAATTTAAAATTTGGATCCTTTCATTTGAGCATGGAGGACTTTTTCCTCCGTCTAAACGGATCTCTGGTGGAACTGACAAAAACAGATGTAAAATGAGTACGGATGCTCGAATGAAAGGACCAGATTTTTTTTTTTCTCTGTTTGAAGAACGGAAAGCTAAACGGTGATGTGAATGCAGCCTTAGGAAAGCGATGGTTCGCTTGACACTTTTTACTGATATTCTTCTGTTTTTGGAATTGCGGTTACTGGAATCCATCATGTGATTTCACGATGGTATTGGAGAATTCTGGACGAGTTTCAGGATTTAGAATTAATGCCACTAAGGCCCCATGCACACGACTGTGCTTGCGTGTGGTTCTGGGTCACAAAAGATAGGGCATGTCCTATTTTTGGCAGCAACATCCAGACTCCGGACCAGTTGAAGAGAACGTAAGCAAATCACATTGAGTTCAAGCACAGAGGCGGGATCTGCGGTTCGTGGTCCAAAACTGACTCTGATGTGTGCATGGGCCCTAAGTGCAACCGATATGCGTTGCTTACACAATATTTACACAGGCTGTTAATATGAGGAAAAAAATTGTTGCCGGCAGTTTCTTTTTAAGGTGCTGTTAGGACTAAGGGAAAACAGGTTAATGTTAGACATTGATTCCCTTATGTCTCGACCAGCAGCACAATAATAATGAGGAATTAACAAGAAGTATCCCCATAGGGAGGGCTCTCTTGTGTGGTGGAACTCAAAATAGGCCTCCACAGAGCAGTCTCTTCTGAGAACCATAAGTTCAACATGTAGTGTGAGTTCCATGCTATACACAAACCATTTGTCCAGGTCCACACAGGAGAAGGGGAAAAAAAACAACACATGGTAAGAGGGGCTAGGTATCCTTTATATAGGATCAGGGGGCTCTAATTAGTAATTAATTTGACTAAATTAAAAATTCCATCTGTTCTACCAGTACACAGGGGCAGAAATACCCCATTATTGTGCTGCTGGTTAGAACGTTAGGGAAGATGCACTTCACTATATGAGGCAATGTAGTCTCTTTTTGGAACGCAACGATAGCCTGAATAAAAGAGATTTGGAATGCAGTAATTGCACTGGAGTCATAGGTCAGTCATCGAGTGTAGTGGTTGCAATTCTGCACGTTAAACTCTGCCTATCAATGGCTGCAACTGGAGACTCCTCTGTGGAAGAGGTACATTCTCCGCTTAAGAGCTCATGTACACGATCATATGTATTTTGTGGTCTGCAAAAAAACAGATCCGCAAAAAATATGGATGACGTGCATTCCGTATTTTGCGGAACGGAACAGCTGGCCCCTAATAGAACAATACTATCCTTGTCCGCAGTGCGCACAATAATAGGACATGTCTATTTTTTGGGGGATGAATTGAAATATGGACATACGGAAATGGAATACACACAGAGTAACTTCCGTTTTTTTGTTTTCTTTTTTGCTGACCCATTGAAATGGTTCTGCATATGGTCCAAAAAAAAATACGTTAGTGTGCATGAGCCCTAAGGCTGCTTTCACACCTCAGGTGTAAATTACGGCAGAGAACAGCCTGCCGGACCAAGCCCTGTTCGATGTGCACAGAATGTCAGCCAGCCCCATTAAGTACACGTAGGCATTTAGGCAGACAAGCAGAGAACCAGCTGGACACACACAGCTTCCTGGCGAGGTTTGTGTCCAGCCGATTCTCTGTCTGCCAGAACAGTCATGCCGGAGTTTCACACCGGTCGTCTGAAACTAGCCTAAGAGGTAGATGGATCCAGAACAGTCAGATGCCTTTAGAGCATGAAGACAAATGAAATCCTTCTCTAAGAAATGTTGTTAAAGGGGTTGTCCGGGTTCAGAGCTGAACCCGGACATACCCTTATATTCACCCAGGCAGCCCGCCTGAACAGGGAATCGGAGCATCTCTGCTCTTTTATTTACATAACACACTGCCGGGCGGAGGCTTCCGCCCGGCGGTGAGTTCGGTGACGTCACCGGCTGTAATGGGCCGCTAAAGCCCGCCCATCAGCGCCGGTGACGTCACCGGGCTCACTGCCGGGCGGAAGCCTCAGCCTGGCAGAGCCCGGTACGTCACCGGAACCGGGCTAAATGCCTTTGCCCTGCGCTAATTAGCGCAGGGCAAAGGAGGGCATCGGATGCTCCGATGCCCTGTTCAGGCGGGCTGCCTGGGTGAATTTAAAGGTATGTCCGGGTTCAGCTCTGAACCCGGACAACCCCTTTAATTTATTGCTAGGAATTTTCCAAGGAAGACATATCTAAAGTTTCTCCTTTCAAATTTACTACTTGGTATTCAAATGCTGATAGGTGTGGAAATCAAGGTCCCAATCAAGGAACTCGCAGTTGACCTAATCTGTTTTGACTTTGTCTTTAAAATTTTGCCTATTCGGAGAATGTCCGTCTTCTTTGTGCAGAGCGGACTTTCTTGTTGGTGTGCCGGCGCCTGAGCCAGTACGCTTTTGGAGTAGACTGAAAGTGTTGTTTTTGTTGGGTCACGACATCTACTGTTGCTGAGATATTCTATAGTATCTTTCACAAGTTCCGTGCCTCAGTTCCGCATCGGACCTTCCGCATTGCAGACCCGTTCAAGAGATTTCATATATTTTTTTTAATTCCTGGAAACAGCCTCAGCCCTGATCAAATTATAAAAGCAATGACACTAACCTTCCTTGGCCAGTCCAATCCAGTACTGCAGCCAGGGATATTTTGTGATGTGCACTGGACATCATGTGATGTCCTGTGCACTGCTGCTGCAGCCAATCACTGGCCTCAGTGGTTATGTACCATACATCACTGAGGCCACTGATTGGTAGCAGCATTGTGTGGGATGCTACCACTGCAGGATTGGAAGAGGAGGCAGCAGCAGTGCTGGATCACAGGAGAAGGTACAGTATATACTGGCGTATAAGACTACTTTTTAACCCCTTAAAATAATGGCTACAGTGGGGGGTCGTCTTATACGCCGGATATACGGGGGCCGCACTGTGTGAGGTGTTTTTTTTTTCCCCGTCAGCGCGTAGAGAGCCCTGCTCTTAGCATACTGAAGTAGCATACTATTCTCTATATTCTCAGGAGGATTTTGAAGGCTTTTAAAGGGAAACTGTCATGCCAGCAAGACCTGTTACAATATCGCAGCTTACAGTTATGATCACCAGGCACTTGCTCTCTTGTTTGTTTTGCAAAGTTTTAGCTTTACCGTACATGTTTGAAACAACCTTATGTTTATAAGTGACAGTTTTGCTGCTATATACAGTACCTGCATGTCATATGCATTTGAATTAAAATTAACATGTTGAAATCAAAGCAGACTTTTTTTCATTTGGGAGAGGGGTAGTCTTATACAGTGAGTATATACCAAATTCTATATTTTTAGGGCAGAAGTTGGGGGTCGTCTTATACGCCCAGTCGTCTTATACGCCGGCATATACGGTAAGTGCTTTTATTAATTTATCAGGGCCAGGATGTTTCAAAAATAACACAGAAAACCCCTTTAATATTAGCACACTGGCAGAGAAAAAAAGAAATCACTGCTGTTTTAAGTGCACAGCACAAACTATTTAATTGTTCACATAATCTATGGCGTGATTTGTCAGGTTACGAAGCAGATACAGTACTGAATTCAGGACTTGCCCCTTTCCTACTCTGAGTCTTGAAGTAGCCTCAAAGAACAGAACTGAGAATCGTATGATGATGGTCATATGTCAGACACACTGCTTTCTCAAACAAAAACTACAAATTCCAGGTTTATTATACACGATACAAAGTACAAAG
This sequence comes from Rhinella marina, assembly GCA_900303285.1. NCBI lineage: Eukaryota > Metazoa > Chordata > Amphibia > Anura > Bufonidae > Rhinella > Rhinella marina. Next base: position 141,051 of record ONZH01011536.1, read on the forward strand.
ACATTTGTTAACATAAATAAGATATTTAAGGCTTGAGCCCTTTCCCAGCTCTCAGATCAGTAAGCTTGTAAAGCTCATAACACGTCCTACTTGTCAGAAGCTATAAACTGTAGAATGGCTCATCCTTCTGAAGTCGATCTCATGCCAGTTCTTACTGTCCATGTCGGCATTAGAACAATAACGTATGTATAAAAAGCACCGGTAACCGCGTCAGTATCTGTACTTTGTGGAGTAGTCCTTGGGAGACACCACTAGACCTCTGCCCTTCCTGGCACCTCTGTAGACGGTTTCCACAATATCAATCATCTCCTGCTTGTCTTCCATTGCCCAGTTAATCTTGTTATTGTTACCGGTGCCTAAATCAATCATAATGTGCTTGTTCCTGTAGTGAGGACACAAGAGGAGATTGTACATCAGCATGTGAGGGCACTGCAGTAGTCATGAGAAACATGTATGGACACAAAACATCACCGCTAGAACTACATGGCTCAGCAAGTGGAACGCAACCCAACTAAATTTATTTAGGGTGCCTGCACACAGTCCGGATTAACCACAGCGTAATGCGGTACCAGTAAAGTGTATGAGATTAGACAAAACTCATGTACACTTGCTGTGCGGATTTTGAAGTCTGCAGGATGGCAATTGCTGTGGCGTTTTCTTTTTGCGGATTTCACCTTTTGCACTGGAAGGGTGACATCTGCGGAAAATTCCCATCAAATCCCCACCATAAACTGCATCAAAAACGTGATAAATACTGAGTGTTTATGGTGCAGATTTCATGCCGATTTTCTGCAGATAAATCTGCACTGTGTGCAGCCACACATTGCGGAATATGTGCGTTTTTTTTCTGCATACATTCCCATGCGAAAAAACGGCAGCTTATTACAATACCAGCAAAGTGTATCAGATGCCATTAATCTCATGGACACTTTGCAGATTTTTTCAGTGTGGAAATTGACCTGCTGCACTCATTTCAATGTAAATAGCATGTCAATTATGTTTGCAGCTGTAGATGCAGATTTCACCCTTTCCAGCGGCAAAATCGCATCAAATCCGCACCAAAATTAGCTGTTAGACATTGCGGATTTCAGTGTGGATATGTTGCAGAAATGCTAATAAATCCACACGGAAATTCGTGCCGTTCACCTGCACTCATGTGAAGGTGACAACTGAAGAATTCAAACATGTTCAGGATTCTGATGAAAACTGCAAGTCACCTGAATCTTTTTTTTCTAATGGCAAAATCTTGAGCTCACTTATAGGTCGCAGTAATGCAGAAAATGTAGGGTGCCTTCACACATGGCGCAGCCAATAGCAGGCGGTGACGAGCCTCCCTAGCATTGCAGGTGACACTAGGGAGGCTCGTCCTCGTCATCCACACGCAGGGAGAAGCAGCAACGGCCGCGTGGGCTTCAGAAGCGCCGCAAGTGCCAGGGAGCGATGTAAGTACATGTGTGTAAGGGGCCCAGGCATATTGGGTAGGGTAGGAAAACCGCTTTAATGGTTAGGCTACGGGGTATATTTAGTGTACGACAGCTGACGTGCCCAATGACTGCAGTTGGATCACAGTGTAGCGGTGCTAGCACTGAAATGAATGCAGTCGCAGCATCACCTGCATGTGTCGCGACCCTAGAATCACAAAAAGTCCAACAATACAACAGCAAATGTGCGAGTTGTTTTGCAACCCCATTCGATAAAATGCCAGCACTGCTACCCTGTGATCCCTGGACGCGTCACGACCAAGATCGCCATTTAGCCGAACCCTAAAAGATGAACTTGTGTTTACTAAAAATGTAATCCCACAAATAGTAGAGATTATGTGCATATCGCCATAATTACATCATTATTACTAGCAGAGAAACCACTGCTAATCTACAGCCACTCTGAACAATATAACAGAAACCATAACAGGGGCAATTACATATAAAGTTCAGTAATAACCATTATTTTCACCAGCAACTTAGGGCTGAATGGGCCCGGCCGATGACTGAAACATAGGGTTCGCATTTTTTTTTTTATAAGGTAGAAAAGGAAACGATTCTAAAAAACTCACCTGAAGAAGAACATGACTGTACAGGGATCGTATAACTCGTACATTTTATTAAAATCAGGGACTTCTGTTATATCCACCAGATAAATCACTGCAAAGTTTTTCACCTGCAGGGACAACAAAATAACATAAATGTCAGAGACCTGTCAAATATATCCATCTTAGGCTACATTCACACGACCGTATGTGTTTTGCGGTCCGCAAGTTGCGGATCCGCAAAACACGGATACCGGCTGTGTGAATTTAGCCGGCCCTATGATAGAACTGCCTATTCTTGTCCAACTGCGGACAAGAATAGGACATGCTCTATCTTTTTTGCGGGGCCGCGGATCGGACCTACGGATGCGGACAGTACATTGTGTGCCGTCCACATCTTTTGCGGCTCCATTGAAATGAATGGGTCCGCACCCGTTCCGCAAAATTGCGGAACGGATGCGGACCCAAAATTACGGTCGTGTGAATGTACCCTTATAGTGGTTTCACACTTTTTTTTTTTAATGCAGCTTTTTTGACAACCTAAGCTTTGTGGCCAATTGGATATAGTGAAAACACTGAGTTTTTTGTAGTGGTGTTTTACAACTTTTTCTTTGCACTTCTGTTTTTTTTTTTTTTTTTTTTTTTTGCAGCATGCACTGGGTGTGGCATATTTCAGATGCTTTCCCTAAGGCCTCGTCCACATTTCCGTTTTTCACGGACAGCACACGTACCCACACGTACCCATTGATTTAAATGTATCTGTTCACATTTCAGCATTTTTCTACTGAGCGTGGGTCAGTTAAAAAATCACGGGGACATGCACTACTTTGATCCGTGATGCGGATGAAGCACGCCCATTGAAGTCTATGTGTCCGTGAAAATCACTGACACACATCCGTGTTGTGTCAGTGATGCGTCTGTTTTTCACTGATGACTAATAGGAGATTCTTTGGAAATCAATTTTCAGCTGAGCAACGTCAGTGAAATACGGATGCCACATGGATGGTAAAAACGAACACACGGACCAACCACGGACAGCTTCACGGATGAAACACGTACGCTTTTTTCACAGATGTGTCACTGACACGGAAATGTGGACGAGGCCTAAGACTTCATTAACCCTTAGACACCCAGCGCCGATGCGGGCACATGGCGCCCACACGCACTTGCGGCGGGCGTCATGGCCGGCAAGTCTCTGCTGTTTCTAACAGCAGAGACTTGCAGCTACTTACCCCATCGGCGGCGTCTTGCTGGGCCTTTAGATGTCGTGATCATGGCATCTAGTTGCGTCTTTACCCGGAAGCGTACACTTGGCCAATCAGGGTGTCTGTACACGATCTGAAAGCTGTAAACCTCGCTGATGAGGTTTCCAGCTTTCAAAGTGCAATTCTTATTCTGGCCACTAGATGGCAGGTCAGGATAAGAAATTAGCAATTCTTCGATTTATCTCCATCTAGTAAATCCCTGATTGCTCATAAAGAAAAAAAAAATATATTAGCTCATATTTGAGCTTTAAAATAATCACAAAAAATGTTAAAAAATATATAAAAGTTTAAATCACTCCCCTTTCCGTATAATTAAAAAATAAATACCTAAATAACAATAAATATAGACATCATGGGTATCAACGTAACCGAAAACGCTCGTACTTTTAAAATATAAAAAAAAAAATTCCAATATGGCGAATTGTGTGGCGGAAAAAAGCGTCCAAATGGCGATTCGCTGTTTTTTGTCGCTTTTTGTTTCTAAAAAAAAATTAAATAAAAAGTGATCAAAAAGTCATACACACCACAGAATGGTATCAATAAAAACTTCAGATCGCCCCGCAAAAAATGAGCCCCATACAGCTCCGTACACATAAATACCAAAAAGTTATAGGGGTCAAGATATGACAAAACGCAGGAAAAACTATACATATTAGGCATCGCCGGATTTGTACTGACCAGTAGAATGAAAGTAACTGGTCAGTTTTAATGAACATCGAATGCTGTAAATAAGAAACCCGTAGAATTGTAGTGGAATAGCGTTTTTTTTTGCAATTTCACCCGATTTGGAATTTTTTTCCCGCTTTCCACTACACCATATGCAATATTAAATGGTGGCGTTGGAAAGTACAACTTGTCCCGCAAAAAAGAAAGGCCTCATACAGCTATGTGAACAGAAAAATAAAACAGTTATGGCTGTTTGAAGGCAGGGAGTGCAAAACGAAAATGCATAACCGAAAAAACCTCCCGTACTGAAAGGGTTAAAGGGGGGGGGGGGGGGAGTCTAAAAAGCATTGTGTGACAAACACCACCCCCAAAAAAAAAAAAGCCAGAATTTTCATGTCATTTTTCATGTCACACAGCAGGAAACACTTTAAAATATTGTTATGGCTCCCCTTGTTGTTCTTTTCATTCTCTTTCAGAACGCCCACCAGCACAGGGAAGAAGAAGCCACATCTAGTACACTGCTTCAAATTGGCTGGTTTTCACAATAGCAGGAATCACTGCATGTAACAAGGAGAAGATATCAAAAGAACACCAGAGGGCGCCGTAACAGGTAAGTAAAAAAGCAAGGAGGCGTGATATTGAGCAGAGCAGAGTAAATGCAGACACTTGTGGGGTTATTTATCACACTGGTGTAAACTAGAACTGGCTTAGTTGCCCATAGCAACCAATCAGATTCCACCTTTCATTTTTTACAGCTCCTTTGGAAAATGAAAAGCAAAAAAGATACTGACCTTCTCAGCTATGCTGTACAAAACTTCATCCATCTTCATACATGTTGGATCCCAGTCATGTCCAAAGCGGATAACCAACACACGGTCTTCCTCAGAAAGGATGGCCTGGTCAACTTGCCAGCCATTGTGCAAATGTGGAAGCATATAAGACATCCTGACTGTTTTATTTTACCCTTTCAAGAGAAAAAATGAAAAACATTAACAGTACGTTAGTATTAATAGAAATGGAACCCTTCCCTCTGTCTGGTCAGAGAGGCTCAATGCAAACCCAGTAGAAACATGGTTGGGCTGGAACTCATGGCATCATGAATTGCTAATTTGCTGTGAGTTTGGATGAGATAATCCGTGCGGTTGTCACATGGACCGCACATGTTCATATGACACCGGACACATGCCAAAGATCATTCTGTTCCATTAGACCTATGTGTATGCCACAGGATCCAGTCACATTTTTTTCCCCTACCCAAACATATCCTTCTGAAGTGGCCTACAAAATGTGAACAGAGCCTAACTCCTGCAAACACAGCAGAGGCGAGTGCCCGGCTGCCATTGCTTGTTGTACGATATGGAGGTGTCCTTTGAAATCTACAACCTTTTGGACGCATGCACGTTATATAGGGTGTTCCTAGCGGGGACAACCCTCTATTAGCCAGAGTAGAGAGTGACTATCCAAGAGGGGCCCATCCATGTATTACATGGGCGGCAAAAACTGCAACATATAATTGGTGCTTATTAGGCCTCTTTCACACGGGCGTTATGGATTCTCTCAGGGTTTATTCAGGAAAAAAATGATGCTTTTGCACGCAAGTTTGGTCAATTTTGTCTGCGATTGCGCTCAGTTTTCTGTTTTTTCTGTGCGGGTGCAATTGGTTTTTAATGCGTTTTTCACGCGCATGAAAAAAAAAAAAAAGAAGAAGAATAAGAATAATCTACATCTCCTAGCAACCATCAGTGAAAAATGCATCCGTTTTTCACTTCTATGGAACCAGAGCTGCGTGAGAAAACACAGAATATAGAACATGCTGAATGCAGAAATGATGAGGGAAAAACTTGTGAAAATCATGTGCACAGACCCATTGAAAGGAATGGGTCAGGACTCAGTGCGGACGCTATGCGTTGGCTTCACGCATTGCACCCACGTGGAAAACTTGCACATGTGAAAGAGGCCTAATTTTACCCATGAGGAAATTAACCTATGCAGTAAGTGCCTGTTCACATCTTTTTTGCTTCTATGCTTAGCATTCGCGTTCCCGATCTACCTGCTAAACGTGTCCATAGCCCTCCATTTTGGCTTGAAAGGCAATGCTATTCCATACAACAGTATGCAGTAAAAATGTATATATCCAATGGCTGCCACATCCTTTCATTTTCCAAAGGAGTTCTGAAAAATGAAAGGATGAATCTGATTGGTTTCTAGGGGAGGCGATGCTCCGGGCCCAATACCTCTGGGGGGGCCCAGCAGGGATGGCCTTAGTACAATCAGGCGAATACAAGTGAGCGCTTCCATTATGGAGTCTGATGGGGGCACATTAAGCCGATCTGAGGTCTGATGGGGGCACATTCTGCTGATCTGAGGTCTGATGGGGGCACATTCTGCTGATCTGAGGTCTGATGGGGGTACATTCTGCTGATCTGAGGTCTGATGGGGGAACATTCTGCTGATCTGAGGTCTGATGGGGGCACATTAAGCCGATCTGAGGTCTGATGGGGGCACATTCTGATGATCTGAGGTCTGATGGGGGCACATTCTGCTGATCTGAGGTCTGATGGGGGTACATTCTGCTGATCTGAGGTCTGATGGGGGTACATTCTGCTGATCTGAGGTCTGATGGGGGCACATTAAGCCGATCTGAGGTCTGATGGGGGCACATTAAGCCGATCTGAGGTCTGATGGGGGCACATTAAGCCGATCTGAGGTCTGATGGGGGCACATTCTGCTGATCTGAGGTCTGATGGGGGCACATTAAGCCGATCTGAGGTCTGATGGGGGCACATTAAGCCGATCTGAGGTCTGATGGGGGCACATTAAGCCGATCTGAGGTCTGATGGGGGCACATTAAGCCGATCTGAGGTCTGATGGGGGAACATTCTGCCGATCTGAGGTCTGATGGGGGAACATTCTGCCGATCTGTGGTCTGATGGGGGCACATTCAGCTGATCTGAGGTCTTATGGGGGCACATTCTGCTGATCTAAGGTCTGATGAGGGCACATTCTGCTGATCTAAGGTCTGATGGGGGCACATTCTGCTGATCTGAGGTCTGATGGGGGCACATTCTGCTGATCTGAGGTCTGATGGGGGCACATTCTGCTGATCTGAGGTCTGATGGGGGCACATTCTGCTGATCTGAGGTCTGATGGGGGCACATTCTGCTGATCTGAGGTCTGATGGGGGCACATTCTATTGATCTGAGGTCTGATGGTGGCACATTCTTCTGATCTGAGGTCTGATGGGGGCACATTCTGCTGATCTGAGGTCTGATGGGGGCACATTCTGCTGATCTGAGGTCTGATGGAGGCACAATACGCTGATCTGAGGTCTGATGGGGGCAGATTAAGCCGATCTGAGGTCTGATGGGGGCACATTAAGCCGATCTGAGGTCTGATGGGGGCACATTAAGCCGATCTGAGGTCTGATGGGGGCAAGGGACTGTTAGTTTAGTGATGTAAAAGCTGGGGACAGATTTCCTTTAACATAGGAGTCCCCTTTTTTACTCCTATTAATCCTATATTTTCCTGCATTATGTGGTAGAGTATTTAGAGTAGGGTATGTAGAAAGTCTATTGTACTGTACTTAACAGCATAGATGATCTAGCAGTTTATATAGTCATCTTGCTAATACAGTATTATAACCACAACTAGTAGTATGTGCCTGTGAAGTTGGAAACGTGCGTTTGGGAAGCCAATAAGTGGGGGGCCCACTCAAGTATGTTTCGCCCCCCCATGTGCTGAACCTCTAGCTACGCCTCTGATTAGGCCCTAAGTGAGCTGGACCCAGAGAAGCCTGATAGATTACAAACTTTTTTTCTCATGACTTATCTGTACTATTGATTTTATGCAAATTTGTTTAAAGTTATCACTTAAACATGCTCCATGTATGAGGGAGTAGGAGTCGGGGTGAGGGGAAATTGAGGAGTCGGGGCTTTGGCTTACCGACTCCACAGCCCTGGTTACGACCACCCTTCAATCCAGAGGTGGTCGTGGTTGCACACTATAGGAAAAAACACCAGCCTATGTGAGCTCCTACGGTCCCAGCCACCTGAGAGGCTGGCACTTTTTCCTATAGTGTGCAGGCACGGCCACCACTGATGGATTGCAGTGTGGTCGCAACCATGGAAACAAGCAGTGTATAATGTGATGGAAAAATGAATTCAGCCAGCAAAGGAAGCAATATGGACAATCATAATACATTGTCTTGTATTAGCTTCCTCTGCATGATAAATGCCATTTGCTGAAGTGACAAAACCTCTTTAAGCATTGTGGGGTGCGCAGAGCATCTCGTAGAGGCTGAGGAAGCAGATCAGTGTGGCACCACATGATCTGTCCTGGGTCAGGAAGAGCTTCAGCTGGCATGGGCACTTCATTAGCAGAAACACAGGTTGGCAACAGCTAAATGTTACTATAGGGACTACATAGGGGACGTATTCCATCGTGTGCACATGTGACCACTTTCAGCAGAGGGATGCATGATGTGAACAGGGCCTAAGCTGGGAATCTCTATGGCACACCAGAAAAGTCAAGCATCTCCCACTGAAAAGTCACGAGGAGGACAAGTGCAGTGAAATCTGCAATAATAAATTCTATGCACAAAGTAAAACCACTGTGCACAGCTATATGACTGCGATCAGCCTCAGCCTAGGACAGGTGTGAGGTCTGCTCCAGAAATACCCCGGTCACCTCCTGAGGAAACATAAGGGCTGTCACAATGGCGGCAGAGAGAGCACACAGCAGTCTGGGGCAGGCAGCAAAATCACTTACCACACAGCTCGGATCACGGAACACACCAGCCACTGCCGGTAACTGAGCTCTCCTCCACCACGCAAGCCAAAGGCCCCGCACAGGAACCTCCTGGAAATTTCCAGACTGGAAGCCTATGCCGCCATGTTTACTAAGGGAAATGGTAAACAACCACCCTTCCCAATTCAGGAATAAAACTGAATCGCATAATAGCGAGCTATGGACGTTTCATTGTATTTCAGAAGTCTCCACATTTGCAAATCCTGATAATTTTTCCTAAGCAAAAGTGATATTAGTTCCTTTGATGTCCTAGCTCCCGAATCCAAAATGGCGGCTCAAGCATCTGCCCTAACGTAGGCGCGCTAGAACTACCGAGTGACATCACACAGGTAACCCCGCCTCTTTTATTAAGCGCGCGTTACGCCGGTCAGAGGGTTTTCTTGGTTACTGTTAACCCTATGTGCGCCACTATTTTATTCCGGTAGCTGTCTAGTGTAGTTCACCAGATACGTTCTCAAGGTTTTGACCTCAGTGATAGTAAAGGGAGAGAAGCGAAGCTCCGTACATACAGTGATGTGGTTTATTCTGCCCGTAGTGGCGAGGGGCAGGGCTGTGCTGGCACTTCGCGTGCCCAGGGGCTGGCACCGCGCATGCCCAGTACCAGCATTAGAGATTCTCCGGGGCCGCAGCTACTTGGCTGCAGTTTCAGGTGAGTTGTAGAAGTGTGAACTCACGCCTATTTACCGGGAGTCACCCGCTTTTTGAGTGTTCCTGACGGGGTCGCAGACTCTCCTTATAGCTGTCTGTGCTCAGTATAGCTGCCAGCAGATGGCGCTCTTACAGATCTGATGTCAGGACTTCTTTCTGTTCTCTGCATTAAAGGAAGGAATTTACAAACTAAAGGGGTTCTGTCACTTCAGCAAATGGCATTTATCATGTAGATGAAGTTAATACCAGGCACTTACTAATGTATTGTGATTGTCTATAGTGTCTCCTTTGCTGGCTGGATTCATTTTTCCATCACATTATACACTGCTTGTTTCCTGTAATCCCGCAGCTGTGGCCATGCTTGCACACTATAGAAAAAATTGCTGGCCTCAGGTGGCTATTTCAACTATAGTGTGCAAGTATAGCCACTGCTGCTGGATTGCAGGAAACAAGCAGTGTATAATGTGATGGAAAAATGAATCCAGCCAGGAAATGAGGTAATATGGACAATCACAATACATTAGTAAGTGTCTTGTATTAACTTTCTCTACATGATAAATGCCATTTTTGATATTAGACAACCCCTTTAATAATTTAGCATAGACTTGTGTTGTCAGGCTGAGCGGGGAGGTCACACAGGGTTATTATACGCTATGACTATGACATTAGGCACTAAGCTTCCGCTGACAGGCTAGGATATCACTGCCATGCTGGCTACAGTGAGGGATCTCTGTATGACAGGACTGCACAACAGGAAGGACAGAACATTAAAGGAGTAAATGACAACAGTGATCTGGTATCCAAGGACAGTCCACAAACAGTGTCTATAAAAAGACAAATGGAGCCACTAATGTACTATGAAAATATGAAACTCTTTATTACATCACATAAAACGGAGAAAAAAAATCATGTTATAAAGGGAGGGTGCAAAAAAAACACCATCCCTATCCCATACATGGAAATGTAATAATACAGTAGACACAGTAGTATAAAGATGAGCTATAATCATACATAAAAATGAGACAAAGCAATAAATCTGCAAGGATGGTCCCACACCATACTGTAATAAAGCATGTTCTACCATAATAGGGTCAGATACATGTGACAAATGAACATATATGCCAATAACAACGCCAGAAAAATGGCTAAACAGTATTATGCTAACATATAGTCGCATATAGCTGAACACCAGAGGTGTAATACCAGAGGGTTGTTGTTAATGGAGTATACTCTAAGCAGAGGCTGGTTACAAGTGGGGGCCACAGGGATCTGTTCTGGGTCCTGTTCTGTTTAACATGTTTGTAAGTGACATAAGGGACGGCTTGGTAAAGAAGGTTTGCTTGTTTGCTGATGACACAAAAAGTAAAATAAAGTTCAGGAGGGAAGGGTTATTAATAAGAAACAGAACACAAGAACAAGGGCGCACAATCTGAGGTTAGTTGGGGGAAAAATCAAGAACAACATTAGAAAATATTATTTCACTGAAAGAGTAGTAGAAGCTTGGAACAAACTTCCAGCAGAGGTGGTTGATAAATCCACAGTAACTGAATTTAAACATGCCTGGGATAAACATGTATCTATCCTAAGATAACAATAAAGGAATAATAAAAGGGCAGACTAGATGGACCAGGTGGTCTTTTTCTGCCGTCAATCTTCTATGTTTCTATGTAATATTAAGCAAAACCAACAGTGGGGGACCTATCAGTATAACCACTGCTCATGCTCATCATAAGGAGATCAGTGCAGTATATTGCCGACCCCAGGTATTACATATCAAACACTGCTCACCAAACAAAATGGAGACCAAGTGGAGGGCCAGGGATGGCGTTACCCATTTGTCTTTTTATAGACACTGTTTGTGGTTTGTCTCTTTGGGAGCTTGTACTGTTATTTTCACTTGAGCCGTTTGGCTACAGGTGGCATGGTGGTCATTATCCATGATATATATATTTTTGCCCTGCCATTTACTTTGCACAGGGTTGATTTTCATATTCCTTTACCCAAGGACAGTGCAGGGGTCTGATACTAATATAGGGGTCTGGCCTGGGGTTTGACATTAAAGGGGTATTCTCATCTTAGACAATGGGGGCATATCACTTGGATATGCCCCCATTGTCTTAAAGGTGCGGTCCCACCGCTGGGACCCACACCTATATCGAGATCGAAAGGGGGGGTGCTGCGCCTGGAGGACCCTAGGTTTCCAGGGGTCCGGCTACCACCAGGCACAGCTACCCCCCTGCTCCCATAGAAATGAATGGGAGCGCACCGCACATGCGTGGCCACCACTCCCATTAATTTCTATGTAGGCGACTGAAATAGCCGAGCCAGCTTGGCTATTTTCTCCGGCCCCATAGAAATGAATGGAGGGCGGCTGCGCATGTGCAGTGCGCCCTCCTTTACTTTGGGGGCTCCGTTCTCGATATAGGTGCGGGTCCCAGCGGTGGTACCCACACCTAGCGATATGCCTCCATTGTCTAAGATGAGAATAACCCTTTAATATAACACTCTGGTCTGGTGCCTGATACTAATATAGGGGTCTGGTCTGGTGTCTGATACTAATTTAGGGGTCTGGTCTGAAGTCTGATACTAATATAGGGGTGTGGTCTGGTGTCTGATACTAATATAGGGGTCTGGTCTGAAGTCTGATACTAATATAGGGGTGTGGTCTGATATCTGATACTAATATAGGGGTGTGGTCTGGTGTCTGATACTAATATAGGGGTCTGGTCTGAAGTCTGATACTAATATAGGGGTGTGGTCTGATGTCTGATACTAATATAGGGGTGTGGTCTGATGTCTGATACTAATATAGGGGTCTGGTCTGAAGTCTGATACTAATATAGGGGTCAAGTCTGATATTAATATAGGGGTCTGGTCTGGTGTCTGATACTAATATAGGGGTCTGGTCTGAAGTCTGATACTAATATAGGGGTCAAGTCTGATATTAATATAGGGGTCTGGTGTCTGATACTAATATAGGGGTGTGGTCTGGTGTCTGATACTAATATAGGGGTCTGGTCTGAAGTCTTGATACTAATATAGGGGTGTGGTCTGGTCTGAAATCTGATACTAATATAGGGTTCTGGTCTGGAGTCCGATACTAATATAGGGGCGTGGTCTGGTGTCTGATACTAATATAGGGGTCTGATGTCTGATACTAATATAGGGGTGTGGTCTGGTGTCTGATACTAACATAGCGGTCTGGTCTGAAGTTTTGATACTAATATAGGGGTGTGGTCTGGGGTCTGATACTAATATAGGGGTGTGGTCTGGGGTCTGATACTAATATAGGGTTCTGGTCTGGTGTCGATACTAATATAGGGGTGTGGTCTGGTGTCTGATACTAATATAGTAGTCTGGTCTGGGGTCTGATACTAATATAGGGATCTGATCTGGGGTCTGTTCTGGTGTCTGATAGTAATATAGGGGTCTTGTCTGGGGTCTGATAGTAATATAGTGGTCTGATACTAATATAGGGGTCTGGTCTGGGGTCTGATAGTAATATAGTGGTCTGATACTAATATAGGGGTCTGGTCTGGGGTCTGATAGTAATATAGTGGTTTGGTCTGGGGTTAGATAATAATATAGGGGTCTGATACTAATTTAGGGGTTTGATCTGGGGTCTGATACTGACAAAGGTGTCTGGTCTGGCATTTGGAAGACCTGTCACATTCCCACACAACTGAAACTGGCTCCATACTTGTACAACCACTCATTTTTTAAAGGGATTGTGTCATGAAGCATATTCTACGTTTTGCATGTAATTAAAATTTAGTATAGCCAGTGAGCTATTCAATAAAATGTATCTGTATAGCGCCATCTGCTGTTTGCTCTTTTCCTTATTTATTTGTCCACCTCACTGAGCTGGTCGACGTGCTCAGTTTAAATCTTCAACTGCCACCAGCCATATGTTCTGTCAGAAGCTGCGGCAGTTACAGGGAGAGAGCTGCAGCAGAAAGATCACTCCCCCTGAGCTGCCAGCCTGAAGATAATCTAACAGAGTAACTGGAGCAGTGAACGTGGAGATCTCTAGGCCCATGATGTTTTTCTTCATTAGATGGCGTTTTTTTGTCTTTCATTCTTCTTTTAAAAAAATGCAGCATGCCGTAGCTCTTGGCGTTTTTTCTGGCATTTCACATTGCATTCTCTATAGGAGACAACAAACCATTAAAAACAATAGTGGTGAGGCAGACCATTTGAAAAAAAAATGCCATAAAAAGGCAGTTGTCCTAAGGCCTCTTTCACACTAGCGGCAGCACGGATCCGGCACCTAAAGGGTGCCGACGGATCTGTACTGCCGCTGATACATGTGTGGAGCCGGAGCAGCGGTCCAGCCCCACACATGTTGACACAGACATTGGGACAAGACACAGACAAACATACATACATACACACACACACATACATACATACTTACATACTCCAGCCAGGGACGCCGGCAGCACGTCTTCACGCGCCTCCTGCGTGCAGTGATGACGATTCCCCACAGCGTCCTCTGCTGGGCGCAGTGGGGAAACATCATAGCTGCGGCGGGAGGCACGTGAAGACATGCTGCCGGCGTCCCTGGCTGGAGTATGTGAGTATGTATGTGTTTGTGTGTATGTGTGAGTATGTATGTATGTATGTATCTCTGTAGCCGGATCCGGAATGACCCCCCATTGCAAGTCAATGGAGGACAGATCCGAATTACTGGTGTGTCACACCAAACGGTTCCGTCCCCATTGACTTGCATTGGGGGTCATTCCGGATCCGTCTTGGTGCGGATGCCTGGACCGGAGAGAAAACCGCAGCATGCTTTCAGGAGCATTCTGTTGTCTTCAGTTCAGTTTTGTCCCCATTGACAATGAATGGGGACAAAACTGAAGCGTTTTTTTCCGGTATTGAGCCCCTATGACGGAACTCAATACCGGAATTTAAAAACGCTAGTGTGAAAGTAGCCTAAAAAACATATGCAGCTATTCAGAATTTTTCTTACTTTTGAAAAAATGACAGACAGAATTCATGGGTGTGGCACCCTCGGGGGACATGCACACGGTAGTGTAGATTGCCAGGAGCTTCTACACCAAAATCTGCATGTATCACTTGTGGACTTTGTCGCTGATTTGCCCCAGATCTTACCCTTTGGATTGGAAACGGTGAATTCTTCACTGAAAACCCACACAGACAATTGACATGCAGCACCCGACAAATGTCTCATTCACATTTCCATGTCCGTTTGATGTCAGTGGAAAATCCATACGCGTTTCATCCGTGAAAGGTGTCCGCAAAGGATCCTTGTGTCTGTATTCCAAAAAGACATTAAACGTGTGTTGTCAGCAGAAAATGTGGATAGTAGACGTCTGTGAAAAACAGAATTGTGATCGAGGCCAAAGCTTGTGCTGCAGCTCACAGAGGCTGTGCAGCTCTATGTATTCACTGCCATACAGACTTCTCACATGTAGAGATATTACACAATCATCTGGCATTATCTATTAGACCGGTGGATGCAAGTGACCCCTGCAGTATACTGTGTAAGCAGACTGGACTTTCCAGGGACAGTACTTCCCTTTATATGATCCTGTTTATAGGAGGATGAGCTGAGGATTTTGTCCTGTGGTGTGGATGTGAAAATCGGCAGCATGTCAATTTATTTTATTTTTCCTGACTGGATTTTCTCCATTCACTTCAATGGGGAGAGTAAAATCCTCACCAATTGATGCAGATTTCCACGCGAACACCTGCGGGTTTCATTGTGGATTCTCCGCACATAAATCTTGAACATGTGTATGTACCCTTGCAGGGGACATTTTACATGCTGGTATCAGATGTGCCACAATTATTAAGCGTCGCGTGCATCTTATGGCAGGTCTATGCGCCAGAACTGAAATCCACCCCCGCAAGGAAGCTGCTGTAGCTTTCAGGTATAATCTCCGCCAGTTTCCTGGTGTAAATTATCATGAATCTGCCGGGCCGGCTATGCCCAGCCCTGCACCATCCACTTCCTGTTCTGCTCTTCCCACTTTTTGGAAAAGGCACAACATTTTTCACCACACTTTCTGCCTTTTTTACACCACTTTTCTGTCATACTGAGGTTGAAATATGTCCCCAAATGTGTAGATGGAAGGTCAAAAGAGAGAACCGTGCAAGTTAAATTAATACCAGTAAAACCTAACCAGGAAGAACGATGAAAGATTCATTTAGATCCAGAAATAAATTATTAACCAGACATTTAATATTTAATCATGGGACAAGCCGGTAAACCAAGAGACATTTTGCACGGACCACATGTATGGCAGGTTTTCGCAGCGTTCCTAGGGAGGCCAGCAGAACCATTTTTTACTTGACTAATTTGTTTTCTCCTAATAATATTTGTAGGATGAGTAATAGTAAAGAGCTGCCCGGGGCATTGGTGGAGGAGATTGGAGGACCTTATGGAGTCATGGAAGAACATGTGGACTTTCTGAAGGAGCGCTTCAATCTGATTACCATGAAAGAGTTAAAGGAAAATAAGGAACAGTTATCCGAAAAGATCAAGTGCATCTTTAACTGGGCCAACAAACCAGATGTTGACAGCAAGCTCCTGAAGTGTTTACCTAGGCTCAAAGTGATAGCAAGTGCTGGAGCAGGAGTCGACCATTTGGATATAAAGATGATATCAAGCTATGGCGTAAAAGTGTCTAACACTCCTCATGCTGTCACCAGTTCTACAGCAGATTTGGCGATGATGTTGCTTCTGGTATCAGCCAGGAGTTTTATGGAGGGTAATGTATATAATTTGTAGCCTACACACGTATGTACATCCTATCTGCACTTTCAGTTGATGTATGGGTGAACACCTTCTCCTTATAAGCAGCTACTTGTACAGCGGTGGTCACGGGAAGTCCTGTCCGCTATAACAATACATTGTGTTACATTTCTACATGTAAGCAAAGGCAGGAAAGATTTTCAGTTAGGTCCTATGTTTGTACTGAGAGGGACGCTTGGATGAGACATGGTTCAGCAGCAGAGCGAAGTAGAAGAGGGTTCTTGTGGTATCTGGATTTACAGACCATACACTGATTTATTTCCCACTTGTATATGATGTCTCTTTGAACAACCTAATACATATTGCTGTAGAATTCAGGATCCACTTGGACTATTTCAGGATAGTCGCTGGCCCCATTCACTTGAGTAGAGCTCTGGTGTAGTTCCCCTCCAAAGCAGGCGTCCAGAGCGCTGCTGTGCAGGAAACGCAGTGAAGGGACCACACAGCTGAATCGGTGCCGTAGCCCCAAATCATCTCTGCAGCCCTTTCATTCTTAGACCCCTGCTAATCATAAAATGATGGTGTATTCTAGCCATATCCCATCACTTTATGAGCAGGAGAAGATTTCTAGCCACACTGGCTACTTAACCTGGGCTGTGCAATTAGGGTCAGAATCCGTTTTGGTTGAAGTCAGAGTTAATAGAAAAGGTCCGACTTTAATTTTGGCTTCCAAATAAAATTATTTCAAGATTGTGACGAAAACATTAAAAAGTCTATATTACTATACTAATGGTGCATTTACACACAGCGACCGAGCAGGCAGCGATCGGGTAGGAACTGTTCCTTCCAATAATTGTCTGCTCGTCAGAGGAGGTGAGAGCTGCATTTACACACAGCAATCACCTCCACTATATGGGGACATAGGAGGGCTACTGCAATCCCTCGTCTCCATACAGATCCACTGTTTCCGGGAAGCAGCCATTTACACAGCACAATCTGCTTCCCAGAAACAATGATTTTTGTTGTCCACATAATCGCTTATTGATCGGCGGCACCTTTAGGGCACGGTCACCCAGTCAGGTTTCCTGATGCCATTTTGGAAGGCAAAAACCAAGAGTGAATTCAAAAAAGAGGAGAAGCTCGATCTGTCCTTTACAGTTTTTTTCTCCTTTTATAATCTACTTCTGATTTTGGCCTCCAAAACTTCATCAAGAAACCTGACCGTGTGGACGTACACTTACATGGGCTAATTATGGTGAATGGTGAGTGTTTGTACGATCACTGTTTCATGATAATCTCCCCATATAGAGGGACCTTCACACGACCGCGTTGAGTCCTTTCCGTTTTGCGGTCCGCAAATAACTGAACCGTGTGTCCGCATTTTGCGGAAGAATGGCTTCCGAATGTGTTCCGCATGTCTTCCGTTTTTTACGGTCCGCAAAAAACGGAAGGTTTAAAAAAAAAAAAAAGAGAGAGAAAAAAAAAGAATAATTCATAGTTGTCAAGGCCTTCAATTATATGGATCCGCAAAAAACGGATAACATACGGAAACCATTCCGTATGTCATCCGCAAATTGCGGATCCATAGACTTGAATGGGGCTGCGGACCGATCTGTGCGGACAATAGTAGGACAAGCTTCATATTCTTGCGGACCAGAAATGCGGAAATACGGATGTGGACAACATACTGAATGTTGTCCGCACATTTTATTCACCCATAGGAATGAATGGATCCGCATCTATTCCGCAATATGCGGAACGGATGCGGATCGGACGCGGATAAAATTATACGGTCGTGTGAATGTACCCTAATTATTATAGATGAGCCATTTATGAAGGAGTCAGAGGTTTTACTTACCGATTCCACAAACTTGTGCCTAACCTCTGGAAATAGCCTTAATATAATATACAATACATCCCTGTATAGTGCCACGAATCTTATTACTGGGCCACTATATTGTGACTAGGGATAAGATTATGGACTTGTGCTACTATGAGGACAATTTTATTATCTGAATCTTAAAGGGGTTCTCCATGAGTATAAAATGTCCCCTCATATGCCAGGCCCCCCACATGGAATATACTTACCCTGCACCGCCGCTGCTGCTTCTCCCTGCAGGTGACGCTAGGGAGGCTCGCCGCCTGATATTGGCTGCTCCCCCCCCCCCCCCCGACACCGGTTCTTTTCATCCGTGTGCAGGGAGAAGCAGCAGCGGTGGTGCAGGGACCAGGAGCGGGGTAAGTATATTCCGTGTGGGGGCCCGGCATATGAGGGGACATTTTATACTCTTGGAGAATCCCTTTAAGCTGTTCACACACCATTCATAACCATCTAAGGCTACTTTCACATTAGCGTTATGGAATTCCGGTATTGAGCTCCGTCATAGGGAAAAACCGTCAAAACTGAACTGAAGACAACGGAATGCTCCTTAAAACATTCCGTTCAGTCTTCAAACCGGAGAACAAACCGCAACATGTTGCGGTTTGCTCTCCGTACTAGTTATCCGCACCTAAACGGATCCGGAATGACCCCCAATGCAAGTCAATGGGGACGGATCCGTTTGGTGTGGACACACTTGTAAACGGATCCGTCCTCCATTGACTTTCAATAGAGGTTATTCCGGATCCGTTTAAACGCTAATACAACCGGATCCGGAATTACGGATCCACAAGGTTGTATTACTCAGTACGGATCCGGCGGGTGAAGGGACCCGCCGGATCCGTACTAACGCTAGTGTGGAAGTGGCCTAATGTGTATTGGGGCCTCCTGACTCATCCTGGAGAAGATATAGGAGAAGATAAGGATCAGCTCAGCCAAGTTGGATTTTATATGCCTGATCCTTTTGTACCTAGGGATACAAGGCTTTCTCAACTTTCACTACAAATGCATGTCTTTCCCAGCTAAGGATGCAAATGTATGGGAGGACTGAGACAGATAGCTGTCGGCCGGACGAGCGTTCAGCTTACAGCTATCTCATGTATGGCCAGCTTGACTTTCCTAAAGTCTTGAGTGTTCAATTTTCTTCTCAAATAAAATAACATTTTTTGTTCTGGTTACAAAAACCATATTGCTTTTATGATTCAGCGTTTTATTTTGTGCACAGCTCATGAGATTGCCGTGTCCCCCAAGACTGAACGATTCCAGGCTAACTGGGTTGGAGGCGATATAACAGGGATGACACTTGGAATTGTTGGAATGGGGAGGATTGGATACAAAATTGCTCAGCGAGCTAAAGCTTTTGAGATGAAGATTCTGTATCACAATAGACAACGCAGGTAAAAACAGATGTGTGCATACAAAAGAATGGGTTTGCATTTTATCTTTGGAAAAAAAAACGGATTGTACATACTTTGGTACGTATACAGATGACGAACATGCTTTACATGGGCTTCACTTGTGCTTGCAGCCTAAAGTTAGGTTCACACTTGCGTTAAACGGTTTCGGCAAGGCATTCCGGGAGAGATCCAGTGAACTAGAACAGCAGGCTGCAGTTTTTGTCCAGCCGCCTCTCGGCTTGTTTGCCGAGCTCCGGACCGCCCGCATTATAGTCAATGGGGCCAGAGCGGACTTCCGGCAGCACGGTGGGCTAGTGTTAGCATGGATCCAGCAGGCTGCTCCCCTGCCGGACTCTGCTGTCGCAAGTGTGAAAGTAGCCTGAGGTAATTAGCAATTATTCACATGCCGGTATAGTGCCGCAACCTGCTTGCCCTGCTTTCAGACAGCACAACATTGGCAGGCAAGGCAACGAGCAGAAGGTTCATGCAACAATTCAGGCAATCTGGAGGAGAGGCGACAAAACAATGTAGCCTTCTGTAACACAAGCAATACCTTGAGGAGAGAGGGGTTTGTTTGTTTTTTGGTATTGCACAGGTCTTGATAAATTCTTCATAGTGTCTAATGAGCTACACCATATGTGATATATGCCAGAAGATGAGCAGGAAAGCCACGAGTTTCCAGGACAGCACTCGTTTGCCACTAGATTTTTTCATTTGAGGAACACAGAAAAGCTACAGTGTGTGTGTAGTTACTGCTTTGATATAAGGCACATTACTTAATATTGCATTAATGACTTGGCCTGTGGCCATGAGCCATATTGCTGCTTTTCATTCATCTGTTTTATCGCTCTCATTAAGAGAAATAAAATACGAGCCTTACAGGTTTGATAACTTTTAATGACTAGCAAAAATTAGAATCAGTGAGGTAACATATCAAGCTTTCAAGACAACTCAGGTCCCTAGTCATCAGGCAGTGTCTGAAAGAGCAGAGACACAATGTAATTCAGATGTGATTCAGACACTGATGAAGAGACCTGAGTTGAACACTTGCTATGTTACCTCACTGCTTATATTTTTGCTAGTCATTAAAAGTTATCAAACCTGTTAGGCTCGTATTTTATTTCTCTTAAAGGGGTTTTTTCCGGAATTTTAATATTGATGACCTATCCTGACCCCCGGCCCCCTGCCGAACAACTGGTTGAAAAGAAAGTTGCACTCTGTGGGAGCGCAGCCTTCCGTCTTCAGCGCAGCGGTGAGCAGGTGTAACTATAAGCCTTCTTATTCACTTCAATGGTACGTCTCGTTCTTATACAGTTGAATACCCGAGGATAGATCGTCAATATTAAAATCCCGGAAAACCCCTTTAATGAGAGCCATAAACCAGTTTTCTACTGGCTATAACAAGGTACCAGACATTTTTTTTTTCTTTTTTTATTCATATGAAATTATTGTTCTACAGGCTGGAGGAAGAAAAATCTGTAGGAGCCTCATATTGTGAACGGCTGGATGATTTACTGCAGCAGTCGGATTATGTAATGCTTGCTGTCAACCTAAGTCCTGAAACAGAAAAGCTGATTGGAAAACATGAATTTCAGATGATGAAGCCATCAACTACACTGATAAATATAGGCAGAGGTGTGTGGCCAGTTCTAGCAAACCTGGTTATATCTATTGTGCTGTTTGTGCATTGTACTTATTTGTGTATCACTTCTTACTATGATTGTCACCATAGTAACATAGTTTATAAGGCCGAAAAAAGACATCTGTCCATCCAGTACGGCCTGTTTTCCTATAACTTGATCCAGAGGAAGGGAAAAAAACCCTGTGAGGTAGAAGCCAATTTTCCCCACTTTAGGGAAAAAAATTCCTTCCCGACTCCAATCAGGCAATCAGAATAACTCCCTGGATCAACGACCCCTCTCTATTAACTATAACCTATAATATTATTACACTCCAGAAATACATCCCGACCTCTCTTGAACTCTTTTAGTGAACTTACCATCACCACCTCCTCAGGCAGAGAGTTCCATAGTCTCACTGCTCTTACAGTAAAGAATCCTCTTCTATGTTTGTGTACAAACCTTCTTTCCTCCAGACGCAGAGGATGTCCCCTCGTCACAGTCACAGTCCTGGGGATAAATAGATGATGGGAGAGATCTCTGTACTGACCTCTGATATATTTATACATAGTTATTAGATCTCCCCTCAGTCCTCTTTTTTCTAAAGTGAATAACCCTAATTTTGATAATCTTTCTGAGTACTGTAGTCCACCCATTCCAGTTATTACTTTAGTTGCCCTCCTCTGAACCCTCTCCAGCTCTGCTATGTCTGCCTTGTTCACAGGAGCCCAGAACTGTACACAGTACTCCATGTGTGGTCTGACTAGTGATTTGTAAAGTGGCAGGACTATGTTCTCATCATGGGCATCTATGCCCCTTTTAACCCTTTCTACCCCGGAGGTTTTTTCGGTTTTGCGTTTTCGTTTTTTGCTCCTTGCCTTCATACAGCCATAACTTTTTTATTTTTCTGCTCACATAGTTGTATGAGGGCTTGTTTTTTGCGGGACAAGTTGTACTTTCAAACGCCACCATTTATTATTGCATATGGTGTAGTGGGAAGCGGGAAAAAATTCCAAATCGGGTGAAATTGCAAAAAAAACACTATTCCTCTACAGTTTTCTGGTTTTTTTTTACTTACGGCGTTCGCTGTTCATTAAAACTGACCAGTTACTTTCATTCTACAGGTCAGTACGAATCCAGCGGTACCTAACATGTATAGTTTTTCTTGTGTTTTGATAGTGATAAAAAAATGATAAAGTTGGTTGTTTTTTTTTTGGTTGTCATATCTTGACCCCGATAACTTTTTGGCATTTATGTGTACGGAGCTGTATGGGGGCTCATTTTTTGCGGGGCGATCTGAAGTTTTTATTGATACCATTCTGGGGTGTGTCTGACTTTTTGATTGCTTTTTATTTAATTTTTTTTAAGAAAAAAAAGTGACAAAAAACAGCAAATCTCCATTTTGACGCTTTTTTCCGCCACACAATTCACCGTGTTGGAATTTTTTTTTTTTAGTTTAAAAGTACGGGCGTTTTCGGTCATGGTGATACCCATGATGTCTATATTTATTGTTATTTAGGTATTTCTTTTTTAATTATACGGAAAGGGGGGTGATTTAAACTTTTATATTTTTTTTATTTTTTTATATATTTTTTAACATTTTTTTTTATTTTTTATTATTATTTGAAAGCTCAAATATAAGCTAATATATTGTACTTTTAATTTTTTCACTATGAGCAATCTCTGATTTTTAATCTTGAATTAAAACTCATGATTGCTCATTTCTTATCCTGGCCTGCCATCTCGTGGCCAGAATAAGAATTGCACTTTGAAAGCTGTAATCCTCACCAGCGAGGATTACAGCTTTCATAGCGTGTACAGACGGCCCGATTGGCCAATCGGGTCGTCTGTACATCACCCGGAAGCGAACCGCTTCCGGGTACAGACGCCACCGGAAGCCTTCAGAGGGGCCCACAAGAAATGAGAGGCCCATCGGAAGACGCCGCCGATGGCGGTAAGCAGCTGCTAGTCTCTGCTGTTAGAAACAGCAGAGACTTGCCGGCCATGACTCGCGGGTGCGGCGGGCGTCATGTCCCCGCACCGCCTGAGCGCCGTACATGTACGGGGCCGGTCGGGAAGGGGTTAATGCAACCCATTATCATATTGGCCTTGGCAGCAGCTGTCTGACACTAGTTTCTACAGCTTAGTTTGCTGTTCACTAAAATTCCTAGTTCCTTTTCCATGTCAGAGTTACCCAATATTTTACCATTTAGTATGTACTGGTGACTTGCATTATTCCTTCCCATATGCATAACCTTACATTTGTCAGTGTTAAACCTCATCTGCCACTTCTCTGCCCAAGCCTCCAGTCTATCCAGATCCATCTGTAGCAGTGTACTGTCCTCTTCTGTGTTAATTACTTTACACAGTTTAGTGTCATTTGCAAAAATGTATATTTTACTGTGCAAGCCATCTACAAGATCATTAATAAATATATTGACGAGAATAGGGCCCAATACTGACCCCTGTGGTACCCCACTAGTGACAGTGACCCAATCTGAATATGTACCATTAATAATCACCCTCTGTTTTCTATCACTGAGCCAGTTACTTACCCACATACAGACATTTTCTCACAGTTCAAGCATTCTCATTTTGTATACTAACCTTTTATGTGGTACAGTGTCAAATGCTTTGGAGAAGTCCAGATATACGACATCCATTGAATCGCCGCGGTCCAGTCTAGAACTTACCTCCTCATAGAAACTGATTAAATTGGTTT
This sequence comes from Rhinella marina, assembly GCA_900303285.1. Taxonomy (NCBI): domain Eukaryota; kingdom Metazoa; phylum Chordata; class Amphibia; order Anura; family Bufonidae; genus Rhinella; species Rhinella marina. The sequence goes on from ONZH01011536.1 coordinate 164,803, forward strand.
GACATGACCGATCCCTCATGAAGCCATGCTGATATGGAGTTATTTGCTTATTTTCATTGAGGTACTCCAAGATAGCATCTCTTAGAAAACCTTCAAACAGTTTACCCACGACAGATGTTAAACTTACCGGCCTATAGTTTCCAGGCTCTGTTTTTGGACCCTTTTTGAATATTGGCACCACATTTGCTATGCGCCAATCCTGAGGAACACTCCCTGTCAGTATAGAGTCCTTAAATATCAGAAATAAGGGTCTGATGATGACATTACTTAATTCTCTTAGGATACGGGGGTGTATGCCATCCGGTCCTGGCGATTTGTCTATTTTAATCTTTTTAAGACGTCGCTGTACTTCTTCCTGGGTCAGACAGGGCACTTTTAATGGGGAATTTACGTTTATATTCTGCATTTCATCTGACAGTTTATTTTCCTCAGTGAATACAGTGGAGAAAAAGATATTTAGTAGCTTTGCTTTCTCCTCATCGCACTCTGCAACTCCCCCCTTATTACTCTGTAAGGGGCCGACACCTTCAGGTTTATACTTTTTACCATTTATATAATTAAAGAACATTTTAGGGTCTTTTACATATTCTATTTTTTTCCTTATAGTTTTTCAATGCTTCCTCACTCCCCTCCTGTTTTAGTGATTTAAATGCTTTCTGTTTGTCATTTATTGCTTTCTTTACAGTTCTATTTATCCACATTGGTTTTTTTCTTGTTCCTTAACCTTTTATTCCCATAAGGTATGTACCTCTCACAATTAGATATTAAGATGCTTTTAAAAATCTCCCATTTTGTGGCTGTATTTTTATTTTTGAGGACTTTGTCCCAGTTAGTTAGGCCTATGGCCTCTCTTAGTTGGCTAAATTTAGCTTTTTTGAAGTTTAGTATTTTTGTTCCTCCCTGAATAAACATTCTTTTGAATGACAGTTGGAAGGTTATTATGTTATGGTCACTATTTCCCAGGTGTCCCCCGACCTGCACATCTGTTGTTCTGTCAGGTCTATTGGTTAATACTAAGTCCATTATGGCCGTCCCTCTAGTCGGGTCCTGAACCAGTTGGGATAGGTAATTGTCTTTGGTTATTGCCAAGAACCTGCTTCCTTTATGAGATATACAGGTTTCAGTTTCCCAGTCTATATCTGGTAGTTGAAATCCCCCATAATAACGACCTCATTATGATTTGCCGCCTCATCTATTTCGTTTAAAAGTAGATTTTCTGTGGACTCTGGTATATTGGGTGGTTTATAATAAACTCCTATTAGTATTTTATTATTGTTTTTGGCTCCATTTATTTCTACCCACAGTGACTCCACATCTTTATGTCCCTCACTTATATCTTCCCGGAGTGTGGGCTTTAGACAGGACTTTACATAAAGGCAGACCCCTCCCCCTCTCCGGTTTTGGCGATCCTTTCTAAACAGACTGTAACCCTGTATGTTGACTGCCCAGTCATAGCTATCATCCAGCCATGTCTCAGTTATTCCAACTATGTCATAGTCCTCCTCACACATTACTAATTCCAGTTCACCAGTTTTATTAGTCAGGCTTCTGACATTAGTGTACATACAATTAAGAGGTTTATATATATTTTTCCCCTACATCTTTCCTTCTGAACTGTTCTAGTTCCTCCTTCCATTCCTCCCCCAGTTCCATTACCTTGCCCCAGGTATCTATCTGCACTATCTTCCCCTCCTATAATGTAGTTACCCTCCCCCCCAGTCCCTAGTTTAAACACTCCTCCAGCCTTCTAGCCATCTTCTCCCGCAAAACAGCTGCCCCTTCCCCATTGAGGTGCAGCCCATCCCTACGGTAGAGCCTGTAGCTGACAGAGAAGTCGGCCCAGTTCTCCAAGAACCCAAATCCCTCCTGCCTACACCAGTTCTTGAGCCACTTGTTTACCTCCCTAATCTCCCGCTGCCTTTCTTGTGTGGCTCGTGGTACAGGCAATATTTCGGAAAACACTACCTTTGAGGTCCTTGCCCTAAGCTTATGCCCTAAATCCCTAAAATCATTTTTAAGGACGCTCCACCTACCTCTAACTTTGTCATTGGTTCCGATATGGACCATGACTGCTGGATCTTCCCCAGCCCCTCCCAGTAATCTGTCAACCCGATCTGCGATGTGTCGAACTCGAGCACCAGGAAGACAATACACCATTTGACGATCCCGGTCTTTGTGACAGATTGCCCTCTCTGTACCCCTAATAGTTGAGTCTCCCACTACCAGCACCTGTCTGACCTGCCCTGCTCTCCTGGTCCCCTGCTTACTGGAGCTGAATTCCCCTGACTGGCAGAGGAAGTGTCCGGCTGCAGCAGTGCTCTCCCTGAAGTGGCATTCCCCTCATCTGCCAAACTTGCAAACTTGTTGGGGTATGTCAGATCAGGGCTAGCCTCCCTGGCACTTTTCCCTCTACCCTGCTTTCTAACTGTTACCCAGCTAGCTACCTCACTTTCCTGGGCCTCCTCCAGGATTTACCATAGTTTTCGCTCTATAAGACACACCGGCCCTAGGTTTTAGAGGAGGACAATAAGAAAAAAAAAAGTATTTTTCATTATACCTCAGATCAGACCCCAAATGTTAATAAGACCCTCACATCAGACCCCAATGTTAATAATACCTTAAGATCATCCTCCCCATGCCTTATATCTACCCCCATGCTATTTATCAACTCCCCATGCCATTTATGAGCCCCCATGCCGCAGAGCAAATAAAAAAAAAAATAAAAAAAACTTGCCTCCCCTGTTCCGGACACAACCGCTCCTCACCTCCAGCGCGCTCTCTCTTCTTCCTGCCGTGGATGTGCTGTGACCCGACGCACACAGCGTGTAGTCACAGAGTGCCCTCATGCTGTGCGTAGCCACAGCCGACAGCCGAGAACCAGGAACCGCTTCTCAGTTCTCTGGTCCTAATGAAGCGCTCATTAGTATTTGTCCCATAAGACGCAGTGACATTTTTCCACTTTGGGGGAAAATAACTGCGTCTTATGTGGCGAAAAATATAGTATATGCTCAAGTACACGGGGAAAGCCCGATCAGTATACATCAAAAAAGTTTCTTTTTACAATGGGACCCTAGGGTTGGAGGCATCTGTATATGTCCCAGCATATAAACGTGATGTCCCCAGAGCTGGACCATCACATAATTTAGCAGGGGAGGGACCACTGGCAGTAAAATACCATAGAGAACTGAACTATTTTATCTCCTTTTACTTTCCTTTTCTTTTCTATTATTACTGATAGTTAAGCGTGCATAGTAATGTAATATCTATATGCTTAGGACTTCTTGTTGATCAAGAAGCTTTGGTGGAAGCTTTACAGACAGGTCAGATCAAAGCAGCCGCATTAGATGTCACTTATCCGGAACCACTGCCACGGTAAGCACTTGACGTTCATTGTGTTCATGTTATGCTTGCCACTTGATGTTTTCTTTGCTTATAGCCTCTTTACTGTTTATCCAGGGACAGCCATGTCCATGGTACTGCAGCAGTGATCGTTGTTGCCCCTTTATTCTGTTGATCAGAGAGATCTGAAACCTCCACCAATGAATCGCTGATGGTCTATCCTAAGTATAGGCCATCAGAAGAAAATCCCAGAAAACATACGGATATGTCCATTTTTTATCAGAACCCTCTTGCAAGATCAGGGACAACAAGCGCATCGATAGCACTAAGTATATGATTCATACTTGGAGCCATAATACGTCCATGTGCATATGAGGACACAGGCGAATTCACACGGTTCAGCTGCCTTGCCCAGGATAATGATCAGACCTGAGTGTTTCCATATGCCGTGCCTTGCCAAGGGCTGCATTTGAGACCCCTTCTTAATTTGTTGTGTTCACCACCATACATTAAAAGGGCCGCTTTACCCAGAAACTATGGATAAATAGAATGAAATAAAAAATGTTGTCTGTAAGAATTTCTGAAGCTCCTGAAACAATCTAGAAATCTTGCAGAGAACATAGGTGTATTTAACCTGATTCTTTACATTTTCATCAGGTTGAGGGGTGGGACTTATTAGTCAGTTATTGCTTACTGAGCAGAGGTAGGCGTCTTCTGGACCTACAGTAGTTGCCTTAAAGCCAGATAGGTCTATCATGGGAGAATGGCTGATTTCCTGGAACAGATATAGAAAGTGTGATGTCTCGTCCGTGGTCATCTGTACCACTGCAGCCATGCACTGAGCTCCGCAGTGATGTGTTCCCAAGCAAGACATAACTGCAGAGGCTCAGTTCTCACGTGCCATTGGGGGACACGTCACTGCTGAGGCCAGTGAATGGCTGCAGTGGTGCACGTGACCATGGATGGGATAACTGAAAGCAGTGGAGATGGGCCCCTCAGCACTGAAATAGAGCACCAGCAACAGGTGAGTGGCTTTCTTTTTTATTTTAAACGCATTGTGGGCCTTAGCTACTTTTAGCTTGGCATTAAGTTTGCGTATTCTCTGTTCAGTGTGCCTTTGCAACCAATGAATGCATATATACATCACTGTAAGTAATGTATAGAGTGGGCTCCAGCTGACACCCGCCAGCAGCAGCCATGATCTGAGCTAGCTCCAATCTCGGACTTTTAACCCCTCTGATTTGATGTTGCAGTGAATTGTGACTGGGGCATCTTAGTGGTTAGACGACGATTGGTTGCTATGGCAGCCGGAGTCTTCTGATATGATACGGTACCTATTACATCCTGCCAGTAAAATTGCTATTGACAGCAATGCAGAAATATTAGGTGCACAGAAAAGCTGGAAAGTTAAAACTTAACATTTATTAGATGTCACAAAATAAAATGTAATCTAAATAGTGACCAAAAGGTGCTCCAAGTACGGGCACCAGTGCCCACCAGGTACTTAATCAAGATGATAACAATCACTTATATTAAAAAGAAAGAGGGGGGAGAAGCCGTGGACAGGTTGGATGTGCTAATAAAGCAATTATGGGGATAGAAATCCTCAATCAAACTTAGGGAACTGATTGATACAGCCAACAAATTTAAAGGGGATCCAGACTTTAACAAGAGAGAGGCCTTTTTGCAAAGTTCTGTTGATAAATTCCAAAATCTTCTTAAGGAACGAAAACATCGACAATTCGTTAGGGACCTCACGGAATTCCGTGAGAACCGAGCTTATGTAAGTGGGAATCAGCAAACACTTGTGTCAGAGTCAGAGATTTCTTCTTCGGAATTTGAGGCCTCGGACTCTGATCTTAGCTCAAATCAAAAATCCGGTTTTCCCAATCAGGGACGCCTATATAGGAGAGAAAAAAATAAAAGATGGCAGGGGCGAGGCAGAATAATGGGAAGGGGAGGAAGAGGAAATACCCCATCCTCACAATTCTCCTCCTCTTCTGGTCCCTCTACGAACGTGCCCCCGGTTGGACAATCCCTACATTTTTTAGAGAAAGGACCATTCCCTTATCAACTCAGGGACCGCCCAAGGGCGATAAACAAGGACAAATAGGGAACTCTAATAAATTAGAGATTATAAATGTGTCATCACAACCACTAAATCAAGTGGAAATTAATATCCTTGAAAGGGGTCTCTCCTTCGTCCCACAGACTCGATTTAAGGCCTTCACATGAATTAAAGATCTGAACCTCTTTATTAGAAAATTGAAGTGGCATAAATTTATGAAAAACAGTGATAGACAGACCTGTGATAGACTGGGGATCTCAACCAGTGATCTACCTGATTTAAACATCTTTTTAGACCTACTCGAAGAAGGATCTAGGGCACCAGGTCAAGGACCATTTACAAAGCTTAGATTGAAAAGTAAAAAACTACCACCACCTTTAAACTCGGATCATCTGGACATATTTTTGGAAATGGTCACACGAGAAATTGAAAGAATTGAGGAGATGCCTCGCCATTTCTATAATCTCACTAAAAATGAAATGGACACCCTTGTCAGTCTGGAAAAAGATGATTCCATCATTATAAAACCGGCTGATAAGGGTGGTAATGTGGTTGTAATGAACAACCAGGACTATAAACAGATGTGTCTTAATCTACTAGCCGACACCAACTGCTATCGGATCTTGCCATTAGATCCGACTAAGTCCTTTACAATAGTCCTACAGAAACTATTGAGTGATGCTCTTCAAACAGGATGCATTAGTGAGGATGAGCTGAAATTTATGTCACCAGGCCAGCCCCGGGTAGCTACATTTTATGGACTACCAAAAGTACATAAGGGGCTTTTCCCATTGAAAGGTAGACCCATAGTGTCCGGGGTTGACTCATTGACACAAAATTGTGGTGTGTACATAGACAAAATCCTAAGTCCGTTTATCCTAACTTTACCATGGCCCACTTTTTAAGAACCAGAGGGATCCAATATAATGTCCATAATCAGTTTGTTACCGACTTATTGGACTATGTTCTCAACCACAATTATTTTTTATTCGATGGGCGGATCTACCACCAGCTCAGGGGGACGGCTATGGGGAGCCCCTGTGCCCCCTCATATGCCAACCTCCTCCTGGGCTGGTGGGAGGATCGCATCATATTTCCAGATGATCCAGTCTGGTGGTCGGAGAAAATTACTTTCTGGGCAAGATTTATCGATGATGTGTTCATTGTATGGAATGGGGAGCAGGGTGAATTCAAGGCGTTTGTACAGAGTCTAAATAACAACGAGATCGGCCTTTCCTTTACTTTCGAAATGGGTTTGAACCAAATAACCTTCTTGGATGTGTTGGTAAAGAAGGATGGAGAAAAACTATCAACTACAGTATATCGCAAACCCACGGCCACTAATAGCCTTCTACATTGGTCTAGTCATCATCCTGTGACCCTTAAGAAGGGAATACCGAAAGGCCAATTTTTGCGAGTGAGAAGGAATTGTTCTGATCTTGAGACTTATCACCGTGAATCCAAAAATCTGCAACTGAGATTTAAACAAAGGGGTTGTAAAAAAAGCATTCAAATTTGCGAGAGATCAGGACAGAAATACCCTCCTCACTCCAAAAAATAATGCCGATAAGCCCTGCCAACCTATTCGCATCATCTCTACATACGATGACGCTTGTTTTGACGTGAGAGAGATCCTAAATAAGTATTGGCCCATCTTGGAAATGGACCCTGACCTCTCTGACGTCATCATGCATTACCCCAATATTACGTTCCATAAAGGGAGGAGTCTACGTGATAGACTTGTCCATAGTCACTACTCCAGCCCAAAACAGGCTGGAACGTGGCTTGAGAGGAAACCACTGGGGATGCATAGATGTGGCAACTGCAAAGCTTGCAGATATGTGCTGCAAACGAAGAAAAACATCTGCTCCGCCACGGGCTCTGAATACTTCATTAGAGATTTTGTTAACTGTAAAACAAAAGGAGTTATTTACCTTTGCCAGTGTTCGTGCCCCTTGGACTATGTGGGCAAGACTTTCAGAGAGTTAAAAAGGAGGATATTGGAACATGTCAATGACATTAGGAACAAAAGACATACTCCAGTAGCGGATCATGTTATTGAGGTGCATGAAGGGAGACTGGAGGCACTCAAATTTTTGGCACTGGAGGTTGTACATGAGTCCCTGAGAAAAGGTGACTGAGACCAACAAATCCTTTGTAAGGAGTGCGAGTGGATATATCGCCTTAAGTCCCAGGCACCAGGGGGCTTAAATGAGCGGTTGACCTTTTCTTGTTTCCTATAGTTACTGATCCCTAATATTTAATATTTCCTTTTCACCAAATTGCATGATTTGAGCCTGCAGACCATCGGTTACCAGCCTTATATCATAGATGCAAGATGCATCCTCTGATGGTCAATATTATCCTAAGTATTATATCCTTGTTTCTTTGTAGGGACCCGTTTATCCTGGGATCCCTATGTGCTCCTTTTACTCCCCCCCCCTTTTTTCCTCCTCCTGTTCCCCTCCCCCTCCCTCTCTTTTCCATCACCCGTCCCCCTCCAGTGTATCTTTTTTCTTTTTTGACCTTTGATTGAACTAGGCAGTTTACTTTAATAATCTCATCAGATTAGGATATAGTGAAACATAGTATGACGTGCAACAGCTGATAAATTTCCATGTCCCTCCTGTTTGGCTTGGCAATATCTATTTATACCACAGATTCACCATGCATGTGTTAGACTTTGACACACATAATATATTTCCTAAATGCACTACCTGTCCGATCGCCTGATCCCAGGCCCGGACGCAACATGCTTTGTTTGCGTTTCACGGGCCTTATTACCTGTCACGTGATCAGACTAGTGCTGTCACACATGACCGGAAGTGACATACAGGGATCTGGAGCGCACGGCAATGTGCGCTCCACGGACAGGAACAGGAAGCGCCTCTTCAGCGCGCGCAACATATAAAGTGGCAGTCTCCAGTCCGCACCCCGTCTATCCTGACGGGGCAGTACAGACCTCAGGAATTCCATCCACACGGGACCCAACACAATCGCCCAGTCTGGGCATATGTAAGAGGTCACAGGACCACCATCTTTTTGACTATCTATGTTAATCATGATACATTGATTTCTGGCCTTCCTATGTATCAAACTGAAGGCTAGCACTGTGGGTCTAAGGAACGGTCTGGCTATATTGTGAACTATTGAGTTGGCATCATTTTGGCTTTCCAGCATCTCTGTTGTATATTTCACATTAAACCTGGCCCTTATTTATGGAAACTGTATGTGTCTGGTGAATGCACCTCTTTCATACCTACTGGTATTGTGCAGTGCATTATCTGTGGTACAATATCAATCCATTACTGCCGATTGCATATCTGTGTATATTAATTACGTCTCAATGGTCAAGCAGTTACTATCAGCACTTTTGTGCATGAATATATGTTCTGTTCCATCAATCACCAACATCCCCTGATGAACCTCTGTCTGAGGGGAAACGCGTCGGGATTGTTATCTGCATGTTTGAGGGTGAGTAAGAGGGAGAGATAGACAAGGTTCGAGACCAGGGAGTCTCCACCTTCTGGATTCATCCCTGGGTTGAGGGGTAAATGAAGGAGACATCCTAGGGATATATCCCAATCCCTTCACTATCCCCATAATTGCTTTATTAGCACATCCAACCTGTCCACGGCTTCTCCCCCCCCCTCTTTCTTTTTAATATAAGTGATTGTTATCATCTTGATTAATTTAGTACCTGGTGGGCACTGGTGCCCGTACTTGGAGCACCTTTTGGTCACTATGTAGATTACATTTTATTTTGTGACATCTAATAAATGTTAAGTTTTAACTTTCCAGCTTCTCTGTGCACCTGTGGATTTCTCTGAGCTGGGATTTGTATAATGAGTATATCTCTGAATACTGTGAGAAATGCAGAAATATTACTGTAAATTGTACAATCAAATGATTAAAGGTTCAAGTCCCCTAGGGGGACCAATAAAAGCAGTAAAAGTTAGCTGAATGCCTGAAATATTAAAATACCACATTATTTATTATGCATGGTGAACACAGCAAGGAAAAAAAGTTGAACTAGGGTATGGCTACACAGCGATTTTTCTCATGACTCGTGTCTCGTGCCCAAGTATTGCAGTGTAGCAGGGCTGCCATAGGAATGAATGTTTCTGGTGAAATTACTGGTGAAGTACTTGATTCAGACTGGAATAATGCACAGTGTTCGAGAACCTTTAGTATTTTTATAATTGAATTCACCTTTTTTTTCCAGAGATCACCCATTGATTAAAATGCCCAATGTTGTTTTAGCTCCCCACATGGGTACTGCAACACCTGACGCGCTACGCCTTATGATGGAAGATATGGTTCACAGTATGATGGATGCTGTTAATGGCCTCCCAGTGTCCAATGAAGTTACTGGCTTCTGATTTAACATTTTCTAGTTTTGATGATTTATATCAGGGGTGTCAAACTCAGACGGATATATGGGCCACACATAGAAAGAATGGTCCGCATTCATTTCAAATATGATACAATACAAAGTTTTTGTTAATAGAATATAGCACAAACACCGCAAAAATAACAGTACCATACAGATCGTCATCCCCCATGGTAATCATGTTCCCAGACTAACCTCAATAGTCCCCCCTACAGAACCCTAACAGTGCTGCATGCACACAGATGGTATCCGTATCTTGCAGATCCGCGGTTTGCAGGCCACACAATGGATACAGTCATGTGCATGAGGCCTTAGTATAATAAATGTCTAAAATTTGCAATTTATAAACATCAATATTTTTAGTAAACCTTCATATAATTAATTTTAGAGAAAGAAGACGGAAATTTGATTAGCTTTGTCTTTCCATTTGTCCAGGCATCTGCTCACAGACTATTTGTTTTACCAGCCAGGTTTGTAAGGATGAGACACTCCTAGCTTTAATTAACCGTGGGAGCTTCAGCTCATTATGTACCTGGCCATCAGCAGTGAGGGTGGTTCCAGCAACTCTGGCTTTTTGCTTGGCCCTGTAATGCCCCTTTCACACGAGCGGTCCCGTAAAGCATCTACAGGGCTGGACTCCGGCACTGACTGGGCAGAGTCCAGCCCTGTAGATGCGTTGCGGGAGACATGCGAGTCTCCCGCTCGTGTGAAAGGGGCATAACCCCATGCCCATCGCCATGTGCAGTAGTCATCTGTGCTGCTGGGAAAGCTAAAGCAGGTTTACTGCACATACTGTACAACGACAGTGTAAGTAAGCTGCAGGAATACAGAGCCAGGCATCTCAACTAAGGGGAGGCAGGAGAGGCAACTGAGACGCAGCATTGGAGCTAAGGTGCACCAAGGATCTCAGCACCAAAAACTTCTTTTATAATAACAAAAACTTTAATTACACATGAATGGTGCAACCGATTCACATAAGAAATGTATGCTTTTACTCTGCAGAATCAACCTAACAGGTATTGTGCCTGGTTTAATAGGGTTAACCCTGCTCCTTTATATGAACATTAGCAATTTTGCCAGTTTTCTGGTAAAAACAGAATAAAACCCTTGAGACTTGTTCACCAACAAAATGTTTGGGTGGAGGTTAGCCTTAAAATGGCAGTGTACCTTCAGAAAACTTAATATGTCATAGGGAAATATCAAAAGTGTAGTTAGGTGGGGGTCTAAGTGCTGTGACCCTTACCGATCTCTATAACGAGAGTAGAGAGGCGTTTGCTTACTGCACGCTCTCTCCTCGCTGACCAGTCAGCAGAGAGACGGGCCCATAGACTTTCTATAGAGTCTGTCTCGCTTCCTGTCCTGCTGTAAAGAGAGAGCACTAAGCGAGTGCTTCTCTCCCCTCATTCTAGAGATCGGTGGGGGTCTCAGTCTCCAGACCCCTACCGATCTACACTACTGATACGTCCCTATGACAAGTCAAAAGTTTACTGAAGGTACAGTGCCACTTTAACTATAACAAAATTAGCAAGATACTTAAAGTATGTTAAGAGAATATATTATTCTCTGTGTTGTGAATAAATATATTTGACATGAATTGCTGTATTAATGTCATTATTTACCATACGCTGTATGAAGTCGATTTTGTGGGAATATTGATGACCTATCTGTACCCCCACCGATCAGCTGTCTGAATGAAAGGGGACACAGGACTCGGACAAACACAGTGGCCTCTTCATTCTGTACCAAACACAATGCCATACATTCTATAGTGATTGTGGTATTGCAGCTCAATCCCAATCACTTGAATGGTACTGAGCTGCAGAAAAGCCATGGATGTGACGTCACAGGTTTAGGAAGAGGCTGCAGTGCTCACCTGAACCAGATTTGTGGATGGTGGATACTACTGGTGCCCCATACACCTCTTTGATTTATATGGGGTGCGTGGGCCTCCCTTGTGATTTAATTTGTTTTGACAGAATAGTATTGCATGTAATAGTTCTGGACATCTTAAGTGCTTCCTGATCTAGTAAGGGTACAGACAGATGGTGGGGCTAGCCGCATCGTCTGGCCATACCCTAAGAGCAGTCATTAAAGGGGTTGTCCAAGTTATGAAAAAAAATGTATAGTACTGTAAAACTGATGGGCAGCAATATATAACTAAGTTAAGCAAGTTTTAGGCAAAAAAAATCTATATTTCCACATTTCCCTGGTTGTCTTCTGGCCTTTGTTTACATGCAGTATTAACAATCTCTGCCCCTCCCCCTCTCTGTAAAGGCAGTGAATACAAGAGCTGGCCTGAGTGACATGTCTGCTGGAATACTCAGCAGCATGTTGTATGTGTAGGACTACAAGTCCCAGCTGTACAATGACACTGCTGATACACACAGGGTGTCCCCCTACCTGTTCTTGTACAATACAATACTTTGCATCTCCTTCAGATCAGCTCCAGTGTCAGCTTTGTGTCTGTAGGGTGAGGAGGGCAGATCCTGTGTCTCTTTACATCTGCAGCTGCTGTTGTAAAGCCTTCAGTGTGTTCTGGCTGAAGGGGTTAATGTTTTATCTGAAAGAATCCAGGGAGGGAGCAGATAGCAGGAGCCCGGCAGAACAGGGGGGGGGGGGGGGGCATGGCCAGCACAGTGACGTCTCGTGTACAGGCTCTAATCTGCTGGTGCACGAATGCAAGTTTAGCAGAGAGGTAAGCTGACATCACAGGTCATGTGACCCTCAGTGAAACCTGAGAAACCAGCAGCTTTAGAAGCAGAAAGTGTATGGAAAAGCTGTTTTATTTGACTAGTTAGAAACATACAAAGGACAAAAAAATAACTCGGACAACCCCTTTAATGTGCTCCTACTTTTCTGTTGGCATGGGCTGATAGCTGTCTGAGAAGTATAATGCAGATACTAATGGTATGCACTGTAAAGTTAATAGCCTAGAAGAAATGTTAGTGATCACTCCACACACTGAATCAACATAGTAAGAACCTTTGAAACCCAAGGTAAGTGTTGAGTAAAGAAAAGGTCACCTTATGGTAGTGACTGCCACAAACAAGTCAGCAAGGATTTCCACTGTAGACTGACATTTTTATATTTTATTTATATGCTTTTTTTATAACTTATTTCATTTACATTTCTTCTAGAGATCACCCACTTCTAAAACTCAGAAATGTTATTTTAACACCTCACATGGGCAGTGCAACGTTCCAAGTCAGGCGTATTATGATGGAGAATGTGGTGCAAAGTATGATCGATGCCATAAACAACCTTCCTGTTTCCTATGAAGTTACAGCGAATTAACATAGGAGATCCTTTAAAGATCTCCTATATCCATCAGGGTATTACTAGAACCTAGTGAAAGGGGCACTGCAGTCATTGTATGCACATGTATTTTTTTGCATAGAAACTGTTGGGCACCTGAAAATGAAATTTAGATTAATGCAAACATGAAATTGTATCCATGTACACATAGACTTCCTCTAATCATCACACAAAGGCCTCAAGCATATGACAAAAAACCCATTCTTTTCTATGGGTCCACAAAAAATGCAGACAGCACACAGATGTCATCCATGTGCTGTCCACATCTATGTGGCCATTCTGAAAATCATAAAACATGTCCTATTCTTGTCCGTTTTGCGGACAAGAATAGGCATTTCTAGTGAAGGGAGTAATGCACACAGATGGTATCCGTATTTTGCAGATCTGCGGTTTGCAGGCCACATGATGGATACGGTCATGTGCGTGAGGCCTTAGTATAATAGATGTCTAAAATTAGCAATTTATAAACATCAACATTTTTAGTAAACCTTCATATAATTAATTTTAGAGAAAGAAGCAGGGAATTTGATTAGCCTGGTCTTTCCATTGATCCAGGCATCTGCAGTATATAGGATGCTCACAGACTATTTGTTTTCCTTGGCTGCTTTTTAGCTTAAAGGGGCTAGCCCATCTCACACATGGAGTCATATCGCTAGGATATGCCAGGTGCAGGTCACACCTCTGAGATCTACAGCTATATCTAGAACAGAGCCAGCAGCTGCCCTCCATTAAAGGGGTTCTCTGTGAAGTTAATACTGATGACCTATACTCTTGATAATTCATCAGTATGAGATCAGTAGGGGTCCCCGACAATCAGCTGTTTGAGAAGGCCTTCTTGCTGCTTTCCCTAGGCCAAGTGACGACACACTCATCAGTCAAATGGGCTTTACGCAGCTCAGCCCCATGGAAGTGAATGAGGCTGGGCTGCAATGCCAAGCACATCCGCTATACTATGTATGGTGCTGTGCTTGGTGAGCATGAAGAAGGCCACAGCGCTTACAGGAGCTCCAGTGACTTCTTGAACAGCTGATCAGCGGGGGTCCCAGGTGTTGGACCTCCACCAATCAGATACTGATGAACTTACCAGAGTATAGGTCATCAGTATTAAAATCATGGAAAACCCTTTTAGTTTCTGTGGTAGTGTCAAGCATTGGCTCGGCTATTTCCATCAGCCCCATAGAAGTGAATTGAGCTGTGGCCGTGCTTGAGCAGTGTGCTTCCCATTAATTTCAATGGGACTTCCGAAAATAGTTGAGTGTTCCACTTGGCTATTTCTGGCACTACCATAGAAATGAATGAAGGATGGCCGTGCATGCCCAGTCCGCTCTCCTTCCCTTTGAAGGCTCCGTTCTAGCGATATGTGTGAGATGAGCCAATCCCTTTAACTTCATTGGGACAATGTTGTAATCTGTGACTACATTGCCTACAGGGAGTCTAAGGCAGTCTGAGATACACATTCTGTCTTATTATTGGTTCAGGCCGCTGCTCTCTCCCTTCTCCCTGCAGCTGTATGAAACCACCAGTGATAAAAGATGATTATCCAGTATCACACTCATATACTGAGGCAAATGAACGTTAGCAAGGGGAAGTCTGGAAGGTCACTTTAAACACCATTTGATCCATTGTTCTATACTATGAAGCAAAAATAATCTGTTCTACTCCACAAGTATTTGTCAGAATCCTGGTACTTTCTTCACTAGGTGGTCTGATCGTATAAGGCTATTTCAAAGAGCTGCATACTCGTCATTGGTGGTCAAGATTTTGGAACTTATAAAGTGGAGTAACATAAGATTGTTGCTCCATAGTGAAGAATTGCTTACTTGAAGGGGTTTTCTCACAAAACATGTTTATGGCATACTAAAATGACATGAAATGTCTCCTGGGGCCCCACTAATCCTGAGAATGAGGATGCCTGGAGATACAGTGGTTGTCCATGTGCAGTTATTCTTCTGTAAAGTGATTGTTCACCTGCACCACATCCCATGCACTCAAAAGCACTACCTTTGCTTGTGCAGCTTTATATACACTCCCCTATCTTTTTCGAAGATTTTTGGACCATTGTACAAAACAAGCACTTTTTTACCCTTTGTGCCAGCCCTATCTCCTCATAGACTGTAAGCTCTTGCGGGCAGGGCCTTCACTCCCTTTTAATTCTTAACGTCTTTGCTGCCATGTAATGTATGATTTTGTTTGTACATGAACCCACTGATTTGTAAAGCATTGCGGAATATGCTGGTTCTATAAAAATAAATATTATCATTAATATATTGTTAACTATGGAAAGATGAAAGTGAGCTTGAAAGAACTGAAAGAAGATGTTGCTGTTCACATGCACAGCCACCTCTCCACAGCGGCTGCAAGATGGGTTGGGGGATTCCTGTTCTCAACATGGATGGGGTCCCACCTCTGTGACCCACTTCTATTGGACATCTATTTATCATAAATGTCCAGATAGGAATAACCCTTTATGCCCTAACAGTCACAATAAAATTGGAAAAACACTCCTGAAAATGTAGCTTTTTTAATTATAGATTTGGATTTATGTTTCAGATAAATATAGTTGGTGCACAACTCAGATGCTTTAAAGGGTTTCTACAGTTTTTAAAAACTGATGATCTATCTTCTGGATAGATCATCAGCATCTGATCGGCGGGGGTCCGACACCCGGGGCCCCACCGATCAGCTGTTTGAGAAGGCAGCGGCGCTGCAGGAGCGCCGCGGCCTTCTCTGTGTTTACCGCAGGCCCAGTGACGTCACGACTACCATCACTGGCCTGGGCGCGGCTAAGCTCCATTCATGTGAACAGAGCTTAGTCCCGTCCAGGCCAGTGAAACTAGCCGCTGCCTTCTCAAACAGCTGATCGGCGGGGGCCCCGGGTGTCGGACCCCCGCCGATCAGATGCTGATGATCTATCCAGAGGATAGATCATCAGTTTTAAAAAAAACTGCAGAACCCCTTTAAGTGCATTTGAACCCCTTAGTGATGAAAGCAATTGTTGCCTTAACCACCTAACTGTTTTGCCCAAGTCCAGCTCCAGCAGTGGGAAAAGTAGTTAACTGTTCTTCCCGAGCTGAGCTTGAGCAGAAAGTGGGGAGCTGCTTTAGATTCGGCTATCTCCTGAATGGTAGCAGCTAGAAACATGCAACTTGTCTTGTTTGGCATTCCAGGCTTTCATACAAGACCAAGCAACAGAGGAGATATCACTGTTAGGGAGAAATCGAGTAAGGAATAATCGCGGGTAAAACCTGCTTTTACTCTCACTTTCAGCTGCATTCACAGCATCCTGATTTCTATCAGTGATATCTTCCCATGAACTGAACATATTTCTGTCATTCTGGTATTGTCTGAAAGTGTGGAATGTCATATCTATCTGGTACCAAATCAGAGATATGGGCAGATAAAAAAATCTAATAAAAATTAAGCCAAAACAGCTTTTTTTGTCGCATCACCTACCAAAAAACATAATATTAAACAATCAAAAAGTCGTATGCATCCCAAAATGGTAGCAATAAAAACGTCACTTCATCCCGCAAAAAATGAGCCCCCACACAAGATTATAGCCCGAAAAATGAAAAAAAAAATCTCTTAAAAAATTGCAACACAAAAACATGATTTTTCTTCTAAAAATGCTCTTATTGTGTAAAACATAAAAAATAGACATATTTGGTATCGTTGCGTCCGTAACAACTGGCTCTACAAAAATATCACATGATCTACCCCATCAAGTGAACGGTATTAAAAAAATATATAGAAAAATGTCCCTAAACTGCTTTTTTTTTTTGTTAACCTCCCAAAAATTAGATTAAAAAGTGATCAGAAAGCCGGATGTACCCCCAAAATGGTGCCAATAAAAAGCACAGCTTGTCCCGCAAAAAATAAGACCTCACGCAGTCCACAAAAAAATTTAAAATTTATCACTCTTACAAACCATGACAAAAAATTCCATGTTAGAAAATGCAGATGCTGCTCCTCCTCTTCTGAGCCCTGGCGTATCCCCAAATAACAGTTTACGACCACATGTGGGGTGTTTCTGCAAACTGGAGAATCGGGGTAATAAATATTGAGTTTTGTTTTGTTGTTAACCCTTGATGTGTTACAGGAAAAAATTATTAAAATGGAAAATCTGCAAAAAAAGTGAAATTTTGAAATTTCACATCTATTTTGCTTTAATTCCTGTGGAATACTTAAAGGGTTAACAACATTTCTAAAATCAGTTTTGAATAGTTTGAGGGGTGTAGTTTCTAAAATGGGGTCATTTATGGGTGGTTTTTATTATGTAAGCCCACAAACTGACTTCAGAACTGAACTGGTCCTTAAAAAAGTTGATTTTGCAAATTTGCAAAAATTGCGTCTAAAATTCTAAACCTTCTACTGTCCTAAAAAAATAAAATGACACTACCAAAATGATGCCAACATAAAGTTGACATATGGGGAATGCAAATTAAAAAGTATTTTATGGGGCATCACTATCTGTCTTAAAAGCAGAGAGATTGAAATTTAGAAAACAGTGAATTTTTTCAAATTTTCGGTAACTTTTGGATTTTTTTTATAAATAAAATTAAAACTTATCGACTCAAGTTTACCATTAACTTGAAGTACAATGTGTCACGAGAAAACAATCTCAGAATCGCTTGGATAAGTAAAAGCGTTCCAAAGTTATTACCACATGAAGTGACACATGTCAGATTTGCAAAATTAGGCCTGGTCAGGAAGGGGGGAAATGGCCCAGAGCTGAAGTGGTTAAAGATCTACAATAAAAAAGTCACATTTTTGGGAGGGTTCTATTGAAACAGTCTTATGCCTTAGGCCTGAATTACACCAACAGATTATCTGACTATTTATTGGTCAGATGGCCAATTAAACACAAAGGGGGTAATTTATTAAGACCAGTGTTTTAGATGCTGGTCTTAATAACACCTTGTGCTGGCGTTGGATCCACGACGGCCTCTTCATAACTTCAACGCATCCACCATCAGTCTAAATGTAAGCTAGCTTCCTTTCTGGCTGAAATTTAGACCATTTTCTACTCCTAAAGCAGGCACAGAAAATGCTATATGAGGCGGGCCTGCCAGCCCCTCCCCTTCCCCGCCCATACCGTGCCCACTTTTGTAGACCTGGCGTGAGTAGTAAATGACCCCCAAAGATTTTTTGCTAAGCACACAAACTATGGGTCTAATTGGACAGATAATGGTCAGATAATCTGTTGGTGTAATACAGGCCGTATTCACATGTCAGTGTTTTGGTCAGTGATTTCCATCAGTGATTGTGAGCAAAAAGCCTCCACAGACATAAGGTATAAGGGAAAGATCTGTACCTGTTCTGTGTTTAGAGCCGCACCTAGTTTTTGCTCAAAATCACTGACTGAACACTGACTTTGTAAATAAGGCACTACAGTATTACCTGTTCCCTTCTGCTCCAGTCCTGCATGCTGTCTTTTGCTCTTCCATATTTTGGTCCTCATCTGGGTATGGACATGGTCACCTGTGCTACTGCAGTCAATGACTAAGCTTCCAGGGGCAGATTGGCCATAGACCTTACAAGGAAATTTCCCGGTGGGCCAATGCCCATGGGGCCATCTGAACCCTCCTCATGACCTGCCAGTGGAATTTTTTTGGGATGTATTTTGTGATGAACTGTGGTATTTGACTCTGTTGGAGTGGTATAATGTGCCACAATACGGTTGGCCCTGTCTTCCACTAATTTGGAGCCGACTACAAAATGGGTCCACTTTAAGTTCCCAGTCCGCCCCTGCTAGATTCAGCGGTGATGTGCAGCTTGAGGACAACGCCACTGAAGCCAGTCATTGGTTGCAGCGGCACAGGTAACAATGTCCATACCCGACTGGAAGACAGACGAGTGGGAGCCAGTGCGCAGGACTGGAGCAGTGGGGAGCAGGTGAGGCAGGCTACTAGACATAAATACAAAAAAATCATTCATTACTGAAAAGCCACGTAACGACCAGTAACATTTTTCCACCTCCATGTTCCAGCAGTCATAACATTTTATTTTTTCTTAAATGTAGCTGCATGAAACCTTGACTTTTGCAGGATTAGTTGTAGTTTTATAGCAGCCATATTGGGGTACATATTAAATAACTTATTAAAGTGTACATAAAACTTTAGGCTTTAATTAAAAAAAAACTGTTAGAAATGCTTAAAGGGGTTGTCCGAGTTATTTTTTTGTTCTTTATATGTTTCTAACTTGTCAGGTATAACAACTTTCCCATATACTTTGTGTTTCTAAAGCTGCTGGTTTCTCAGAGTTGACTGAGGGTCACATGACCTGTGATGTCACCTTATCTCCCTGGTCTGTGATGTTTCGTTCACAAGCCTCAGAGTTCAGATAACAGTCTGTACACGAGAGGTCACTGGCCACGCCCCCTTTCTTTGCCAGGCTCCTGCTATCTGCTCTCTCCCTGGATTCCTTCAGATAAAACATTAACCCCTTCAGCCAGAACATACTGAGGGCTCAAGGCTTTACAACAAATAGTAGCTGCAGCAGTGAGAGGAGACAAATGCTGGGCAAGGAGCTATAGAGGAATTGTACAAGAACAGGTAGGGAGAATTTCCTGTGTGTATCAGCAGTGTCATTGCTGGGACTTGTAGTCCTACACAAACAACATGCTGCTGAGTATCCCAGCAGGCAGACATGTACTCACAGCACTTATATTCACTGCCTTTGCAGAGAAGGGGGAGGGGCAGAGATTGTTATTACTGCATGTAAACAAAGGCCAGAAGAGAACCAGGGAAATGAGGAAATAGATTTTTTTTGCCTAAAACTTGCTGAACTTAGTTATATATTGCTGCCCATCAGATTTACAGTGCTATATTTTTTTTTCCATAACTTGGACAACCCCTTTAAGAAACATTTTTGTAATATATTTTATTTATTCTTTTTATTATTTTTGTAGCCAAACAGCCCCCCAAAGTCGCAGTGTACGGATTCTGTTGTACAGTAAGTGCTGCAGTCAGAATAGGACTGGCAGGACCACAACACATTGCTGCTCCTGCCTGTGCATGCTTCACTGACAGGTCTGCATAGCACATCGTTGCTCTTGCCTGTCCTCGATTTGCTCCGCTAAGGCTACTTTCACACTAGCGTTTTTAAATTCCGGTAATGAGTTCCGTCATAGGGGCTCAATACCGGAAAAAAACGCTTCAGTTTTGTCCCCATTCATT
Source organism: Rhinella marina (assembly GCA_900303285.1). Taxonomy (NCBI): domain Eukaryota; kingdom Metazoa; phylum Chordata; class Amphibia; order Anura; family Bufonidae; genus Rhinella; species Rhinella marina. Next base: position 185,096 of record ONZH01011536.1, read on the forward strand.
GTCAATGGGGACAAAACTGAACTGAAGACAACGGAATGCTCCTGAAAGCATTCCGTTCCGTCTTCAGACCGGAGAACAAACCGCAGCATGCTGCGGTTTTCTCTCTGGTCCAGGCATCCGCACCAAGCCGGATCCGGAATGACCCCCAATGCAAGTCAATGGGGACGGATCCGTTTGGTGTGACACACCAGTAATCCGGATCTGTCCTCCATTGACTTGCAATGGGGGGGTCATTCCGGATCCGGCTACACAGAAATACATACACACATACATACTCACATACTCCAGGCAGGGACGCCGGCAGCATGTCTTCACGCGCCTCCTGCGCGCAGCTATGACGTTTCCCCACTGCGCCCAGCAGAGGGCGCCGTGGGGAATCGTCATCACTGCGCGCAGGAGGCGTGTGAAGACGTGCTGCCGGCGTCCCGGGCTGGAGTATGTAAGTATGTATGTGTTTGTGTGTGTATGTTTGTATGTATTGCTGTCCCAATGTCTGTCAACATGTGTGGGGCCGGCTCCACACATGTATCAGCATTAGCACGGATCCGTTGGCACCCTTTAGGTGCCGGATCCGTGCTAACGCTAGTGTGAAAGAGGCCTAAGTCCAGGGGAGGACTGACCTTAGACCCCACAGAGAAATTACCAGGTGGGCTGATGCCCAGGGGGCCATCCACCCCTCTTCTCTGCTGCTGTCCGGGAGCATAATGAGCTCTCAGCTGTAATTAACACTGTGAGAATCAAGTACTCATGTACCTGGCCAGTGACCATACATGCCATCCTGAATTAAACTGCTGTGGCCCACATCTTACATTCAACCTGGAGTTGCCACGCCTCCAGGAATAAACGTACAAACAAACTCACGGAAAAAAAGTGGTCTCAAATGGCAGAACATGCTCAAAAACCCCGATGCTGTAGCGCATATATAACCGGGGAAGCAAATTCCGCACATGTGGCCCGCTGCCGAATGTAATCCCCAGCAAAAAATGCATACAATGGAGAATGCCTGCAGCGGACCACATGTACCACAAAGACATCCTACACAGGGTAGACAAATGTGCGGATGTGACAATCTACATAGAAAAACAATTCACGGAAAATGGTGCACTACAGCGGAAAATGCAGTTGACAATATATGGCTAAACCCTCACTCATGTTAAAATGAGACTTTCGCCAGTATATCCTTATATCAAAGACATACCGGAGCCAGAGCACCGCGTCAAGGGATCTCAGTTGGCACGGGACCTAACGCTATCCCTACTATGGTATAGGTAATGACAGATAGGTGCATGAGGTCCGAGACACAGCGAACAGCTCCCAGTTACCTCCAGCGTGAAATCACACATACGGTGGGAGGGGGGGCGGAGGCTGTATTTCCCACATTGCCCTGACGTCATGTGACCCAGGCTGCACAGGTGCACCTGAATGTTACCCATTAGTATAATCAAGGCACATTCAACCTGGAGTTGCCACGCCTCCAGGAATAAACGTACAAACAAACTCATGGACTGGAGGTAACTGGGAGCTGGTCGCTGTGTCTCGGACCTCATGCACCTATCTGTCATTACCTATACCATAGTAGGGATAGCGTTAGGTCCTGTGCCATCTGAGATACCTTGACGCAGTGCTCGGGCTCCGGTATGTCTTTGATATAAGGATATACTGGCGAAAGTCTCATTTTAACATCAGAGTGAGGGTTTAGCCATATATTGTCAACTGCATTTTCCGCTGTAGTGCACCATTTTCCGTGAATTGTTTTTCTATGTAGATTGTCACATCCGCACATTTGTCTATCCTGTGTAGAATGTCTTTGTGGTACATGTGGTCCGCTGCAGGCATCCTCCATTGTATGCATTTTTTGCTGGGGATTACATTCGGCAGCGGGCCACATGTGCGGGATTTGCTCCCCCGGTTATATATGCGCTACAGCATTGGGGTTTTTGAGCATGTTCTGCCATTTGAGACCACTTTTTTTTTTTTTCTGTGAGTTTGTGGCCCACATCTTACCTCATAAGTCCCCTGCGCTATATCTTGATAGGAGACAATTGAAGGAAGAGGATGGAAAATGGCATCTATTGATGGCCACCGCAGAGGGAAAGCCTTTGGGGCAGTATATTGTGTATATGGTTCTGCTGGGACGGTATTTTGCGCTATGGTATTGCTGACACTGCTACTTGTGTTGCCCCACCTTCTGTCAATTTGAATCCACCTACAACATGAGACCACTTTCAGATTTATTTTCCAGGGACAATTTAAGTTCCTAGTCCGCACCTGCCGATGTGCTATGCAGACCTGTCATAGCGAAGCACAGTGAGGACAGGTAGGCAGGAGCAGCAGTGTGCTATACAGAGTTCCTTGCTGCAGTCCATTCGTCTGGCCCCTGCTTCTCCTGTCCCTCCTACAGGAGCACTATGGAATATCTGTCTGCAACAAACTTTCCTACAGTTATGACCTTTCATCTCTCACACAGTCTCTCCTGCTGATTTCATTTTACTCACATTACCCGCTCCAGCAGCAAACATGTTGGCGGAGATGGTCTTCAGCTATCAGATAACTGCTCCTTCAGCCCAACTCCACTGCCAGCCTCCATTATGCTCCCTTCATTTAAAGTAAAGTGCATCTACCAGCTAATATCTTCTCCCCTAGACCTGGCCATCATCTTTTTCGACCATTTCAACACATGGCTCCTACACTTTCATTCTGCTGGCATCCCTTGTACTATGGGTGACTCCACTCAGCTACCTCTAAACTTCTAACACATACTTTCTCCTTTGGCCTCTCACAGTGGTCCTTCTCTGCCACTCAAAAACATGGTCACAAAATGGATCTTATCTTTACCTGCCTCTGTTCCCTTTTCTAAAGGTACTATTACACCAGCAGATGTAATACAGATCCTGATAAACGATTGAAGATGTAGCAATTTGTTAACGATGGAAATTTTAGCTTGCATGCATGAGAATCTGTACAATATTCGCTCCGTGTAATAGGGCCTTTAACTCACCTCTCCCCCTATCCAACCACAACCTACTTACATTCTCTTCCCTTATCTCTTCAGCTGCCCCCAGTCCACAAACTGGCACACCCTCGTAGGAACCTTAAACACCTTGACAGTCTTTTATGCCACTCTATACCATATGTACCCTCCATGATGCAGATGCTGCCACCACTGTGTTTAACACCACAATAAGTGCAGCCGTCGCACTGCACTTATTGTGGTCGCCCCTCTCGTACACAACAAACAAACAAAAAAAAAAAAACAGGCCTACGTCTCATCTCTCATATCTTCCCTGTCTCACAACCCTAAAAACTATTCACTTTGAACAGTTGCCCCTCCCTCACCTCTCAGCTGAGGACTTTGCCACATACTTTAAACAAAAGATTGGGAACAACAGAGAAAGCTTCAGCCAACAGGCCCCTCTACACAACTGTTCAGTATTCTTCCCCCGAAACCCACTTCTCCACCATTACAGAGGAAAAACTTTCTAATCTACTCTCCAGATCACATATCACCACCTGTGTGCTTGACCCAATGCCATCCAACCTCACTACAGTGTTTATCCCTGCTTAAGCCATTTTTTCAACCTATCACTAACCACAGGTGCCTTCCCTCTTTGTCGCTCTCGCCCTATATCACTACTCCCATATGTCTCAAAGCTACTTGAACAACATATCCACCTTGAGCTGTCCTCCCATCTCTCTTCCTGCTCTTTGACCAGCTACAATCTGGCTTGCGACCCCACTACTCAACTGAAACTGACAAAGTCACCGACCTGCTAACTGTGAAAGCCAAAAGACATTACTCTGTCCTACTACTCCTTGACCTATCCTCTGCCTTTGACACCACTCCTCATCTCCTATCTATTGGTGTCCCTCAAGGCTCTGTCCTGGGACACCTGATCTTCTCAATCTACATCTTTGGCCTGGGACAGCCCATAGAGTCCCATAGCTTTCAGTATTACTTCTATGCTCATAATACGCAAATTTATATCTGGGCCAGATATTACCTCCTTACTATCCAGAATCTCGCAATGCCTATCTGCTATATCCTCCTTCTCCTCTTGCTAAAATTTAACCTGAATAAAAAATAATTTATCTGTTTCCTCATCTCACTGAGCACCCCAACAGACCTATCTATCACACTGAATGGCTGAACACCCTCCCTAGTCAACAAAGTCCACTGCCTTGGAGTAACCTTTGATTCTGCTCTGTCCTTTAAACTGCACATCCAAGGCCTTTCCACCTCCTGTAGCAGTGATCAGCAACCTCCGGCACTCCAGCTGTTCAGAAACTACAATTCCCAGAATTGTATTTCACTTCTGTGGGAGTTAGAAGAACAGCTGAGCATGTTTGCATGCCGGGAATTGTAGTTTCACAGCAGCTGGAGTGCCGAAGGTTGCTGATCTCTTTCCTATAGCCTCCAACTCAATAATATCTCTTGGATCCACACAATCCTGAACAAGAAGTCTGCATAAATGGTTGTACATATATACTCATCATCTGCCACCTAGACTACTGTAATCTTCCTTTGTGACATCCCATCTAGCACTTTCACACTCCATTATGACATATGTCCATAATTTGTCCCCTCCATACATTTATTACCTGATCTCCCAGTACCTTCGCACATGCAACCTACAATCATCTCTTCTCATCTGCTGTTCCCATCATCACTTTCAAGATTTCTTCTGTGCTTCCTCTATACTCTAGAACTCTCTACCACAAAATATCAGATGCTCAACTACCATGGAAACCTTCAAAAGAAACCTGAAAACCCACCTCTTCAGACAAGCCTACAATCTACAGTAACTTTGCTGCTGCTATACAGCCGTATGACCAGCTTTACCTATTGTAGACTGTAGGCCCTCCTGGGCACTGGTCCTCTCTCCTGTACCAGTTGGTAACTTGTCTTATTTATGCCTATTGCAATTGTTTTATATTATGTATTTACATCCATTTTCATATACACAGCACTATGAAATAAATGGCACTTTAATAATTATAATCACATCGGAGAGCGTCACAGCCAAGGAGTTTTTTTCTCCTTGGCTGTGACGCTCTCTGCTGTGATTGGATCGCGGCACAGCCAGGGAGAAGGAGACGCCCATTGAGAAACCCGGGCGTCTCCTCCTCCCTGTTCCGATGCCCAGTATTAGCATACTGATCGGGAGAAATACAGGGGGCACAGCGGGGTGCAGGAGCGCTATTTTCAAAAACCGGACCGGGTGCCAGCATCAGCGAGGGGTGCCCTGCCAGTAAAGGTATTTAATTACTTAAAGATAAAACCATGAAAGGTCCTCTTTAAGAACTCTGAGTCTTTCTTAAAAAGTTCTATGCTTTAGACCTTCCGCCATTTTTGTACTTCTTCTTTGGACCCGTTCTATTTTAGCAATATCCTTTTGCAGGTGAGGTCTCCAGAATTGAACACAGTATTCCAGATGTGGTCTCACTAGAGCTCTATACAGAGGGATCACAATCTCCCTCTTTCTGCTTGTTATACCTCTAGCTATGCAGCCAAGCATACAATTTGCTTTCCCTACCGCCTGGTTGCATTGGTTACTCATTTTGAGGCTGTCAGAGATGACTACCCCCAAATCCTTCTCTTCTGAAGTCTTTGTTAACACAGAACGGCCAATACGATACTCAGATAGAGGATTTATTCTCCCCAAGTGCATTATTTTACATTTGGAAACATTGAACTGCAGTTTCCATTGTTTTGACCACTTATCTAATAAAGATAAATCATTCTCCATATTACAGACACCTCCTGGAACATCAACCCTATTACACACTTTTGTGTCATCGGCAAACAAGCAAACCTTCCCTATCAAGCCGTCCCTTATGTCACTTACAAACATGTTAAACAGAACAGGACGCAGAACAGATCCTTGTGGCACCCCACTTGTAACCAGCCTCTCCTCAGAATACGCTCCATTAACAACAACCCTCTGGTCTCTGTCCTTCAGCCAACTGCAGATCCACTGAACTATCCAGGGGTTAAGTCCAATTTTTGATAACTTCTCTATCAGCTCTTTATGGGAAACCATATCGAAAGCTTTACTGAAATCCAGGTAAACGATATCCACAGCACCACCTTCATCCAGCACTTTAGTTACATAGTCAAAGAAATCAATGAGATTAGTCTGACATGATCGGCCCTCAGTAAAGCCACACTGGTTTGGGTCCATCAAGTTGTTTGTTGTTAGGTGGTCAATTATCTTCTTTTTTAGAAGAGTCTCCATCATTTTTACCATTACAGATGTCAAGCTGACTGGCCTATAGTCACTAGCTTCTTCTCTACTACCCTTCTTGTGAATGGGTACAACATTTGCCATTCTCCAATCATCAGGAACATCTCCTGTAAGAAGGGACCGATTATACAGATCAGTCAGGGGGGCCAACAATCACAGATCAGAGTTCTTTAAGAACTCTGAGGTGGATGCCATCTGGACCCATTGCCTTATTTAACTTTAGCCGGACAAGTTCCTCTAGAACATCGGCCTCTGAAAACACTGGAGCTGAAACCTTACAACTAGAGGCAATGCTATGTCCAGCCATGTTCTGATTATGAAAGTCGCCATCTGAAAAAACTGAGCAGAAGTAGTTATTCAGATGGTTAGCGACTGCCTTATCCCCATCTATATACAGATTTTTTCCATTGCTAAGTTTTGTAATGCCACAGTTTTTCTTCTTCCTGTCACTAATATATCTGAGGAAGGTTTTATTACCCTCCTTAACAGATTTGGCCATTTCTTCCTCCTTTGAAGCTTTAGCAGCATTAATAATCTGTTTTGTCTTCTTCTGTATAATTTTATACACTTCTCTGTCTGCTACACTTCCAGACTCTTTATACCTCTTATAGGCAAACTTTTTTTATTCACTATAGCTCTTACCTCTCTAGTAAACCATAGTGGATTTCTTTTGCTTTTCCTTTTGCTAATTTGTCGAACATATAGTCTAGTTGCCTTTAAGAGGACTTCTTTAAATGCCTTCCACTGAGCACTCGCTCTTGCTGTTTTATCCCAGTCTTTTAATTCTTTCTTTACATATTCCCCCATAACCTCAAACTTGCTCTTCGTAAAATCCAATACTTTGTTTTCAGAATGGGATTTCTCACAGTCAGTTTGGATTTCGAACCACAAACAATGGTGGTCACTGGAACCCAGATTTTCTCCCACCTTCACCTCAGATACCAGATCCCCATTTGTAAATACTAGATCTAGGATATTTTCACCTCTAGTTGGCGCTTTCACCAACTGTTTTAGGGACATACCCCTCAGGGCCTCTACTATGTTCCTACTTTTGCATGTGGAGGCACAAGGGATATTCCAATCAACATCAGGCACGTTGAAGTCTCCCATAACTAGGGGGTGATTAGATGGGCTCTGATCTTTTCACTCCTTTGCTGGCAAAAAGTATGCTCTCTGTTTAATGGGAGATTGGAAAATAACATCTACAGAAGTCCATATTACCCCCTCTCTAGGGTCACCTACAGTTATATAATGAAAGGGGATCTATACATCTCCTTGCAGCCTGTCAGCACATCCCCGCTGTCACCCACCTGGCTAATGAGGAAAGGTGGGCTGCTTCAACCTGATCTATCTCAGCCAGTATAGCAACTAGAGCTATGAGTCAGGTCTTGTTTTAACACTGAAAATCTAGGGTATTACCTATTAGACAAAGAACACATCTCTAGCTCAATTCGAGCATATGGCTTGCCATATACATTCAATCACTGTCATTGGCTGACAGCTATCTCTCTCAAATCCCTCCCAGTTCCCCTATACATGTTTGGCATAGCTACATGTGTATACATTTATAATAGAGAGGAGACATTTGGAGTCAGTGGCTTATCTCCTGGAAGAACAAAAAGATGGGAAGCATTTACTTAGCCCACTTCTTCTCTCCTCCAATATCATCTGGGGGGTCAGGAGTACCCACAAACATTAGACTGTCGGCCAAGCCCACCTCTCTCGATAATACACTGTTAATGGAGGAGTTAAGAAAGAGCCGTCATAAGCAGCCACACAGCCCGAAAAGGGTTGATTTAAAACAGTATTGTCCTTTTCTGATTACCAACCTCTGTTTAGGCTAATCAGTGGACTATTAGAGATTAAAGGGGTATTCCGGTAAAGTAACAATGTTTGAAAAACTGCATTAAGGCTGCAAGCTGTGACCCAACCAGAACCCATACCTATACATATAACCAGAGCTTTATTTTACCTTGCAATCCATTTGTCTAGCTCCTGTGTGAGCCTGCAACACACTGACAGTATCATAGCTCCTGATCTTCCCTCACAAAACTACAATCCCCACAATGCATAGCTTTCCTGCTGTGAGTGTTGATGATTACTGATTGGCTGCCTGCTATCCAGTCCGGTCACACACCCCCTCTACTCAGTAATCAGCAGCACACTAACATTTAGCTAGGGAATTGATAGAGACACACTGAGCATGCTTGACCTAACAAAGGCTCAGAACTACAGGTCGATGGCATGGTAACTTATGAGGAAACACAGTGGGTAGCAGAGGAAGAAAACTACTTTTTTAACTACTGAACAGCAGATATGTGAAATTGACATTATATTGGGTAATTATTGATGATGAATTAGTCTAAAACATAAGTTATATTTATGGTAACCGGAATACTGTTGGGGCAAAACCCCCTTCTCTATGATTGTCGGGGTCCCAATTTAATAATTATTCTTTTGAGCGCTCAGAGGAATGACACATGCTTATTAGCTGAATCAAATATTTCCTGTTTATTGACAGAACACATTGCTCTTTATAGTACAAGACCACAGATAGGTGGGTGGAGTTCCTATACTGCAGATGTGCAGTTTCTGTACTGAACTACTGAACCAAACCACACATTTTGTTCCATCCCACCCACTCTTCCTGATCACAGAGAGAAGTGTCTGCTTTAAGAGGAAGTCAAAAAGGTCACATGCATTTCTGAACTGATAAAGAAGAAGTGGTTACCCTTACAATGAGCGTTATATTTAGTTCTGCAATTTCCTGTAAGTAAGTAACTTATCAGAAACATGAAAAATTTCTTCTTTCAAATTAATCTTAGGTTAAGATGGAGTCCTGATACAAATGGATACTCAGTCCCTCACAATTCCCCCATTTTGAGATATCTTGGAACTGACATCTTAACCCAGAGGTACTTCAGTTGGGATAGGCCCAACCGCCAGCCGGAGGCCAGATTCCCTCCCAGGTATCGATGCAGTTCCCAAGACTTCTCAATAATCCTGGTAGTTTCTCCTTTTGGTACAGAACCTGTTGGCACACATACACATCAGCTTCATCACAGCAGATACTACTATACTTTAGATCATCAGGCCTTGGTCTTCTTTGTGAGACAAACTGCTAACAAGACATATGAACAAGTTCTTTAAAGGTCAGAGAGATTGCCAGATAAGGCACAGTTCTTGAACTCACGGGACTGTGAGTACAGATCCAACAGTCCTTCAAGCAGCACCTGATGGTGCCGGATCAAAGCATTGTCCCATTCATCATTCAGTTGACGAAATACTGCTGACACGCTCAAGGTCAGAGCCACTGTCAGCAGGAGGATCTTCATCCTTGGGCGTCGGACTTTCTTGCAGTGAGAAGCGTGTCCTTCAACCTTTACTGCTGTATGAGTAGTCAACAGGACTTGGAAAGGACCATCAAATCTGGGATCCAGACCTTTCCTCACGTCTTCTTATCACCACCAGTCTCCTGTTGGCAGACTGTGTGTTCCTTCTACTGAATCTGGAAGGGAAGCAAACACTGGTTTATGGGAGTTCTCAAGCCTCTTTGTGAGGGCCACATGTAGCTTTTTAGGCTATCATTGTTCATTTACAACCAGTTGTGGAAAATACAATCCTAATCTGGGGAACCCCTGTCTGATTCAGTAACTTCAGGGACACCATACCTGCACACCAGCTCACTGACCAGTTTCTTTGCTGTGTTCTTTGCATTTGCCTTTGTTACTGGGAAGGCTTCCGGCCACCCTGAAAAGAGATCAACACACACGAGGACAAGCTCATATACTCCTACCTTAGGCAGTTGTATATAGTCTATCTGCAGTCTCTGGAACGGGTAAAGTGGCCTCGGGGTTGTGCTTGCTTGGAGTCTTCACCACTTGACCGGGATTGTTCAGTGCACAGACCATACATCCTTGTACAAACCGAGCGGCTGCTGTAGAAAATCCTGGAGCAATCCACCCTGCGTTAACCACACTTACCATGGCACCTTCTGATAGGTGAGTGTGCCCGTGGGCCTCCTGAGCCAAAGCTGGGTATAGAGGGCGTGGTAGACACATTTTGTCCTTGTTTCTCCAAATTCCATGTTTGGCCTTTGTTCTTTATCCTCAGGAGGGGCTTGTTGGAGCATTCTCTGAAATGTACTTACTGAAATGTCCTCAGGTCTCAAGGCTCTCACCGGGGTGGCGTCAGCATTCAGTGGCTGGAGTGCAGCTTGTTTGGCCGCCTTGTCTGCTCGATCATTGCCTTTTGCTTTCACCGTGGTACATCTTGTATGAGCCTTTACCTTAATAATAGCAACCTCCTCTGGTAACAACAGAGAGTTCATAAGTTCAAGTACAGAGTCTTTATTCTTTATAGGCTGGCCTGCTGATGTTAGAAAGTCTCTGGCCCGCCAAATGGGTCCATAGTCATGTGCAATACCAAAAGCATACCTGGAGTCTGTGTAGATGTTCACCTTCTTTCCCTTGGCCAATTTACACGCCTCAGTGAGTGCCTTCAGCTCCACCTCTTGTACTGACATGTGAGGTGGCAGTGGTTCAGCTGTCCCTACCTCATGCTGTGTGACCACTGCATATCCAGTGTGGAGACGGCTTCAATCTACAAAATACTCAAAATCGGGGTTATCAAGGGGGTTTTCATGAACATGTTCAAAATCAAATGTTTCCTGCTGTATTAATTGTATTCAGTCATGTTCGACAAGATTGGTTAAAAGTTCTGATACACCTCCCTCCCCCATTTCTGAATCTGTAATCGGCAACATAATAGCAGGATTCAGAGTAGTATGAGTACCATGAGGAGCGCACACTGAAGTCTAAGTACCATGAGGAGCGCACACTGGAGTCTAAGTACCATGAGGAGCGCACACTGGAGTCTAAGTACCATGAGGAGCGCACACTGGAGTCTAAGTACCATGAGGAGTGCACACTGGAGTCTAAGTACCATGAGGAGCGCACACTGGAGTCTAAGTACCATGAGGAGCGCACACCGGAGTCTAAGTACCATGAGGAGCGCACACTGGAGTCTAAGTACCATGAGGAGTGCACACTGGAGTCTAAGTTGCCTGGCCATAGAAATGTGCCTGAATGTCATGAGGTGTTTGTACAGTCACCGGGTAGTCTAACACCATTTCAGAAGCTTTTCCTATCATTGCCTGCACTGCCGCTACTGCCCTGACACAGGAGGGGGCGCCTCTGGCGACAGGATATAATCTGGCAGAAAAGTATGCCTCTGGCTTTCACCATGTTTCTGAGTCATCACAACCATATTGTGACCCTGCATTTCTGAGCAAAACAGCTGAAATTCCTCGTCATATTTCGGAATACCCAGGGCCGGGCTGAGGTTATGCTTAGCTTCAACATATGAAAATTATTCACTGCCTCTTCTGTCAGGTGAAATGGTTCAGATGACAGACAATCATACCGAGGCAACATTAACATGGAGGCATGCCTGATCCAGGGGCGACAGTATGTCACCAGCCCCAAAAACACCCTCCGGCTTTGTGCTCCTTTAGACACTTGTATTCTTTCTCCACTGCCTCCTTCCTCTTTGGGGTTAAGTGACGAGCTCCGTGAGAGAGACAGCGTCCTAAAAATACACTATTTTGAGGCTTTTACACCTGTTCTGATGGAGGAAAAAAGAGATATAGTTGTTTCACAGCAAGTCTCATTGCCTTCAGCACACAGGAGCCAATCATCCACGTAAGGACAGATTGCAGAGCCTGTGTATACATGGTGGGGAGTTCCGAGCCCCCTGCGGCAGGACGGTCCAGGTATACTGGTTACCCTTAGATGTAAAGGCAAACAGATACTGACAGTCAGGATACAGCGGGACACTGAAGAAGACATCTGCCAGGTCTATCACTGTGAAACACGTAGCAGTGGATGGAACTTGTGACAGTAAGGTATGTGGACTTGGCACTATTGGAGTTTGTAAAACTGTCACCTTGTTAACTTCTCTAAGATCATGAACCATCCTGTAACTGACAGGCTGTCCCTTATCTGGTTTCTTCTTTATTGTGAACAGCGGAGTATTATCTGCAGATACTCTTTTTACCAATACACCGGCTTGGAGGAAATCATCAATTTCACTGGCCACTGCTATCTCCTAGTCATGACTGAGCGGGCACTGCTTCACTTGAGGGGGCTGACATCCTGGCTTAAAATACACTATAGCCGGTGTAGCAAGGCAGCCGCAGGGTTAACTGTGGATGGGAGGTACATCGCACTCAGATACCTGCGCTGGGTGAGATAATGGAATCTGGGGAGTAAGGTGCTCAGGAAGCTTAGAGCTGAGCACACCTTGGTATCTCTGATAGTATGGGCCCGGATTACATTGGGAGCGGTTGGTAGGTGGCAGCGGGAACTGACCGCTCCCTTCCTCCCATTCACTCCAGGTTTTTGGATAGGTCTGTGCAAAAGCACAGGTGAGATTATTCCGGTCATTAAAACCTCTATAGATCTCCCTCTCCTGGGTCAGTTGAGTTGAGTTCATCCAGAGAGGGTATTGCTAGTCCTCTCTGCAGCTCCGGGTACAGAAAGCCGCTGCTGGAAAGCTTAATCCAAGTGACCCAGGGAAGGCGCAGACCTCAGAGCAGGTGAGGTGCAGACCTCTGTTGTGTCAAAACCCCCAGACGGGAAGATTCTCTGTTGCCATGTATTTTGTGTCATGCTGAAGAGAAAAGCTATTTTGTGTTGAACTTAACCCTTGCTGGAACAACAAGGAAGGAAAATAAACCTGTGTGTGCTTTATAAGTTCGTTAAGCGTATGTTTCCGCACCCCCTCATACCCCGCACTGTGACAATTGGTGGAGGATGCGGGCAGCTGGTTGCTAGGGGCAACGACAGAATTTTTTTGTTTTTATTTTTGTGCGGGATATTGCTGGACTGTGAAACATCCCATGAATGTCCTGGGTAAAGGCAGCCACAACGACCAGCAGTACCATGGAGGCTATGATAGCCCAAATTCTGCAGGCCCAGGCTGAGGCCCTGCGCGTCCAACAGGAGACCAACCGCCAGCAGCAGCAGGCGCACGCTGAAGCACTGCAGGCGCAGCAGGAAACGAACAAGTTGCTGTTACAACAGATGATGGAATTGAGACAAACCTCACCGGTGGTTGTCGAGGGTGACGTCCGGCCTCACGGGTGTCCACGGAAAATGGTGCAACGCGCCCTCCCAGAGGTTGTCCTCCGAGGACGATGTCGAGGCCTACCTAGCCGTGTTTGAACGCACAGCAGAGCGGGAAAAGCTTCCAGTTGCAGAGTGGGCTGAAGTGCTCGCGCCCTATCTAACCGCTGAACCGCAGAAAGCATATTACGATCTTAGTCGGCAGGACATAGGTGACTATGCCAAATTAAAAGCCGAAATCCTGGCACGTCTGGGGTGACACCAGCGATCCGGGCCCGGAGGGTCCACACCTGGCGGTTTGATCCGCATAAACCAACGAGGTCTCAGATGTTCGACTTACTTCACCTCCTCAAGCAGTGGTTGGAACCTGACTCCTCGTCGCAGGCACAGATCATAGAAAAAGTCATGATGGACCGCTTTACTTGCTCGCTATCTCCTGGTCTGCAACGCTGGGGTCGGGCAGGGGGCCCCTAAAAATGCGGCATGAACTGGTCAGCCTGGTGGACCGCTATCTCACCACTGAGGTGTTCGTGCAAAGCGGCCCCGGCCAAGCTCAACAGTTGCGTTAAAAGCCGTCTACGGTCGACTGGAGGTAAAACCCAAGGAATCGACAGAGGGCTCAAAGGGAGCGCCCCCAGAAGAATCCCGGCTATGGAGGAAACTCTATGGGAAGTCCATACCGACGCAAGAAACTGGCCCCAGACTGCCTCCTATACGGTGTTGGAACTGTCAGGAGCTGGGTCACATTGCGGCCCATTGCCCAGTAGCCCCCGACCACATGGAATGTTGATGCCAGTCGTCGGAGGTCGTTCTTTGCAGAACCCGCCTGTGTTGCCTCCCGAGGGATAGACTCAGAACCTCAGTTCTGTACCATGAAGGTGGATGGGTACCTCGTCCAGGCCCTATTAGACTCGGGCAGCTTGGTGACTCTCATTCATGCCACCTTGGTGGGTGGGCCACTAGTGGGTGGAAAAACCCTAGGGGGTGATGTGCATCCATGGGGACGTTAAAAGATATCCAGTCGCCTCAGTGGTGTTCGAGACTGGCTGCGGCAAAATAAGTCATGAGGCTGGAGTAGTGAAAACCTTATGCACGCTGTGATTATAGGGCGTGATTTTCCGTTATTTTGGCAACTGTGGGAAAAAAAAACAGTTGGCGCCCATAGCGGAAGAGGTGGTTTTTCCTAGGTTGGGTTGAAAGGGATCTCGACCCCCTCTCAGAGAAGGGAGAAGAAACCTGTCTCCCCAAGTTTCTTTGAGGAGACACCAACAGGGGCTCCGATGAGACAGAAAACCAGGCAGTAGAAACGGAACCCCAGATAACCTACCCGATAATCAGGAAACTGACCCTGCTGAACCTGAAGCGAATATATCGGAAGCCTCTGACTTCCCGTTTCAGGTCCTAGCCGGAGACGGGGAGGAACCTCCCTATGACTTAACCATGCCGGGGCTGGAAGTAAGAACCGAGAATTTTTGGTACCGCCCAGCTGAGAGATCCCACCTTAGAAAGCGCTCGAGCCAGTGCTAAAGTGTGTCAATGGTGTACCGCAGGAACTTGGAGGTGATCTCCAATACCCTCATTTTGTCATAGAAAACGACTTCCTTTATCGGGTGACCCAGAAACAAGGGGAGGTTGTAGAGCAGCTCCTGGTACCCCCAAGCGTATAGGCGTATGGTCATGGACTTAGCTCATAAACATGCCTTAGCTGGCCAACTTGGGGGCAGATAAGACCTAGAACGGGTCTTACAAAGGTTTTTCTGGACAGGAGTGTACGAGGAGGTAAAACGCCATTGCGAATCCTGCCCTAACCTGCCAAGTAACTGCCCCAGTCACACATTTTCGCAGTCCTTTAGTTCCTCTGCCGATCATTGAGGTCCCCTTTGAAAGAATTGCGATGGACTTGGTAGGGCCAGTGGTGAAATCGGCTAGGGGACACCAGTACATCCTAGTAGTATTAGATTATGCCACTCGGTACCCTGAGGCTGTGCCCCTGAGAAAGCCCACATCTAAAATATCGCCCAAGAATTATTCAATATGTTTTCCCGAACAGGTATCCCAAAGGAAATCCTTTACTGACCAGGGACTCCATTTATGTCTCGGGTCATGAAGGATCTCTGCCATCTCCTAAAAATCACCCCATTACGAACCTCCGTATACCACCCACAAACGGATGGCTTGTGGAACGTTTTAATAAAACCTTAAAGCAGTATGTTGAAAAGGTAGTAGAGAAAGACGGCCGAGACTGGGACGCATTATTACCATATGTGATGTTCGCCATCCGCGAGGTACCACAGGCTTCCACAGGGTTCTCACCCTTTGACTACTGTATGGCCGTCACCCACGAGGGTTGCTAGATATAGGCCAAAGAAACGTGGGAAACCGAGACTACCCCGTACAGAAGCCTAATAGAGCATGTGACCCTCATGCAGGAGCGAATTGAGACCGTAATGCCCCTGGTTAAGGAACACTTGCAGAGAGCTCAGGCGTCCCAGAGCCGACTCTACAACCGTTCTGCAAGGTCAGGACCTTCCGCCCAGGTGACAGGGCTTGTCTTAGTC
>ONZH01011537.1:0-21626 GCA_900303285.1 Rhinella marina
GTCACCCAGAATAGATTAGATACACAGTTCAGCAGACAGTATCACACATGATAGGATTAGATACACAGCTATGCAGACAGTTTCACACATGATAGGATTAGATACGTAGTTTAGCAGACACTGTCACCCAGAATAGGATTAGATACACAGTTCAGCAGACAGTATCACACATGATAGGATTAGATACCCATCTTAGCAGACAGTATCACACATGATAGGATTAGATACCCATCTTAGCAGACATTATCACACATGATAGGATTAGATACACAGCTTAGCAGACGCTGTCACCCAGAATATGATTAGATACAGAGTTCAGCAAACAGTATCACACATGATAGGATTAGATACACGGATACGCAGACAATATCACACATGATAGGATTAGATACGCAACTCTGCAAACAGTATCACACATGATAGGATTAGATACGTAGTAAAGCAGACACTGTCACCCAGAATAGGATTAGATACACAGTTCAGCAGACAGTATCACACATGATAGGATTAGATACACAGCTCAGCAGACAGTTTCACACATGATAGGATTTGATACGTAGTTTAGCAGACAGTGTCACCCAGAATAGGATTAGATACACAGTTCAGCAGACAGTATCACACATGATAGGATTAGATACACAACTCTGCAAAAAGTATCACACATGATAGGATTAGATACACAATTTAGCAGGCATTATCATACAAAATAGGCTTAGATACGCAACTCTGCAGATAGTATCACACACGATAGGATTAGATACACAACTCTGCAAACAGTATCACACATGATAGGATTAGATACACAGTTTAGCAGATGCTGTCACCCAGAACAGGATTAGATACTCAGCTCAGCAGACAGTATCACACAAGATAGGATTAGATACCCATCTTAGCAGACAGTATCACACATGATAGGATTAGATACACAGTTCAGCAGACAGTATCACACAAGGTGGGATTTGATACGCATCTAAGCAGACAGTGTCACACAAGGTAGGATTAGATATGCAGCTAAGCAGGCAGTATCACATATGATAGGATTAGATACAAATCTTAGCAGACGCTGTCACCCAGAATATGATTAGATACAGAGTTCAGCAAACAGTATCACACATGATAGGATTAGATACACGGATACGCAGACAGTATCACACATGATAGGATTAGATACACAACTCTGCAAACAGTATCACACATGATAGAATTAGATACACATATATGCAGGCAGTATCACTCAAGATAGGATTAAATACACAACTTAGCAGGCAGTATCATACAAAATAGGCTGAGATACACAATTCTGCAGATAGTATCACACATGATAGGATTAGATACGTAGTTAAGCAGACACTGTCACCCAGAATAGTATTAGATACACAGTTCAGCAGACAGTATCACACATGATAGGATTAGATACACAGCTCAGCAGACAGTTTCACACATGATAGGATTAGATACGTAGTTTAGCAGACACCGTCACCCAGAATAGGATTAGATACACAGTTCAGCAGACAGTATCACACATGATAGGATTAGATACCCATCTTAGCAGACAGTATCACACATGATAGGATTAGATACCCATCTTAGCAGACAGTATCACACATGATAGGATTAGATACCCATCTTAGCAGACATTATCACACATGATAGGATTAGATACACGGATACGCAGACAGTATCACACATGATAGGATTAGATACACAACTCTGCAAACAGTATCACACATGATAGGATTAGATACACAGATATGCAGGCAGTATCACTCAAGATAGGATTAGATACACAACTTAGCAGGCAGTATCATACACAATAGGGTGAGATACACAACTCTGCAGATAGTATCACACATGATAGGATTAGATACACAGTTCAGAAGACAGTATCACACAAGATAGGATTAGATACCCATTTTAGCAGACAGTATCACACATGATATGATTAGATATACAGCTCAGCAGACAGTATCACACATGATAGGATTAGATACGTAGTTTAGCAGACACTGTCACCCAGAATAGGATTAGATACACAGTTCAGCAGACAGTATCACACATGATAGGATTAGATACCCATCTTAGCAGACAGTATTACACATGATAGGATTAGATACACAGCTCAGCAGACAGTTTCACAATGATAGGATTAGATACGTAGTTTAGCAGACACTGTCACCCAGAATAGGATTAGATACACAGTTCAGCAGACAGTATCACACATGATAGGATTAGATACCCATCTTAGCAGACAGTATCACACATGATAGGATTAGATACGCAGCTTAGCAGACACTGTCACCCAGAATAAGATTAGATACATAGCTCTGCAGACAGTATCACACATGATAGGATTAGATACACAGATTGGATAATCATTAAGGAATATTAAATGTCATGGTAAAATTGAGGTATATACTGACACCCTGAATTGTATTAGGCTACTTTCACACTAGCGGCAGGCCTGATCCGGCAGGTGAAGGGTGCTGCCGGATCAGGACTGCCGCAGCGACATGTATGGAGCCAGAACCGCGCTCCGGCCCCACACATGTCACACAGTACATACATACACACAGACACACAGACATATACACAAACAAATACACATACATACTTACATGCTCCCGGCAGGTCTTCAGAGCACCGGAGGAGCAGGACGGCTCGCGCAGGTGACGATTCCCCACAGCGCCCTCTGCTGGGCGCCTGGTGGAATTGTCATCTGTGCGCGCCGTCCTGTCCCTGTCCGCATGCTGCGGTTTGTTCTCCGGTCTGAAGACGGAACAGAATGCTTTCAGGAGCATTCCGTTGTCTTCAGTTCAGTTTTGTCCCCATTGACAATGAATGGGGACAAAACTGAAGCGTTTTATTCCGGTATTGAGCCGCTATGACGGAACTCAATACCGGAATTTTAAAACGCTAGTGTGAAAGTAGCCTTATGTACATTTGTAACATGTAATGGGACTTTTAAATTGTATAATTATCTATGCATAATACTGTGGTTGGTGTGTGCTATTTTGCATATAACTAATATAATACTAGACTAGCACTGTATACTGACATCAAGTGTACTGTACCTAACTCATAGCATACGGCATATAGACTTGTGGTAAACAATGGCAGCGGGCAAAATATATGATAATCATTGCACACTAAAAAAAAAAAAATCCTTCGGAGGGATTTGTTTAATGTATACAATATATTTTGCTATTTAGGTTAAATGTAAGAAGTGAATACCTTAAATTCAGGTATTAGCTAGTAAAACAATGCGCCACCTGGTGTCTGAAAGTTGTATTACAATTTATCCAATTTAGTTATAACGTCACTTCGTGACACACATCTCAGGACATGTTGAGATAAGTGATCAGTTAAGTGTGGACACATCTGTATTTAGGGGATCATTTGTTTGTGGGACAATCCATAGTTTTTATTGATACCATTTTGAAGTGTGCATGACTTTTTGATCACAATTTATTACATTTTGGTTAAGAGAAGCAATGAAAAAATGGCAAATCGGCCATTTTGACCCTTTTTTCCGTTATGCCATTCACCGTATTGGAAATAATGTTTTTTTTTCATTTTTAATTTTGCATCAGGGATTTTTAATATGGGTTTTGGATTGAAAATTGCTCATTTCTTATCCTGGCCTGCGAGGCTCATAATGTTCAGCGCAACTACCGATACCTCCATTGGCCGCAGGGAATTTGCACATTTTGATGCCGTGATCTCAACTGATTCGGCATTATTGCCAGTCATGGTAGTTAGCCACAGGCATCTTGAGACTGACGCCTATTGCACATGCGAGCGGGCGCCATGTTCCCACATCTCTCCAGCGCCGTACATGTATGGTGCTGGTAGCGAAAGGGTTAAGGGTGGTAAAAAATTCTAACCCTTCTTTTCAACTTTTATCATATAAAAAAACATATTTGGTATTGCCACATCCAGAAATGTCTGAACAGCTAAATTACCCTAATGTTTACTGTCTTTTGGTCACCTTACCTTCTCCCAAAAAATGGAATAAAAATGATCAAAAAGTTACATGTACCCCTAAAATGATACAAATATAAACTAGTTAATCCTGCAATAAATGACCCCCCCTTTTTATTTTTAAGTTAATGTTTTTTTAAGTAGTGAAACATAATTAAAATCATATAAATTTGTCATAAGTGTAGTAAACCACAAAATAAGGTCGTCATGACACAGTAAAAGCTATGAAACTAAATGCCCCTCAAAGAAAATGTGTTTGGGGGCTGTTTTGGAGCTGACAGATTCCCTTTAAAGACGAGCGCTTTGATTGCTATGCCGACAGAAATAAAAAAAAAGCTTTGGGTCTTAGAAAGCAACAAGGAAAAATCTAAAAGGTTGTTTCCAAAATTGTCCTGGTGTTGAAGAGCTTAATCAATTAATATGTCACAAGTAAAAGTCCAAGAGGACCTGCAATCTCAAGTAGGCAATACCCACTTTAATGAATTTGCAATCATGTAATACATGTAGCAAAAAACCCCAGTAAAGTGAAATTATTAAAATGTACTAGCTTGGCAACAGGCAAGAAAGCTACAAACATTTTCACTTCATACAACTAGCTTATGATTGTGCTCATTAAAGGGGTTGTCCAGGTTCAGAGCTAAACCCGGACATACCCAGAATTTCACCCAGGCAGCCTCCCTGATGTTAGCATCAGAGCTTTTCCTGAATCGCACAGAGAAAATGCATTTTATTGAGTTCCGGTGACATACCGGGCTCTCCATAGGGCTGCCAGGTGGAGGCTTCCACCCAGCAGCGAGCCCTGTGACCTCACTGACACTGATAGGCGGGCTGTAGCGCTGCCCTAGCCTATAAAATAGCTAGGGCAGTGCTAAAGCCGGCCCATCAGAGACGGTGACGTCACCGAACACACTGCTGGGTGGAAGCCTCCGTCTAGCAGTGTTTTGGTAAATAAAAGAGCCCTTGCCCTGCGCGATCCAGATCGTGGCATAGTGCCAAGTTATTTTAAAACACAATTCGAAGCCATCTCCAACAGGTTTGGAATTTGTATAACTGGCTTTATCAGTGGTATAGGGGAAATTACCTCCGTTAACGGTGTGAACCGCAATCACATCTCTTGATCAAGGGAGTGCTGTGGATTATCCTCTTTATTGATTTTGCCCGAATACATACAGTATGACAACACCTTTATCCCCTTCTTCATCCCAAATCACCATAAAATATTAAGTATTAAACTATTGTCCACTCTAAACCATTTGGGAAATTACTAGACATAGTAACATAGGGTGTCATTTAATAAACACAAATTGGCATATTTCTGGTGCAGATTGGGGCACAAAGGTAATCTGCGACTTTTGCCAGATCATGCCAGGTCTAAAAAAAGTGGGTGTGGCAAGGGCAGGGAAGGGGATTTACCACTTTCTATGCCTGTTTTAGGTGTAGAAAATGGTCTAAATGTAAGACAGCCATAAAGCTGTCTTCCACGCCTCTACATCACTTCGGTCTATCCACCGTCAGCACAAGGCCCTATTAAGCCCGACATTGAAAACACCAGCCTTAAAGGGGTTATCCCACGAATAATGTAAAAAATGAAAATCACACATTATATAGGACATGACAGTATCGTTCTAACAAAGCTAGAACCAGCCCTGTACCTCACATGGATCCAGAGATCTCCACATTCATTGCTCTGCTGGATTTATATCAAGATGACAGCTCAAGGGGAGTGTCTTTTCTGCTGCAGCTCAGGGGGCGTGTCCATGCTTTCCCTATCACAGCTCAGGAGGCGTGTCCGTGCTCTGCCTATCACAGCTCAGGGCGCAGTTGAAAGATGAAACTGAGCATGTGCGGCCTTCTCAGTGAGCAGGTCAAAGAAATAAGAAATTAAGTGGCACGATACAGATACATTTTACTGAATAACTCAGTAGCTATACAGAATTTTTAATTACATGCAATTACAAAAGTATTCAGATCGGGGTGCTGGTTTGAAAACTGTAGAATATTTTTCGTGGGACAACCCCTTTAATAAATGTGCCGCATAGTTTCTAAGGCTGAAAAAAAGACTTCCACCCAACCAGGTCAGCCTGTTATACCGCCAATTTGATCCAGAGGAAGGCAAAAAAAAAAAAACCCTCATGAGGTACAGTAGAAGCCAATTTTACTCATTTTAGGGGAATAAAAATAATTCTTGAGTCCAGTTTAACAATCAGAATAACTCCCTGAGTCATTGACCCTTAAATTCTAGTAACTATAACTTGTAATATTATTACTAGAGATGAGCAAATCGAAACTGACGAAATGGAATTCGTTACAAATTTCATGGAAAATTCGATTCGCAACGAAAGCGAATTTCATGGCGATTCGTAGCTGCTCAGGCATCTTAACTAGAGTTGAGCGAACATGCTCGTAACGAGCACTGTACTGCTTTGTCAAGATGAATCAGGCGTGGATCAGCTAGGATTTCCACCCACCAACGCCTGATGCATCAGATTAGATCAGCCATGATGCGTCACCCAAACCATGACAAATGAGACTGTATTCTTCAGGCTACCTGCCTCAGCCACTCTTATGATGCTGCCACCCGCCTGATGCCACACATCTACCAGCTTCTCCTTCTACCACCCAGCATCTTTACCAGTGACTGGTATTGCCACCCACCTCTCCACTGTCACTGACCCAATATGTAGCCTTCTGATGCTGCTGCCACCTCAACAATCAGGTCTCCTCATGCTGCTACTGCTGTCACCTCTAGGCTATGTCACCATGCCACTGTGTGGCCTGATGATGCTGCTGCCTCCACATGCTGTGTCCTAGCTGCCGCTACATAAAAATTATGTAATTGTGCCATTCTGTGGCCTACTCATGCTGCTGCCACCACCTCCGCACGCTGTGTCCTAGCTGCTGCTACCTCCAAATTATGTAATTGTGCCACTCTACGGTATGCTGCTGCCTCCTCACGCTGTGTCCTTGCTGCCGCTACCTCTTAATTATGTAATTGTGCCAATCTGTGGCCTACTCATGATGCTTCCTCCGCCTCCACATGCTGTATCCTAGCTGCTGCTACCTCTAAATTATGTAATTGTGCCACTCTATGGTATATTGCATTTAAAATTTTATGACTGCTGCTGCCTCTCCCAGGGTATGTCACTCTGCCATTCTGTCTCATTAAAATTAGTACGACTCCTGCTGCCTTTCTCACTCTGTGGCCTTGAAATGTATTTGACTGCTGCCTCTTGCAGCTGCTGTTATGGTGCCACTCGGTGGCCTAGTAAATGTATTCGACTGCTGCTGCCTCTTGCAGCTGCTGTTACGGTGCCACTCTGTGGCCTTGAAATTTCTTCGACTGCTGCTGCCTCTTGCAGCTGCTGTTATGGTGTCACTCTGTGGCCTTGAAATGTCTTTGACTGCTGCTGTCTCTTGCAGCTGCTGTTACAGTGCCACTCTGTTGCCTTGAAATTTTCTTCAACTGCTGCTGCCTCTTGCAGCTGCTGATAAAAACATATGCTACAGTTGATTTTAACCAAAAGGCCGAGAATTCTTTTTTACAGTCTGCTCTTCAGGGTATGTCACCATGCCACTCTCTGGCCTGATGCTGCTGCCGCCACCGACTGCACATGCCGTCTCCTAGCTGCCACTACGTCAAAATTAGGTAATTGTGCCACTCTGTGGCCTCCAAATTGTACTACTACTTCTACTGCTGCTGCCACTTCCAGGGTCTGTCATTCTGCCACTCTGTGGCCTACTCATGCTGCTGCCACCTGGCCACACTGTTGTCATGCCACTCTATAGTCTGCTGATGCTGCTGCCATTGCCATCTCCA
Source organism: Rhinella marina (assembly GCA_900303285.1). NCBI lineage: Eukaryota > Metazoa > Chordata > Amphibia > Anura > Bufonidae > Rhinella > Rhinella marina. Next base: position 7,799 of record ONZH01011537.1, read on the forward strand.
CGCTGTCTGGGGAGGGCTCTGCTTGTATAAGCGTGTAATAGAACAGGTTCTGTCGAAATGTATGTGGAATCAGTGAATTGCTGTAAAAGGCGTGCGCTTTTGGCGCTCTAGTAGGATCTTGGGCCTCTGCACGATTCTTTATAGCTAGTGCTAACATTGACCTGTAAGACTGAGTTCAGACTTGAGTTGTTTGGTGAGTTTTGGCCCCTTAACTGCCCAAATACTTAAGTGTGCAGCGATTCTAAGAGCGAAGCCTGCTATGTGCGTGTCACACTGGCTCACAGTATTCTTTCACTACCATAGTAGACTCCTTATTAGTGTTGAGCGAGCATGCTCGGCCGAACTCGCTGTTCACGAGTGTACTCGCGCGCAATACTGGCATTCACTGTAATGTTGTATGCTAATGCGTACGCATTTGGACGCTAATGTGTACGCATTGTGCGCTAATGCGTACAAATTCAGTTAATTAGCATACTTTTACGAGCAAAAGGAGTAAAAGAGGAGAAGTCGCGAATCTGACCTTTTCCTATTAACCAGACACCCCCCCCCTCTTCCGAGCGGGGGGGTTGCCTGGTTTAGTCCCATTGACTAACATTATGCTCGAGTGCTCGGCCAGAGCACCCGAGCATACGAGCACAGAGGTGCTCGCTCAACACTACTCCCTATGCGTTTTACTGCAAGGCACAGTGTTCTACACCACTATCCAGGCTCTCTGCAGCCTGGATGTAGCCGTTTTTTAACGCGATTCGCAACAAATTTTTTTCGGATCGAAGCAAATCTTTTTGGAAAATTCGGCGAACCAGTCAAATCGAATTTTTGAAAAATTTGCTCATCTCTAATTATTACACTTCAGAAATACATCCCTCTTGAACTCTTTTAGTGAGTTCACCATCTCTTTTGCCAGGGAGTTCCATACTACAGTCTCACTGCTCTTACAGTAAATAATTCCCTTCTATGTTGAGGGGGGAACTTTCTTTCCTCTAGATTCACTGGATGTCTCCTTTTCACTATCACAGTCCTGGGTTTGCTGGGTATGCAATCACAAACCTCTAAACCACATTATACAAAAATGGTGGTATATGTATAAAACTGTCAAATTGAGCATACATTGAAACCTCCCCAGAAGACCATCCTTTCAGATCAATTTTTCTGTGACTGCTTTTACTCCCCACTTTTCTCTCAACCTAGTTAATTCAGTGGCCCACCCTTACTAATGTGAGCGTACCTAGATTTGTACCAAAAAGTGACACAATTTGGTTTAGAGAAAGTTTCTCCACCTAGCTTGAAAAGGGAGAGTGTGATTTAACTGGAAAGGGTGTGGTTTAACTTGAAAGGGGAGGGACCTAAGATGCAAAGATCTACCAATAAAAAGTTGGTATGGTAAGTAGTCCTATAAAGACGAATGTCTCTATCCTTGGACCGCATTTATTATCCAGCCTAAACTACTGTAATAAATCTGGTATAGGTCTAGACTACCTATGTAAGCTTACTCCAAGTACAGGCTTAGTTTCCCCAGTGTGTTTTGCGTGATACTCTTGTATTTTGTCCAGACTAATTTTTCTGATCATCCTTTTGCCTTCTTCTTGCTTGCTACTGTGTTTGATCTTTTGACCTGGAGTTGCTTAGTACTATCCTCCTGCCTTTGCATGTTTGTACCTTTGTATTTCTTGGTTCTAACTCGGTTTATATCTATTATTTCTATTGAATATTGTTCTGGCTTTACCTCTGACATTTGAACACTCTGTTAATGTCACAAGCAGGTGTGGGGGGGGGGGGTGTGTGAACCAAACCAAACGTAGGAGGGAAAGGAGATTAGGCCTAGAAACTAAGGAAGGAAGATGAACACCTCCTACAGGAAACCCTGGCTCAAAGCCCATATACCAGTATGAACAGGCCTCAAATGTAGGCAAGTTCATACACAGGAACCTAAACATCGAACTGACCCTATAGGACCCTGGAAACTAATGACAGGAATGAGTCTACCTGTTCCTCCAAAAGGAAGGATGAACAGGAGTCTCCCTAAGGCCTAATAACAAAACAACAGGAGAGAAAAGGAAACTTATCTTTCAATGAAGAAATGGAGGCTCCAGGATCTCAGTTGAAACCAAACAGCTGCTCACCACAATACTGAAGCTATAAACCACAAGGAATAGTGGGAGAAGAAGCAATAAATAGGGGAGGGACAATTACCACACCAGGAACACCTGAGGGAAAAGGGTGTGGTAAAAACCAACAACAAAAAGGGAAAACATGTCAGATTACACCACGTGTTGCCAATCTGACAGACCTCCTGTTATCTGTCACAGGAATGTCCGTGACAGTTTCTGACCCTGGCTAGTATGACTAGTCAACCTGTCCGCTCCACCTGTCTTCAGCTACCTTGTGGTTGCAACCTGGAGTTCTGCAAAGTAGCAAAGACCAGATCTATGTAAAGGGAAAAAGGGGTAAAAACCTGCAGACCCCAGATCCTGCTAAACAGGGTAGTTAGGGCAAAATCTGGCAGTGGATGCAGTTTGTTGGACAAGCTACCTGAAATATATTCAGTTCCATTGGGCCTGGCTCATAAGGTTCAGCTTTTAGTGTGTAGACATAGTTATTAGTGTTGAGCGAATCAAAGTCCACAAAGTGGACCTCCATCCGAATTTCAGGGAAGACTTGAAAAGCCTCATGTCTTGTGGTAGCGAATCTATTTCCCTGAAATAGTATAAAAAAAACCTCTCATCTCATCAGGGCTTTTTTTTTGTACAAAAGAACAATGACAGTCTAAGACCAAACATCATAGAGAGTGTAATAAAATCACAGTGAAAATCAGTTGTTGGGATCTGAAGTTCGGGAAAAAAATATACTTAAATATACTTAGGTTCATAAACAGTTTGAATTTGTGACCTGATACAAATAGTTTGCTTATTTTAAATATATAAAAGTACGTCCATTCATCCTTGATTTTGGGGTGAATTTGCAGTCTGATGCAACCAGTGTTGGGGTGAGTTTATTTTAAACATATAAAAGTACGTCCATTCATCCTTGCTTTTGGAGTGAATTTGCCGTCGGATACAACCAGTTTTGAGGTGTGTTTATTTTAAATATATAAAAGTTTGTCCATTCATCCTTGCTTTTGGGGTGAATTTGCCGCCTCCTACAAACAGTTTTGGAGTGTGTTTATTTCACATATAAAAGTACTTCCATTCATCCTTCCTTCCGGGGTGAATTTGCCATCTGATACAAACAGTTTTGGGGTGTGTTTATTTTAAAGGGGTTGTCCGAGTTATTTTTTTGTTCTTTATATGTTTCTAACTTGTCAGGTATAACAACTTTCCCATATACTTTGTGTTTCTAAAGCTGCTGGTTTCTCACAGTTGACTGAGGGTCACATGACCTGTGATGTCACCTTATCTCCCTGGTCTGTGATGTTTCGTGTACAAGCCTCAGAGTTCAGATAACAGTCTGTACACGACACGTCACTGGCCACGCCCCCTTTCTTTGCCGGGCTCCTGCTATCTGCTCTCTCCCTGGATTCCTTCAGATAAAACATTAACCCCTTCAGCCAGAACACACTGAGGGCTCAAGGCTTTACAACAAATAGTAGCTGCAGCAGTGAGAGGAGACAAATGCTGGGCAAGAAGCTATAGAGGAATTGTACAAGAACAGGTAGGGAGAATTTCCTGTGTGTATCAGCAGTGTCATTGTACAGCTGGGACTTGTAGTCCTACACAAACAACATGCTGCTGACTATCCCAGCAGGCAGACATGTACTCACAGCACTTATATTCACTGCCTTTGCAGAGAAGGGGGGAGGGGCAGAGATTGTTATTACTGCATGTAAACAAAGGCCAGAAGAGAACCAGGGAAATGAGGAAATATAGATTTTTTTTGCCTAAAACTTGCTGAACTTAGTTATATATTGCTGCCCATCAGATTTACAGTGCTATATTTTTTTTTCCCATAACTTGGACAACCCCTTTAAATATATAATTTAACGCTTCAGACAAAGCAGGAGCGAAACCCGGGTTGGGCTTTATCATATGTTCCATGTGATGTTCAAGATTACGATTTTGCGTAAGAAGCATACCCTGCATACCATGGTTCAGAGACTAAGAAGCTGCGAAGGAGGAAGAAGATTAGAGGAAGCAGCATATAAAGAACCAGTGATTTTTTGTTACCCCTAAGCTTTCCTTTATTGCAGCGTGGACCTAACCCCTTTTTATACGTTTTGGTCTGAAAGAAGTGGGGACCTACTTCTACAAAAGGAATGGCAGCTAATATTAACACGCAATCTAACACACAAAACTTTTGTATATCTGTCCTCAGATTAGTTTCATGAATTTGCATGAACTCTGCTTGCCCTGAACTCAGCTTGTTTACTGAATATGAATATTGCCTGTGGGTCAACAGCAAACTACACCAGGTCTATTCCAAGAGGTAGTGACCTGGTGGCAGCCTAGTGACTCTTTTTCGGTAAAGACTAGACCCCTATATAGTGATTAAAGGGGGAAAGCCAGGGGCTACCAGGATAATGCCCTTAGGAATAGCCCAGAGTCAAACTGTTTGGTTGGCACAGTGGGTCCACATCCATGTGGATCCATGTAACAGTAACATGAATATTGTCTGAAATGAGAATGTGGTATTTGGAATTCTCAAACAGAGAGTCAACCCTGCTCATGAGTTTTATTGAGCACACTGGCAAAAAATCCATGTTGCAGAGAAAAAAGTAAATGAACCCTTGAACTGAATTCCCTTTAACAGCAATCTCCTTAACTAAATGTTTCCTGTAGCTGAAAATAAGATTTAGGCCTCTTTCACTCGATCAAGTTTTTTCGTCTGGATGAGATGCATGTAGAAAATGCATAGCATCCAGACTGAATCCTGACATGCGCTTCAATGGGTACATTTACATGAGCATTGCTTTTCTCACATTACCTTTGTATTCTAGAAAAATCCCATCATGTTCTATATTGTGCATTTTTCACATACCTCTGGCCCCATAGAAATAAATGGGGATTGCACAAAAAAACACTGAATATTGCTAGGAGATTTTGAGTGTTATTCTTCAGTTTGTCTTTACGTGGTTGAAAAACACATCAAAAATTCACTGCATCTGTGTGGACAAGCTAATTCAATTTACATGCAAAACCATCAGTTCTTCCTTGAACAGACCCTGCGTCATTCCGTATCACTCGTGTGAAAGATGCCCTACACATCGCTGAGGAGTACTTTTGGACCATTCGTAGCTAAAAGCTCATGGGCCATGCAGCAAGAGTTTAGCTTGGGCGCCCCATCCCTCAGTGGCCAGGGGCAAGGAAGCACATAGCCTTCGTGCTGCCTGAGGCAAACATTGGAATGGCACCCCCCCATCCACCTCATGTTAAATTTTGACCTAACCCCCTCCATCCATCCAGAGGTGTATCTTGACCAACATGCACTTTCTATAAAACCGGTATCTTCTTATGTGGCACAAGGGTCTTCATAGGGTGATGTGGTGTGGGCCATCGGGTGCAGATCACGGACACCATTCAAGTGAATGGGTCCTGCGTCTGCAATTTGTGGTCCACAGCTTGGGCACCAACTAAACAACAGCTGTGTGCATGAGGCCTAAAGGCTGACAGCTAACAAGACTCACTAGACAGTCCAAACCCTGGACTGACCTGAAGACAGAGCCCACTGTTCCCAGGACTCAAGCAACTCAATGCATTGGACAGCAATTTTACATCAATTTTCGGAAGTGTGTTAAAAAATGCCCTCAGGACAGGCCATCAATGTCTGATTCTTCACAAACTCCAATTGGGTTGAAGGCAGTAAATTACTTTAAGGATTAATATTTAAAACAAGTTTTCTATCGTAGACACAAAGAAACTTGTAATTGCTACAATTACCAATGTATTATGTTCAGACATGATGTGATGTAATATAAGGCCATAGCTAAATTAGATTCTTACATATTAATATCTCTACAATCAAAGACACGTGATAACAGAATGGATTTGTTCACCATCTCAATTTTATTATAATGTTATCTTATAATGTGGATGACAATGTTTTTGAAACTAAATAGCTCAATGAATAACTGCAAAATAGCAAAATGTAAAACTTCTGTCGTTATTATCTATTTAAAAGTGGTGCTTATTATATTATTTGACTTTCTTATCTTACTAACAAGTTTCTAAGAGCAAAGCAAATTTTCTATAATAAATTTCATGTGGGAGCCAATCTAGATATTGGCTTAAAGGAGTTGTCCGGTTTCAAGTTAAAATGGGGTAATAGCATGCAATGCAATAAAATAATACAAGAAGCTTTGCCTGCAGCTAGAGATGAGCGAATCATCCAAAATTCGCTTCACCGAATATTCGTCGACCTTTTCATAAGATTCGTACCTTCGACGAATCTATTCGGCGAATCTGCGTACAAATCATACGTTATTATGTGATGTTTTGCGAACATTCGCGCACTAATAACGAACTTTCCATTTTGTAATGGATGCAACTTCTTTGAACACGTACGCATTAGCGTACAAATTGCGTACGAATCCTGCGGGTACTATTGTCTAGAAATTGCGTAATACGCAGGCACGCACGACGCTAGGCCGCGGCGTGCACTCCACAGAGGCAAAGCGAAGTTTGGAAAATGGCATCCAGGCGATCCTGAGCATTTAGCTCTGGAGAGCTGAAATACATGATCCGGCTGATGGACCGCGAGGATTACGATGGCACACACCTCCACCCGAACCAGCATAAAAAGGAGGTGATCCAGCAGGTGATCCGAGGCTTGTGCCATCATTTCGACACTGTGGGGACCCCAGTCCAGATCCAGCGGAAATGGTCTGATCCAGAGGCGTAGCTAGAGGTTCAGCACAGGGGAGGCGAAACATACTTGAGTGGGCCCCCCACTTATTGGCTTCCCAAACGCACGTTTCCAACTTCACAGGCACATACTACTAGTTGTGGTTATAATATTGTATTAGAAAGATGACTGTATAAACTGCAAGATCGTCTATGCTGCTAAGTACAGTACAATAGACTTTCTACATACCCTAGTCTAAATACTCTACCACATAATGCAGTAAAATATAGGATTAATAGGAGTAAAAAACAAGGGGACTCCTATGTTAAAGGAAACGTGTCCCCAGTTTTTACATCACTCCCCTGCCCCCATCAGACCTCAGATCAGCTTAATGTGCCCCCATCAGACCTCAGATCAGCTTAATGTGCCCCATCAGACCTTAGATCAGCGTATTGTGCCCCATCAGACCTTAGATCAGCGTATTGTGCCCCATCAGACCTCAGATCAGCGTATTGTGCCCCATCAGACCTCAGATCAGCGTATTGTGCCCCCATCAGACCTCAGATCAGCTTCATGTGCCCCCATCAGACCTCAGATCAGCAGAATGAGCCCCCATCAGACCTCAGATCAGCCTACTGTGCCCCCATCAGACCTCAGATCAGGATACTGTGTCCCCATCAGACCTCAGATCAGCGTATTGTGCCCCATCAGACCTCAGATCAGCATATTGTGCTCCCATCAGACCTCACATCAGCAGAATGTGCCCCCATCAGACCTCACATCAGCGTATTGTGCCCCCATCAGACCTCAGATCAGCGTACTGTGTCCCCATCAGACCTCAGATCAGTGTATTGTGCCCCATCAGACCTCAGATCAGCATATTGTGCTCCCATCAGACCTCACATCAGCAGAATGTGCCCCCATCAGACCTCACATCAGCATATTGTGCCCCCATCAGACCTCAGATCAGCAGAATGTGCCCCCATCAGACCTCAGATCAGCGTATTGTGCCCCCATCAGACCTCAGATCAGCGTATTGTGCCCCATCAGACCTCAGATCAGCGTATTGTGCCCCCATCAGACCTCATATTAGCATATTGTGCCCCATCAGACCTCAGATCAGCCTACTGTGCCCCCATCAGACCTCACATCAGCCTACTGTGTCCCCATCAGACCTCAGATCAGCGTATTGTGCCCCATCAGACCTCACATCAGCCTACTGTGCCCCCATCAGACCTCAGATTAGCGTATTGTGCCCCATCAGACCTCAGATCAGCCTACTGTGCCCCCATCAGACCTCAGATCAGCCTACTGTGCCCCCATCAGACCTCACATCAGCGTATTGTGCCCCCATCAGACCTCAGATCAGCTTAATGTGCCCCCATCAGACCTCAGATCAGCGTACTGTGCCCCCATCAGACCTCAGATCAGCGTACTGTGCCCCCATCAGACCTCAGATCAGCGTACTGTGCCCCCATCAGACCTCAAATCAGCGTATTGTGCCCCCATCAGACCTCACATCAGCATATTGTGCCCCATCAAACCTCAGATCTGCATATTGTGCCCCCATCAGACCTCAGATCAGCGTATTGTGCCCCCATCAGACCTCAGATCAGCCTATTGTGCCCCATCAAACCTCAGATCAGCCTATTGTGCCCCCCATCAGACCTCAGATCAGCGTATTGTGGCCCCATCAGACCTCAGATCAGCTTAATGTGCCCCCATCAGACCTCAGATCAGCGTATTGTGCCCCATCAGACCTCAGATCATCGTATTGTGCCCCCATCAGACCTCAGATCAGCGTATTGTGCCCCCATCAGACCTCAGATCAGCCTATTGTGCCCCATCAAACCTCAGATCAGCCTATTGGTGCCCCCCATCAGACCTCAGATCAGCGTATTGTGCCCCCATCAGACCTCAGATCAGCGTATTGTGCCCCCATCAGACCTCAGATCAGCGTATCGTGCCCCCATCAGACCTCAGATCAGCTTAATGTGCCCCCATCAGACCTCAGATCAGCGTATTGTGCCCCATCAAACCTCAGATCTGCATATTGTGCCCCCATCAGACCTCAGATCAGCGTATTGTGCCCCCATCAGACCTCAGATCAGCGTATTGTGCCCCATCAAACCTCAGATCTGCATATTGTGCCCCCATCAGACCTCAGATCATCGTATTGTGCCCCCATCAGACCTCAGATCAGCTTAATGTGCCCCCATCAGACCTCAGATCAGCGTATTGTGCCCCATCAAACCTCAGATCTGCATATTGTGCCCCCCATCAGACCTCATATCAGCGTATTGTGCCCCCATCAGACCTCAGATCAGCCCACCCAGCCACATAAGATAAAAATAAAAAACCTTTCTTACCTGTTCTGCGCTGCGGCTGCCCTCCGGTCCGCGCTCCGCTCTCTTCCCTGGCCCGTGCACATTATGACCTGAAACTGCGTGCAGCGTCAGGTCATAGTGCGCGCCGTCAGGGAAGAGAGCAGAGCGCGGACCGGAGGGCAGCCGCAGCGCAGAACAGGTAAGTAAGATTTTTTATTTTTATGGGCCCCCTTGAGTCACTGGGCCCGGAGCCGTCGCCCCCCCCTGCCCCCCCGGTAGCTACGCCACTGGTCTGATGTGAAGTTTAAGTGCCCAGAGCGGCTTACTGAGATCCGTGCAGCGATACGGCAGGGTGAGTAAAATATTTGAAAAGTAAAAACATGTTAAAAAATTAGTGTATTGTATTGTATCTATACCAGTGCCAATAATGAAAACCATATAGAAGGACAACATGGTCGTGCATAGTGCGCTGCAGCAATTTTCTTCCATACTAGGCCACGTCTATAAATCCACCAAAACAAGTGAAGGTATTCTCAGATATGTGCTCCTTCCCAGTAATTTGCCTTAGGCTACTTTCACATACGTGGTGGTGATCCTGCAGGCTGTTATACAGCATTTGTCCTGCCAATTCCCGGAGTTTTTACCGAATAGTGGCCGGATCAGCACCGTCCCCCATTATTGTTAATGGGGCTGGCTCCCGTTCTCCCGTTTGTGTCAGGCAACTGCGGTAGTGTGAAAGAAAGTACCCTTAGATATATGCCCCTTCATAGTTAGCGCTTCCTCCTCCTACACACAGATTCAAAGAAGTGCTCATGCTGCAGCTAATGTGAGTGGGCGATATCAAAAGTATTCCCACCGTATTAACGATATTAAGAAATTTATCTCGATAACGATATCTATGGCGATAAATACTTATTTAGAAGAAAAAAATGGATTTGGCCCTCCTCTCATTCATAATATCTTCATAGTAGTATACAGTGTTAGTATTAAAAAGAGTCATCATAACAATTGTGTGCGGATTTATGTTGCAGAGCACCGTCAACGATGGCGTCACCACGTTCACTGTCACCGTCGAGACAGGACGGCCCCTACAGTACCTGCAGCTTCTAGTAAGTGTAAACATATTTAATTTATTTTTAATCCAAGCTATGTGGGAGTGCAGCTGCAGTGATATGAGAGCACTAGTGGTTAGTAATGGGATCCAGCCCCAAACTATTCCCATGTATCAGAACGTTATAACTGTTCATTAGAGTTGAATGTAATGTCATTATTTAATGATTTTTGTCAGCTGCTGCACCACAGAGGAGCCCTCTCACCCACCTCCACCCCAGCGAGAGAGGACCCCACCTGCCCCTCCAACACCACCAGCCCAACTTCCTGAGGTAGAAGGTAGGTAACATAAAAAGTGTAATGGGTGGACCTTCTGTCTTCAAAATATAAGCTAAATTTATGTCTTATCTTTTGTAGCTCCAACCGTCAGGGAGGAGTTTTCAACTGGACCATGGGAAGACCACTCAGTATGGGTGTCCAGTAAGTACAAACCCCAAACTGACCATTTGTGACCTTCTCAGTGAACAATTCAAAGAAAAAAAAAGGCTCAATACAGATACGTGTCACTGAATAACTCGTTCCAGTACATATACCAAATATATAATGACATACAATTGCTAAAGTATTCTGATTAGAGATGAGCGAACATTCTCGTCCGAGCTTGGTGCTCGTTCGAGTATTAGGGTATTTGCATATGCTCGATACTCTGACGAGCATATCGCGATCCTCGAGGAAGTGGCAACTTCCTCTTCCTGCATGTTAGGCGCCTTTTCTCAGCCAATCAACATGCAGGAAAGTCTTTGGTACCTCCTAGCATCACGTGGGGCCACTACAAGTCAATAGCAGGGATTGGCTGGCCAGATCAGATGACCTGGGAATATAAGAATCTGGTCCCGCGCTGCTCGCGTCAGACGCCGCCTGCATGAGATTAAGGATAGAGCTGCTGTCTGTCAGGGAGAGTGATAGGGTCTCAATTTAGATTTTGGTTGGGCAGGAATCATTCTCAAAGAACCCAACAGCTCTTCTAAGGGCTAAAAGCACCTTTTTTTGGGTCTCCTCCTGGCTGCTGGCTGGGACTTGTAGTGCAGCTACCGCCATCTTGGCTGCACACTGTACACAGCGACTGGTGGCAGAAGGGACAGGACGTGGTCCACACAGACCCAAAAGAAATTGCCCAAAGTCCTCTCAGTACTCATTTTTGCTGCTGCTGCTGTACCTTGGCTTGCTGGGATCTGTAGTGCAGTCTAGGGAATACGTTTTTTTCTCTCATTTCTATACACTATAGTCCAGTAAATAATTATGTAGTGTACTGTACAGTAGCGTCAGTCTAGTGAATACGTGTTTTCTGTCATTTCTATACACTACAGTCCAGTGAACAATTATGTAGTGTACTGTACAGTAGCGTCAGTCTAGGGAATACGTTTTTTCTATCATTTCTAAACACTACAGTCAAGTGAACAATTATGTAGTGTGCTGTACAGTAGCGTCAGTCTAGGGAATACGTTTTTTTATATATCCTACAGTGCAGTGAAAAATTGAGTGGTTTGCGGTGAAATAGCCACCGTCTAAAGACTGCGTTTTTCCTCTCAGTCATAAATACCACAGTGCAGTGGGAAATTTTGTCATGTGCTGCACACTAGACGGAGTGTAGAAAACATACGTTTTTCCTCTCAGTCATATATACTACAGTGCAGTGCAAAATTCTGTCGTGTGCTGCACACTAGACGGAGTGTAGAAAATATAAATTTTTTCCTCTCAGTCATATATACTACAGTGCAGTGCAAAATTCTGTCGTGTGCTGCACACTAGCTGGAGTGTAGAAAATATATGTTTTTCCTCTCAGTTATATATCCTACAGTGCAGTGAAAAATTGAGTGGTTTGCAGTGCAATAGCCGCCGTCTAAAGACTATGTTTTTCCTCTCAGTCATATATACTACAGTGCAGTGCAAATTTGTGTTGTGTGCTGCACACTAGCCGGAGTGTAGAAAATATACGTTTTTCCTCTCAGTCATATATACTACAGTGCAGTGCAAAATTCTGTCGTGTGCTGCACACTAGCCGGAGTGTAGAAAATATATGTTTTTCCTCTCAGTTATATATCCTACAGTGCAGTGAAAAATTGAGTGGTTTGCAGTGCAATAGCCGCCGTCTAAAGACTACGTTTTTCATCTCAGTCATATATACTACAGTGCAGTGCAAATTTGTGTCGTGTGCTGCACACTAGCCGGAGTGTAGAAAATATACGTTTTTCCTCTCAGTCATATATACTACAGTGCAGTGCAAAATTCTGTCGTGTGCTGCACACTAGCCGGAGTGTAGAAAATATACGTTTTTTCTCTCAGTTATATATTATACAGTGCAGTGCAAAATTCTGTCGTGTGCTGCACACTAGCCGGAGTGTAGAAAATATACGTTTTTTTTCTCAGTTATATATTATACAGTGCAGTGAAAAATTCTGTCATGTGCTGCACACTAGCCGGAGTGTAGAAAATATACGTTTTTCCTCTCAGTTAAATATTATACTTTGCAGTGAAAAATTCTGTCGTGTGCTGCACACTAGCCGGAGTGTAGAAAATATACGTTTTTTCTCTCAGTTATATATTATACAGTGCAGTGCAAAATTCTGTAGTGTGCTGCACACTAGCAGGAATGTAGAAAATATAAGTTTTTTTCTCTCAGTTATATATTATACAGTGCAATGAAAAATTCTGTCGTGTGCTGCACACTAGATGGAGTGTAGAAAAATAAGTTTTTTCTTTCATTTATATATTATACAGTGCAGTGAAAAATTCTGTCGTGAACTGCACACTAGCCGGAGTGTAGAAAATATACGTTTTTTCTCTCAGTTAAATATTATACAGTGCAGTGAAAAATTCTGTTGTGTGCTGCACACTAGCTGGAGTGTAGAAAATATAACTTTTTTCTCTCAGTTATATATTATACAATGCAGTAAAAAATTTTGTCATGTGCTGCACACTAGCCGGAGTGTAGAAAATATACGTTTTTTTTTCTCACTTATATATCATACATTGCAGTGAAAAATTGAGTGGTTTGCGGTACAATAGCCGCCGTCTAAAGACTATGTTTTTTCTCTCAGTTATATATCATACAGTGCAGTGAACATACAAACTGTTGAACCCAAGGGCTAAGGGTTGAGGACGAGGGCATGGGCGTTCAAGTAGTGTAGGGGGCAGAGGCCGTGGTCCTGGGCAGGGTGACAGTACATGTTGATGAGGGAGCAGTGGAACGCCGCAGAGTTTCGCTCCCTAGCTTCATCTCGCAACTTACTGGTTCACGTGGTACACCACTATTGAAACTACAACAGTGTGAACAGGTGATGACGTGGATAGTGGACAATGCGTGCAGTAATTTATCCACCACCCAGTCTTCCACGCAGTCCACCCACGCTAGCCAAGAGAGTAGACCTCTGGCTCCTCCAGCTCAACCTCCTTCCCCCCAGCCTGCCCCTCCCCCACGGAAAGTATGGATTCAGATCTGGCATACTCACAGGAACTCTTTTCAGGACCCTACCCAGAGACACAAACCACTGCTCAACAGCAACCTGAGCAGTTGCTCTGTCCCGATGCCCAAATATTAGAACTTTCGCAGTCTGTGGGTGATGAGAGTGTGGACTTAGTGCAAGTAGTGCGTGAAGAGGTTGTCAGATGATGATGAT
>ONZH01011538.1:0-26771 GCA_900303285.1 Rhinella marina
AAAATTATGTGGAGGCCCAAGAGGTGAGACCTCTTAAAAATTATGTGGAGGCCCAAGAGGTGAGCCACCTCTCTAAAAATTATGTGTAGGCCCAAGAGGTGGAGACCCTCTTAAAAATTATGTGTAGGCCCAAGAGGTGAGGAACTCTTAAAAAATTATGTGGAGGCCCAAAGAGGTGAGACCTCTTAAAATATGTGGAGGCCCAAGAGGGTGAAGACCTCTTAAAAATTATGTGTAGGCCAAGAGGTGAGACCTCGTTAAAAATTATGGTGGAGGCCCAAGAGGATGAGACCTCTTTAAAAATTATGTGGAAGGCCCAAGAGGTGAGACCTCTTAAAATTATGTGGGAGGCCCAAGAGGGGGGGGGGGGGCTGAGACTCTTAAAAATTATGTGGAGGCCCAAGAGGTGAGACTCTTAAAAATTATGTGGAGGCCAAAGAGGTGAGACGTCTTAAAAATTGTGTGGAGGCAAAAGAGGTGAGACCTCTTAAAAATTGTTTGTAGGCCCAAGAGGTGAGACCTTTTAAAAATTGTTTGTAGGCCCAAGAGGTGAGCCATAAATATTTTTTTTTTTTATGGAGCAAATCTACGGCGGTTAAGGAGGAGGAGGAGGAGGTGGAGGAGGAAATGGCACTTCATACAAATGGCACTTCACTTTTGGCTGCTTTCCACTGTTGGAGAAGCAAAGTCCGGGTCAATCCACTTGCTGTTCATTTTGATTAGCGTCAGCCTGTCGGCACTGTCGGTTGACAGGCGGCTGCGCTTATCAGTTATAATGCCCCCGGCTGCGCTGAACACCCTTTCTGATAGCACGCTGGCGGCAGGGCAGGCAAGCACCTCCAAGGCGTACAGGGACAGTTCCAGCCACGTGTCCAACTTGGAGACCCAGTAAGTGTAGGACGTCGAGGGATCGGGGAGGACAGGGGTACGGTCTGCCAGGTACTCCCGCAACATCCGCCGATACTTGTCCCTCCTGCTGATAGCGGGCCCCGCAGTGATGGAAGTTGCACGAGGGGGTGCCATGAACGTGTCCCCACACCTTGGAGAGTGTTCCCCTGGTGGCTGTGGGCCTGATCGATGTTGTGGGACTCTGGGAGACCCTCTCCTCTCTGCCGCCAGCGATGGTGGGTGGGAAAATCTCCATCATGTTCTGCACGAGTTCCCTCTGGTATTCCAGCAATCGATTCGTCCTCTCCTCTACCGGAATAAAAGAGGAGACGTTATCTTTATACCGGGGGTCCAGGAGTGCGAAGACCCAGTACAGTTTGTTCTCCACTATCCGGACAACACGTGTGTACCGGGAAAAGCAGCCCAGCATGAAGTCAGCCATGTGTGCCAGACTCTGAATAGGCATGACGTCACTGCCCCCACCAGAAGGATCACATGCCATTTCCTCCTCTTCCTCTTCCGCCTCCTCTCCGCCCCATCCGCGCTGAATCAATGGGACGCACACAGCCTGACTGCTACCCTCGCCGCCAGCATCCTCCTCCTCTTCCACAGCCACCTCCACGTCGTCCTCCTCCTCATCCTCCTCCTCCTGCAACTGCCACCGAGAAGCAGACAAAAGTGTGGTCTGACTGTGTAGCTCCGTTGCGTCTCCTCCTACCCCCGTCTCCTCTGCGTGCAATGCATTCTCCCTTATTGCGATGAGCGATTCTTTAAGGACGCATAGGAGCGGGATGGTTACGCTCACTATAGCGTCCTCGCTGCTGACCTTCTAGGTGGACTCCTCAAAGATACGCAGTACATCGCATATGTCTGCCATCCATGGCCACTCGTGGTTGGCAAACTGAGGGAGCTGAGTTGGAGGCACGCGTGGATTCATAATCTGGTACTCCATCAGTGCTCTCTGCTGCTCACACACCCTGGCCAACATGGAATAGGTGGAATTCCAGCGAGTCGGCAGGTTGCACAACAGCCGATGTTCAGGCAAATGGAGGCGTTGCTGGAGTTTTTTTAAGCTAGCAGCAGCTACAGTTGACTTCCGAAAGTGAGCGCACAAGCGCCGCACTTTCACCAGTAGCTCTGCCAGGTTGGGGTAAGTCTTTAGAAATTTTTGGACTACCAGATTAAAAACGTGGGCCAGGCATGGTACGTGATTGAGTTCGGCAAGCTCCAGAGCCGCCACCAGGTTACGGCCGTTATCGCACACGACCATGCCTGGCCCTAGCTGCAGCGGCGACAGCCACATCTCCGTCTGCTGCAATATGGCGTCCCTCACCTCTGGGGCGCTGTGCTTCCTGTCGCCCAAGCTGATGAGCTTAAGCACCGCCTGCTGACGTCTCCCCGCGCCAGTGCTGCAACGCTTAAAGCTAGCGGCTGAGGGAGATGTTAAGGCAGAGGAGGAGGAGGAGGAAGAGGAGGGTGGTTTATCAGAATCCGTGCCTGCAATCATGGGCGGGGGTGGTAGGTAGGCCGTCTCTGTTTGCGACCCCGTCCCCGCTTCCACAACATTCACCCAGTGTGCCGTCAAAGAGATGTAGCGTCCCTGGCCGCAAGCGCTTGTCCACGAGTCGGTGGTTAAGTGTACCTTTGCGCTGACTGCGTACCTCAGGGCCCGCCTGATGTTACGCGACACGTGATGGTGCAGGGCGGGGACGGCACTCCGGGAAAAGTAGTGGCGGCTGGGGACGGAATAGCGAGGTGCGGCAGCCGCCATCAGGTCGCGGAAGGCCTGCGTCTCCACAAGCCTAAACGGCAACATCTCCAGGGCCAGCAGTTTGGAGATGTGGCAGTTTAAGGCTTGGGCTTGGGGGTGACTCGAGGCGTACTTCCGCCTGCGGTCGAACGCCTGCGAGATGGACAGTTGATGGGACGAGGAGTGTGAAGGTGCAGGCGAAGATGCGGGGGAAGTGGAGGCTGAAGGAGAAGGCCCCAAAGTAGCCGAGGCAGAGTCAGATGTGGAGGTGTCCTGGCTGGAGGTCTGGACCGCAGTGGCAGCACACAATAAAGGGGAAGAGGCAGTGGCAGGAAGACCTTGCGCAGGTTGTATTGCGTTTGCTCTCTCCCACTCAGCCCAGTGCTTGACTTCCAAGTGACGCCGCATGCCTGAGGTGGTCAGATTGCTCTTCTCAGAGCCCCTACTCAGTTTTGAGTGGGCAGAGTGTGCAAACCGCGCTCAGTTTGTCATCCGCACAAACATTAAAAAATCTCCACACCACAGAAGTACGAGGCCTCGATGGGGGAGCTTCGCGCGACTGCCCGCTGCCGGGAACAGCTTCGGCCCTGCTGGCTGTGGCCTCACTTCTCTGTCTGGACTGTCCTCTGCCTGTGGACATCCCTCTGCCTCTTGCTGCCTTTTTCGGTGCTGCGCAGACCACCACCTATCCACTGCTTTCCCCGCTGGACATCACCCCTGGCCAAGTGGGGTCGGTCATTTCGTCATCCACCACCTCCTCTTCCACTTCCTCACTCTGCTCCTCCTCCTGCCCACTGGACATTCCAACAGCCTCCCTTGATGGCAACTGCGTCTCATCATCATCATCGCTCATGATAACAGATGCTGGTTCAGGGTCCACATCACAGGAGATGGCGAATACTCAAGGGTTTTGGCATCACTACAAACAAATTCCTCTGCTAGCTCCTGGGATTCTTCCGGCACATCTGAAAAAGGACCCGAAAAGAGCTCCTGGGAGGGGTCAATGGTGGGATGACTCTGTTGGCCAGGTGTGGAGGAAGGAGGGTCAGAGTGAGACTGTGTGGATGACTGGCTGGTGGACAACTGTGTAGAAGCGCTATCGGCTATCCATTGCACCACCTGTTCAACCTGCTCAGGCCTCAACAGCGGTGTAACCCGCCCCCTGCTTAACTATCCCATAAAGGCAGGGATTCTGGATGAGTGGGATCCTGGCTGCCCCTCACCAGCACGCATTGTATCCCCACTGGCTTCAACAAGGCCCCCAAATGCATTTCCGCGCCCCCGTCCTCGTCCGATTCCGCTAGCCCCCCTCCGCATTTTATTTTTTTTTTGTTACAATATTTTGCCTTCACAGCCGTGTACTAACAGTTTAGACGGTGTGTATTAACACCACGTATATACAATTATTTTGCAAGAGAACGCACAGTACAGGTGCCAATGAAAAGGCCTATTTTTTTTTATATTTCTAGGTACACAGCCGTGTACTAACAGTTCAGACGGTGGGTATTAACACCCCGTATATAAAATTATTTTGCAAGAGAACGCACAGTATAGGTGCCAATGAAAAGTCTTTTTTTTTTAATATATTTCTAGGTACACAGCCGTGTACTAACAGTTTAGACGGTGTGTATTAACACCACGTATATAAAATTATTTTGCAAGAGAACGCACAGTACAGGTGCCAATGAAAAGGCCTATTTTTTTTATATTTCTAGGTACACAGCCGTGTACTAACAGTTCAGACGGTGTGTATTAACACCACGTATATAAAATTATTTTGCAAGAGAACGCACAGTACAGGTGCCAATGAAAAGGCCTATTTTTTTTATATTTCTAGGTACACAGCCGTGTACTAACAGTTCAGACGGTGGGTATTAACACCACGTATATAAAATTAGTTTGCAAGAGAACGCACAGTACAGGTGCCAATGAAAAGGCCTATTTTTTTATATTTCTAGGTACACAGCCGTGTACTAACAGATCAGAGGGTGTGTATGAACACCACGTATATAAAATTATTTTGCAAGAGAACGCACAGTACAGGTGCCAATGAAAAGGCCTATTTTTTTATATTTCTAGGTACACAGCCGTGTACTAACAGATCAGAGGGTGTGTATGAACACCACGTATATAAAATTATTTTGCAAGAGAACGCACAGTACAGGTGCCAAAGAAAAGGCCTTTTTTTTTTATTTCTAGGTACATAGCCGTGTACTAACAGGTCAGACGGTGGGTATTTACACCTGGTATACAAAAAGGGTATTGCAGGCACACAGAACCCAGAACACTAGAGCCAAATATACTGTATTTAAAAAAAAAAAAAAATTCACAGCCGTATACTGCCAGATCAGATGGTGCATATACACACTAGGTATATAACAGGGTTTTGCAGCCAAAAAGAACGCAGAACAGTAGTGCCAAATATAGTTTGGTATGTAGCAGAGCACCTAATACACCACTAATGCCTCTCTCTGTCCCTACTCCAGCAGCTATCCCTGAATACAGCAGCCGTTTTCTGCAGAGTGTATATTGTAGTAAAGCTATCACTGTACTGCACTATAGTAGCCCTGATAAGGGCTTTTAATCACGCTCCTGCCTGTCCAACAGCTAAAACCTATCTCTCCCTTCTCCAGCCTCTGTCCCTGACTAAGTTCACGCAGCATATGCGAACAAGCAGGAAGAGCTGAGTTTTTAATATTCGAGGTCACATGGTTTTTCCAGCCAATCCATGTAGATGCCGTTTTCGCGCTGCCAGCGTGCTCCGCCGGCCTGTCATACCCCCTCTGCATGGTGATTGGTGGAAAAAGAGCGCCAGGGAAGGTGGGAGGGGAAACGAATTCTAAGTGCGCCATCGCCGTTATGCTCGATTGAAATCGAGTATGCCGAATAGCGTAGTATTCGATCGAATACCGGCTCGATCGAACACTGCTCGCTCATCTCTAATATTTACAGCACTGATTTGTGCTTTTTTTTAAAATCTGTCATAGGAACATCCCCTTATATGGAACTGTATATCTGTGGCTCCTAAATGGTATGGGACAATCTCATTGGATGTGTGTCCCTACGTTGTATTACATGTGTGTCCCTACAATGCCTATATCTGGTGACTTACACTGACAGAATTTTTTCTAGACAGTTCAGATTATCTGAAGTCTAGCAGGTACACACATGTTTAAAAATCACAAGTCTGTATGATCCTGTTGGAAACGTAAAGGTCAGAAAGGAAAATCAAACTGAGACACACAGCAATTTCTTGGTATTGTACTCACTTGTCAGAGTCTGGCCTTAGTTCTATTTACTCATTGTTCAGAACCTTCTACAAAGTATGTAAGTATTATTTTTTTTAAACATCTTTGGATGACACATGCTTAGATGTGTTTTAGAAATGGGAGCGGAGTTACTTGTGCTACATTTTTTATGGTCATAATTAGGGCTCATGCACACGAACGGTGCCGGCCCATGTCCGTATTGCGGCCCGCATATGCTGGGTCCGCAATACACAGGCACCGGCCGTGTGCAACCCGCATCACGGATCGCGGACCCATTCACTTCAATGGGTCCGCAATCCGGGAGATGCAGAGCGGAGGCACAGATCGGTACTCCACGGAATCACTACGGTGTGCTTCCTTTGTGTTTCTGCCGTGCCCCCGCACTGCAAAAAGTAGCGCATGCACTACTTTTTTGCGGTGCGGACCGTTGGATGCGGATTGCGGACCCCATTCAAATGAATGGGTCCGCGGTCCGAATCAGGCGGCGACCGCAAATTACGGTCCACAGCATGGGCACTGACTGCACACGTTCATGTGCATGAGCCCTTAGTCTTGAGTTAATCGAAGTCAAACAAATTGACTTGATCCAAATTTCAGAGAAATTTTGATTTGCCACAAAGCCGAATTTCCTTGTGTTTCATGGTAACAAATCAATTTTCCCTGAAATGGTAATACAAAGAAAAAAACAAAAAAAATGCATACTCACCTCATCCATTTCCACATGAAGAGGCCGTCACAGCCATCTCGATTGACAAATGACATCACCGCGCCCAGCCAGCAAGATGGCATCACTTCACCATGCAACATTTCACATGTTGTCTTCAGCAAAGATGGCTGCGATGGCCTCTACACGAACAAATGAATAAGGTGAGTAATTTTTTTTAACCATGATTAACCCCTGAAAGGTCCCCATGTGTGCTTATTAGTGATAAAAGCAGCATCTGAGGTGTTCAATGATGGAGTGCTGCAAGATCGCCATTCTCCATCATTGCGTCCAGTACATACAAAAAAATGTGCATAACTTTGCTTATCTCTAGTCATAATGTGTGGCACTATTGTTAACATTTTTTGGAGCACATTTTGTGGCCTGAATTTATGGGAGCACTATATGCAGCACTGTTATATTTAGGGAGACGGTGTACTTCTTAGGTTATAAACTTAGATATGTAGCTGTAGGTAAATTCAGAAAAAATATTGTATTTGTTTTCAGGAAACAATGACTCTTTTATTATATGTTTATTAAATTATAAATATTTGATGGGGTGTCTGTGCCATAAATTTCTTCACCCTTCTGACAGTGCACAAGCTTAAAGAGGAAATGTCAACACAAAATGCAATGTAATCTGAAAACAGTATGCTAAAGAGCAGGAGAAGCTGAGTAGATTGATATATACTGTCGTTTTGTTGGAATAGATTCAGTAAAACCTGTAAATTATACATGTATATCCTTGCTTTTGCCGCTTCCTGTGAAGAGCTATCAGTATAGGATGGATGTGTTATCAATGACTGACAGCTATCTCTGTATGCAATCTTAGGGCTGTATTACACCAACAGATTATCTGAAAAATTTCTGTCCAATCAGACCAACAATTGGGGTGTGTATAACAAAAGATCTCTGTGTGTAAATGGCCATCTAACCAGTGATTGGTCAGGAAATCTGTCAGATTATCTCTTGTTGTAATACAACCCTTATACACATTATACTATCAAGCAATGATAACACCTCCCTCCTGGACCGATACTGTTCACAGGAAGTGGAAAAAGCGGAGTTATAAATGTATAAATAACAGGTTTTACTGAATCTTTTCTAACAAAACTATATAAAAATCTGCTCAATTTTTCTGGCAACAAGATCTCTTTAAAGGGGTTATCCAGGAATTAAGAAAATGAAAAGACTTAAGTATTACTTTATTATAAATATATTCCCAAATATCTTTCATTAGTTTTAATGGCTTGTTTTGTCTAGTGATCAATCTTCAGGGGAAACAAAATGTCCGCTGTCCTATTAGTACACATAAAACCTGTCCTAATCATACAGCAGGACAAGTTACTTCACAACGCTGAGAGAAAGAGCTTCCTCATCCTCCTCTCCTACTTATCACGGATTATGATGCTGAATACAGCTGATATTTAGCTGAATCTCTGTAGAAATGGAGTTCATGAGGAGACATGTAGTACAGAGAGGACAGACAGGACAGACTGTAGTAATGTGGGGCTGTTGTAATGGAGACTGCATACAAGACCTGCTGCTCATTACTCACATCTCCACCATCCTCTCTGTACTTCATGCCTCCTCATGAACTCCATTCCTACACAGATTCATCTTATCAGCTGTATTCAGGATCATAACCCCTGACAAGCAGAGCAAAGAGGAGGATGAGGCAGCTCTTTACCTCAATGTTCTGAAGTAACTTGTCCTGCTGTGTGATTAGGACAGGCTTTGTGTATACTAATAGGACGGCTGCCATTTTATTTCTCCTAATGATTCCTCCCCAGACAAAACAAGCCATTATAACTAATGAAAGGTATTTGGGAATACATTTATAATAAGGTAATATTTGCGTATTTTCATTTTCTTAATTCCTGCAGTACTCCTTTAAACAATATTCTGTTAACATTAACACTTAGAAATGTCTACATATACAGTATAGACCAAAACTTTGGACACAACTTCTCATTCAAAGAGTTTTCTGTATTTTCATGACTATGAAAATTGTAGATTCACACTGAAGGCATCAAAACTATGAATTAACACATGTGGAATTATATACTTAACAAAAAAGTGTAAAACAACTGAAAATATGTCTTATATTCTAAGTTCTTCAAAGTAGCCACCTTTTGCTTTGATTACTGCTTTGCACACTCTTGGCATTCTCTTGATGAGCTTCAAGAGGTAGACACCTGAAATGGTTTTCACTTCACAGGTGTGCCCTGTCAGGTTTAATAAGTGGGATTTCTTGCCTTATAAATGACGTAGGGACCATGAGTTGTGTTGGGCAGAAGTCAGGTGGATACACAGCTGATAGTCCTACTGAATAGACTGTTAGAATTTGTATTATGGCAAGAAAAAAGCAGCTAAGTAAAGAAAAACAAGTGGCCATCATTACTTGGTCTGTACTGTACATCTGTAGGTAGTGGATGGATAAATAGTCTGTGGAGTGGATTGTAATGTTGAAAATTATAAATTTTCATTTTCATTTAAAAAAATATTAATTCTAATTACTGTTTGGTATATGTTAGTTTTGTTTTTGGAATATTTTAATTGGTCAGTAGGTATGTAATACTTTTCTGATGTGCGCTATACAGCAGATATCCTGCATACAATATAGGCAACATGTTCGTTAGCATTTAAAAATGACCCCTGCATGTAGTTTCACATTATCTAATTATTTAAAGCTGCATAGGAAAATATCTGGCAGCAAAAAAGGGAATAACATAAATTAATGGTGGTAATACAGGTTACCAATTAAAAGGCATTAAAAATGGCTGACTTGTTGCATGTGTGCTTGGCAGCTGAAGGCATATGTGTTGGTCCTATATTCATATGTGTCCACATTGCTGAGAAAAATGAGCCTCTAGGAGCAATGGAGGTGTTGCCGTTATACCTAGAGGCTCTGCTCTCTCTGCAACTGCCGCGTCCTCTTCACTTGATTGACAGAGGCAGGTATGATGCTTTTTAATCTGACTGGCCTTGTCAATGAAAGTTGGGAGGGTGCGACAGTTGCACAGAGAGTTTTTAAATGTCTAGTATTAACGGAAACACCCCCATTGCTTCTAGTGGCTAATTTGATTGATTAAAAACTTAACATTTTTAATGTAATAATTTACAAATGTAGTAACATTTTATTTAAAATGTTACTTTAATCATTTAATCATTAAATTAAAAATGTATACATAAACAGCATTATTAATCATTAAAAAATATAAATAATGAGCATGAACCAACATATTTTCACACCTTCATATGATAATTTTAAGAATGAGTGTATATTATGCCTATATGTAAATAGCATCAAATGCTACATTTTACATTCAAAGGCTACATTTTAAAATAGAACCTGTGAGCACATATGCCGTACTCTAGTAATAATGTGGTACAGCCGGACACACCACCTAAAGTTCACAACAGAACTGGCTTTTGAACGTGAACATACTGATACTAACGTACATTTTGTAAATCACATCTGGATCATTGAATCATCTGTGTTTTTTTTTATACTTTTTACACATACACTTTCAAATTCACTGCAACAAGCCCTTGCATCTCATTGTGACTGACATTTCCCTGACATCCTGGATCGTCAGTAATCTCGTGAATGTGCCATAAATACACCTTTGGTGTGTATATATTCTCTTAATTTGCCTGTCATAAAAGATGTATTAATTGAGTCATTGATTATAACAGGCTGAACAGCCCCTTTAATATTGACCTATATCTGATCAGCAGGGATCCGACACCTGGCACCCCCAACGATCAGCTGTTTAAAGAGGAGGTGGCACTCCATGTGAGCCCTGATACCTGTAGCGAGTACTTGTCATTACACTGAACCGCTGAAACTTCCAAGACAACAGGCAGTGTAATTAACTGTAAGTAGCTTTCACATGGAGTGCTGCCTTCTCTTCAAAAAGCTGATTGACAGATATTGATGACCTATCCTGATGGTACGTTATCAATATGTATTGCCTGCACAACCCCTTTAAATACATGCACTAGATTACTAGATTTTAAGGGGATGTTAATCACAATGAGATGAAAAGACTTACAGACTCTATTACTGGGACTGTGTAAGTAGATAGCCCTATGACTGTATTACATACAGTATATGAGAATATTACATTTCAAAGTGGAACTACTTCTTAATGCCTAGGCAGTGAATTTTAACTGGCTAATCAATGATTTTGCTGAGATGTTATTTACAGCATCATTAATTTAGTTGAATATTGAAAACGCAATGAAATGTTACCTTAAAATTATATATTTGAAGAAACACAATGCATCAGATTTAAAAAAAAAATGAAACTCTATTAATATTTTAAACAAAAATCAAAGCAAAGAAAATGTATTAATCCAACACAATTATTTTAATGGTAAAATTATGTATACAGTGCCTTGAACTTTCCACATTTTTTAATGTTACACCCACAAACATAAATGTATTTAATTGGGATTTTATTTGATAGACCACCACATGTAGCAAGTATGTGTGAAGTGAAAAGGAAATTATACATGGTTTTCAAAATGTTTGATAAATAAAAATCTGAAAATGTGTTGTGTATTTAGCTGCAATACTTATTTTTAGGATTACCTTTAGGCTTCATTCACACTACCGTATGTATTCCGTGTCCGTATAAAAACGGAACAGAAGACATACGGAAAGTCTTCCGTAGTGTTCCGTAATTTTGCGGACCCATTGACTTTAATGGGGCTACGGACGAGTTTTGTGGCCAAGTATAGGACATGTTTCCTTTTTTTTGCGGGAGAACTTCCGTAATATACGGATGCGGAATGCACACGGTGCACGGTTCTCCTATGGAAAAATGAATGGGTCCGTATGGTTCCGCATCTTATCCGCAAAAATGCGGATAAGATACGGAAATGAACATACGGTAGTGTGAATGAAGCCATAGGCCTTGTTCACACTTCAGTTTTTTGATCAGTTATTGTTAGCCAAAAACCAGCTTTACACCATTTCTCTTTGCAAAATACCTCAAGCTTAGTCAGATGGAAAGCTTCGGTTAACAGAAATTTTAAAGTCTTGCCACAAATTCTCAGTGGGATTTAGGTCTGTACTTTCACTGGGCTATTCTAACACATGATTTTACTTTGATCTAAACCATTAAATTGTAGCTTTGGTTGTATGTTTAGGGTCATTGCCCTGCTGGAAGGTGAACCTCCGCCCCAGTCTCTAGTCTTTTGCATCCTCTACCAGGATTGCCCTGTATTTAGCGCCATTCATGTTTTCATCAACTCTTACTAGCCTCCCTGTACCTGTTATAACATTATTCCCCATAACATTATTTTATCACTAGTGTGAATCAAAGTATCCGAAGTGGAATTCGGCCTTAAGTTTAGGAAAAATTTGAATTTCCTTGTGCTTTGTGTTAACAAATCAGCTTCATCTGTAAAATGACGGCTGCACACAATATGACCCATAATGCCATGCAGCCAGCCAATCCGTCGGTAGCCAACTCCTATGATGTTGCAGCCCTATTAAACCCTGATCCTGCACGGTCTCCATTGTCCTGTGAGACGGGAGAGATGTGGCATATAGAGAGACGTGGAAAGTGCTCACGTGCTAGGGGAGGTGTTGCTGCAATAATCCAGCTGCCAAGTTTGATCCATCCACCATGTTCGGCCATCTGATCTTAACCCTAATAATTTTAAAAGTAAAATACCACTAGGTACATAGTAGGGAGGGATCTTATGGATGGATCCAAATGGGATTATGGTCATCCCTGTTGTGAATCACTCAATTTTTATTGCTTTGAAGAAGGTTTTCCCATCTCATAGTAACATCTAATATATAAAGCTGAGTGTATGTGTGTGTGTGTGTGTGTGTATGTCTGCTAAAGGAATACGCACCGCTGCAGCTACAATCACAAAATTTGGCACACATGTACATCAGGTGTCCGGGAAGGTTTTAGAACAGTTTTCAGCTCTCCAGGACGTACCGTTCCTGAGATATTCCCAAAACATGCATTAGCCAATAGGAGCCTGGTCACATGACCCTTATCAGCCAATAGAAGCTCACAGGCAGCCTCCACGCACAACAAGCTTCCATGACAACCTAGCCAGTTCACTGCTGTAGGTCTGCTTTAAAGAGGCTTTGGATGAGACTGTTAAAGAGGTATTCCAGTTACTAGAAATATCACTTATGCTTTAGATTAATTCATCATCAATCATTACCTCATATAATGTAAATTTCACATATTTACTGTTCAGTAGTAATAAGAGATGTATTCTTCTACTGCTACCCGCTCTGTTTACTCCTAAATTACTAAGGCATCAACCTATGATTCAAAAGAAGGATTTAAAAGCCCCACCTTCAGGTTCAACTAAGTCACACCCCTGACCCGGTCAGGCCACGCCCCCTCTCACTCTGCAGCTGACAGGGATTGCAAAAATAAAGGTTAAAATCACCTTCTGTCGCTGCAGGGGTGGGGGGAGGGTGACCTTCTCCCTGCAGCTCATTGCTCAGACTGCACAGTGCTGCTGTGTGAGAGTGGGGTGTTCAAAAGGACATCCCTGTGTCCATCAAGGCCTTGCGCATGACAGAATTTAATCGTGTGGCTTCATGGGGATGGGGGCACTGCTTCACGTTTGAGGGAATGGTCGGTGAGGTCTGGCTTTCTGGGTTGAAGACAGTGGCCACTCTAGCTGCTGTGGAGGTCACAGATTAGATTAAATATACCCGGGCAAAGCCGGGTCTTTGAGCTAGTAGTTTATAAGACTGAAAAAAGACATCTGTCCATCCAGTGCATCTATCCATCTCAATGCTGAGTACCATCTCTGGTACCATCAGACAAGGACAGGGGCTGCTGCATACACCATCTGGCTCTGCCGATCTTCGCTGGGGTGAGCCAGAGCACACCCAGATAGGGTTAAAAGTCTGTGGCCGGCTTTACCGCCGGTTGCATACATTAGTGCCGGGCGTCTGCTCTTTAAAACAGCAGACACCTGGCAGCCATGGCGCACCACCAAGCCATCAAGTGGGAAGAATATGATTAGCCAGTTGCCTTGGTATACCTGAATTATGACAAATTGTGACAAATTAACTCGGAACAAATTGCATTTACTTCTGAGGATCTGCAAATTGGCTAAACTGAATTTTTCAAAACTTTGCTCATCTATAGTTACTAGAAAAGAGCAAATTTTTCAAAAATTCGATTCGGCTGGTTCGCTGAATTTTCCGAAAAGATTAGCTTCGATCCGAATAAATTCATTGCGAATCGCGTTAAAAAACGGATAGTGGTGTAGAACACTGTGCCTTGCAGTAAAACGCATAGGGAGTAGTGTTGAGCGAGCACTTCTGTCTCTGACTAAACCAGGCACCCCCCGCTCGGAAGAGGCGAGGGTGTCTGGTTAATAGGAAAAGGTCAGAATCGAGACTTCTCCTATTTTACTCCTTTCGCTCGTAAAAGTATGCTGATTAACTGAATTTGTACGCATTAGCACACAAATTATGGCGCTTGTCTATTTGTATGGCGAATAACGCCGCAACTATTTATTTCACATTTACAAGCTGCCAATCACGGATTATATATGTTTTTTCCCAAACACAACCCAAAAGATTTTTTTTTTAATGTTTTTTGTACCGCAAACAAGGCTCTGACCCTCTTACTGCACTGCAAAAAGCGACACTAGTGGTGCTTCTTTGAATAAAGCACCCCAAAACAGCCTTTAGAACAGAGTGCAGTGCTGTATAACAGGCTAACCCCTATGCCCACTCACTGCTGCTCAGTGTAGCAGAATAGCGATTTCACTGCCTGATTTTCTGTCTAGAAATCATCCCTCCTATCCCTGCAATTCAGATTATCTATCCCTGATCTCCTCATTTCTTTTCTTTAGTTTTTCTTTCACTTGCCCTATCTCTCCTGACGTCTGTCTCTGGTCTACAATCAATAGCAAATGGCGGATTCCAGTGCTGCAGAGCTATTTATAGGGCTGTGACATCACAGGACCTGGCTGGCTGCTAATTGGCTATATGTCTGCATGTGATCGCATTGTGGGTGTTTACTTCTTTGTCCCAGAAATCCTTCCCCTATGTCATGCCATGTGCTTGCGGCCATTTTAGGAAAAAAAAAAAAAAGATTCATTACTACTAGAGATGAGCGAACATGCTCGTCCGAGCTTGGTGCTCGTTCGAGCATTAGGGTATTCGCATATGCTCGCTACTCGGACTAGCATATTGCGATCCTCGAGGAAATGGCAACTGCATGTTAGCTGCCTTTTTTCAGTCAATCAACATGCAGGAGAGTTTTTGGTACCTCCTAGCATCACATGGGGCCCCTACAAGTCGATATCAGGGATTGGCTGGCCAGAGCAGATGACCTGGGAATATAAGAATCTGGTCCCGTGCTGCTCGCGTCATACGCCGTCTGCATGAGATTAGGGATAGAGCTGCTGTCTGTCAGGGAGTGTTAGGGCCTGAATTTAGTTGTTGGTTAGGCAGGAATCACCCACAAAGAACCCAACAGCCCTTCTAAGGGTTACAAGCACCTTTTTTTTTGGTCTCCTCCTGGCTGCTGGCTGGGACTTGTAGTGCAGCTATCGCCATCTTGGCTGCACACTGTTAGGGCGTGAAATTAGAATCTGGTTAGGCAGGAATCATCCACAAAGAACCCAATGCTCCTTCTAAGGGCTACAACAACATTTTTTTTTGTCCTCCTCTTAGCTGCTGGCTGGGACTTGTAGAGCAGCTACCGCCATCTTGGCTGCACACTGTGCACTGGTGGCAGAAAGGGGACAGCACATGGTCCACACAGACCCCAATGAAATTGCCCAAAGTCCTCCCAGTACACATTTTTGCTGCTGCTGTACCTTGGCTTGCTGGGATCTGTAGTGCAGTCTAGGGAATACGTTTTGTCACTCAGTTATATAAACTATAGTCCAGTGAACAATTGTGAGGTGTGCGATACACTTGCCGCAGTCTAGAAAATATTTTTTTTCACTCAATTATATAAACTACAGTCCAGTGAACAATTGTGAGGTGTGCGATACACTAGCCACAGTCTAGAGAATATTTTTTTTCACTCAATTATATAAACTACAGTCCAGTGAATAATTGTGAGGTGTGCGATACACTTGCCGCAGTCTAGAGAATAATTTTTTTTCACTCAATTATATAAACTACAGTCCAGTGAACAATTGTGAGGTGTGCGATACACTAGCCGCAGTCTAGAGAATAATTTTTTTTCACTCAATTATATAAACTACAGTCCAGTGAACAATTGTGAGGTGTGTGATACACTAGCCGCACTCTAGAGAATAATTTTTTCACTCAATTATATAAACTACAGTCCAGTGAACAATTGTGAGGTGTGTGATACACTAGCCGCAGTCTAGAGAATACGTTTTTATTCTCAGTTATATAAACTACAGTACAGTGCAAAATTGAGTGGTTTGCGGTGCAATAGCTGGAGTCTAAAGACTACATTTTTTTGCCTCAGATAGTAATTCTACTGTCTACTGAATACGGTTTTGGCCTCAGATATTAACTCGACAGATTGGTGAATATACAAAATGTTGAACCCAAGGGCTAAGGGTCGAGGACGAGGGCGTGCGCGTGGGCGTTCAAGTAGTGTAGGAGGCAGAGGCCGTGGTCCTGGGCAGGGTGACACTGTACATGCTGGTGAGGGAGCAGTGGAACGCCGCAGAGTTTCGCTCGCTAGCTTAATCTCGCAACTTACTGGGTCACGTGGTACACCACTATTGAAACCACAACAGTGCGAACAGGTCATGACGTGGATAGCGGACAATGCATCCAGTAAGTTATCCACCACCCAGTCTTCCATGCAGTCCACCCACGCTAGCCAAGGGAGTAGACCTCTGTCTCCTCCAGCTCAACCTCCTTCCCCCCAGCCTGCCCCCCCCCCCACGGAAAATATGGATTCAGATCAGGCATACTCACAGGAACTCTTTTCAGGACCCTACCCAGAGACACAAACAACTGCTCAAGAGCAACCTGAGCAGTTGCTCTGTCCCGATGCCCAAAATTTAGAACTTTCGCAGTCTGTGGGTGATGAGAGTGTGGAATTAGTGCAAGTAGTGCGTGAAGAGGTGTCGGATAGTAAGTCCGAGGGGGGAGCAGAGTGAGGAATCGGAGGAAGAGCTGGTGGATGATGAGGTGACTGACCCGAGCTGGGTTGGTAATCCAACTCAATACCGTGCTTCTGAGGGGGAGGCAAGTGCAGCACCAGAACAGGTTGGAAGAGGCAGTGGGGTGACTAGAGGGAGAAGCAGGGCCAGAGCAGGTAGATCAGCAACTGTTTCACGGAGTCAAGCTCCCGTGCCGAGGCCTAGATGTTCACAAATCTGGAGGTTTTTTAAAGAAAGTGAGGATGACTGATGGACTGTGGTGTGCAACCTGTGCCACACCAGGATCAGCAGGGGAGCCACCACTACCAGCCTAACCACTACCAGCATGCGCAGGCATATGAGTGCTAAACACCGGAACCAAGGCCGTTCACCGCCTGCGGGTCACACCACTGCCCCTTCCTCTGTATCACATGCTGGCTCGGCGAGTCAACCCCCTGCCCAGGACCCCGGCATGAGCGCCTCCTGCCCTACAACCACCCCTTCACCTCCACGATCCTCCACAACCTCCACCAATGTGTCCCAGTGCAGCGTTCAGCTGTCTTTGCAGCAGACATTTGAGCGCAAGCGCAAATACAATTCCAGCCACCCACATGCCCAAGCCCTAAACGTCTACATCTCCAAATGGTTGAGCCTGGAGATGCTGCTCTATAGACTGGTAGAGACTGAGGCTTTCCGAAACCTGATGGCGGTGGCTGTCCCTTGGTACTTGGTCCCCAGCCGCCACTATTTTTCCCGATGTGCCGTCCCAGCCCTACACCAGCACATGTCACAGAACATCATCCGTGCCCTGACCAACGCGGTTAGTGATGAGATGCACCTAACCACGGACACGTGGACAAGTGGACAAGTGCTGGCGGGCAGGGACACTATATCTCCTTGACAGCACATTGGGTTAACTTGGTAGACGCTGGGATCGAGTCTGACCCTGGGGCCACTCATGTAATGCCCACACCAAGGATTGCGGGGCCTACCTCGGTCACGGTTTCTCAGACTTATTATGCCTCTTCCTCCAACCCCTCCTCCTCCTCTTCGCACAGAAACGCTGAGCCAACAGGCAATATTTCTGAGGGCCAACTGGCGCTCTATACAAACAATGTCTACGGAGGGCCACCTACAGGCCCTCTCTCCAATAAATTTTTTAGTAGCGTCAAATACAGACACTCAAAAAACAATTTTACATGAGGGAGTGTCTCCCCGTCTGCCATCATGTTCGGTCAGGCTGTCCGTAGGTACACCACCTCTGTCGTCCGCAGAAGCGGCCACTATGAGGAAGGCTACGGCAAGAGCATCCCCTTTTGTATTGAGAACAAGTGGAGACTTGTAGGAGGATGACACTTTTCTTCTGCAGTGGATTCACCTTCCCCTTTATCATTGCCAAACAACAGTTGGTGAAAAAGTAATTGGCAATGATGAAGAAAATGTAACGGTGCAGTGGACCATCTGTGAAGCAAACTTATATATTCCCACCATGCCAGCCATGGGTTGTACATAAACTAATAACAGGAAAAACAAAAAAAATATTTTACAGGAGGGTCAACTACAGACACTCCAAAACAATTTTTTAGGAGGGTCAACTTCGGACACTCCAAAACAAATTTTTGGAAGGCTCACCTACAGACATTTGACTGCAATCTCAGTCTGACCAAGGCATTGGTGGTGTCACTGCCATGCTGTGTCAGGCTAAATTTTTGGGTGCTTCACCTGCCACCTGAGTCTAACTTGGTCACTATGGGTTCACCGCCATGCTGTGTCAGGCTACATTTTTGGGTGGTTCACCTGCTTCCTCAATCTAACTTGGTCACTTGTTGGTGTCACTATGCTGTTACCATGCTGTGTCAGGCTTATGCCTGCGTCGTGGGGCGGGGGATAGCACAGCAGTGCCAGCATGAGCAGTGGTGTCACCTCCAGGCGGTGATGGACCTTCGTTGCACCTAGTTGAATGCTTTCCTAACATGTGCCAGCACATGTGCCTTGCCCATCTTGGTCTGGATCAGCACAATTGCCTTGAAGGTGACCACCAGGCTGTTGCCCAAAATTTGGCATAATGGCGTAATCTCTTCATAATAGTATAGTTGGTGTGTGTTATTTTATATATAATGAATATAATAATAACAGTGCAGTATTATAGCATATCTAAATCATAGTATACGGAATATACAATTGTAGTGAATACTGACACACATGCGTTAAGCAGTTCGGGCTGTATTAATTGTAGAATTCTGCCATTCATTTCTATGGGGAATTTTTTTTCTTTTTAATGGGAAATGTATTAAAAATGACAATCCAATTTACTCCAGAAATACATAGCACACTTCTCATAAATGAGAGCTTCCAAATACAGTTTTAACGGAGCCTGTATGTTAAGTGATTTTGGCTGTATTAATATAATATATAAGAAAAATGGAAATCCATATAATGCCTTTTCAAGCACTATAAATGTAACATAAGGAATTTAACTCTTTTACCCCCAAACCCTCCGACCAACTCCGAGTTAGCCGTATGACGTCTTGCTTTTTTGCAGGACAAGTTAAACTTTCAAATGGCACCATTTAATATTACATATGATGTAGTGGGGAGCTGGGAAAAAATTCCATAGGGAGTGAAATAAAAAAAAAAAAAAAAACGCAATCACACCACATCATCACATTCCCAATGCGGTAAAACGGATATTATTTTCATTCTATGGGTCATTTGATTACTTCCGATACCATGTTAGTATAGTTTTTCTTGTGCTTCAATTGTTAAAAATTAAAAAAAAAAAAAAATTTAACATTTTTTTTTTCATCACCATATTTTGACCCCCTATAACTTTTTTATAAGTTGTGTATGGCACTGTCTGAGGACTCTTTTTTTGTGGGGCGATCTGTACTTTTCATTGATACCATTTTGGTTGCGTAAATCTTTTTGATCACTTTTATTCAATTTTTTGTGGGAGGTGACATGACCAAAAAAACGTTGAATTTTGACTTTCGATGTTTGCCTATGAGATAAATATTTTTATATTTCAATGGTATAGCATTTTCACATGCAGCGATGCCCATGATGTTTAATTTTTTTAATGTTTATGTATTTTCATTTTGATTTGGGGAAATGGGGGTGATTTGAATTTCTATATCTTCAATTTTAAAAAAAAATTTTTTAAACTTTTTTACACTTTTTTTTATAACTCCCATAGGGTAGTAATCATCAGATTGCTTCTCTCATAGACCTCACTATATCCATAAAAATGTATTTGTGGCACCCTCATATCATTCAGGAGCACTGATGCTGCCACAGACACCATCTGGCTCCTCCGATCCATGTGGATATCTTGAAGTGTATTTCTGGGTTTTTGTGCTCACATATGCGTGGTCATAGCATCTGAGGGGTTAAATGGATTTGATTGGTTATTGTTGATCATATGGATTAGCCCTGTGTGTTTCTGCAGTTTAAAACAGCAGGCACTGGGTTGCTATTACACCCGCCACACTTGTGAGTGAGTGCCATCTTTAAAGACCTGCCTTGGGCAGGAAAGGGGGTTAAATACAGGTCTTTTCAAGCACTATGACTATGGGTATTTGAAAAATTTCAATATAGTGATTTTTAAGCACTAAAATAAATAAAACAATGAGGAATTCCAATATAGTGCTTATTCTTATTCTTCTTATTCTTCTTATTTTTCTTATTATTCTTATTCAGTGTTTTTCAATCACTATAATGGAATATAAGAATTTCAAAGGAGTGTTTTTAAAGCAATATAATAAAAATAATGCCTATATTGGCTATTTCTTAGCATTTGACATTATTACCCCACTGGTTGTTGAATTTGATACTTAAGTGACCTAATAGCTTAGCTTTTTCTGTTCTTCAAGTTTCAACAGTGTCCAGCATTATTGCCAGAATTATTCCATGCATGTGATCATATTAATATTTTTGTGAAGGGAGAAGGATTACATACTGTAAAACAGAAATCAGAAAAATCAACTAGTTCAAAACACAGCTCTGAAACTTATGATTTCTTTTGATATATAAACAAATATTTTATGGTTATATATTTCTGCAGAAAAGTGCCCATTTTAAGTTCTAAACTTATCCATAAGTATGGTAGAGATGTCTTTCTCACTATACATAAAACATCTGAGAAGTAGACAGAAATCCAATATAAAGCTTGGCCAGCATGAATTGGTTAATAATTTTAACATTCACTTCTTTTATATAAAGGCTTATTTAAATGTTTATCAGTCGTGAGATGTGGAGCAGCCCTGGAGATTCACTAGGGAGGACTGCTCATTGCCTATGCATGGGAGCGTTGTAGGAAGATTAAAATAACATTGAGTATATTCTGTAAATGAAGGAGAGAACTAAAAGAAGCCTCTAGAGTCCATTATAAATTTTAATAATACATCAAGGTAATGTAACTGAATAACCGATCTCTGAGGGAAGAATCACAACATTTGGCTAATATTACAATTTAAATTATGAAAACAAAAAGAGCTTTTAGTTAATCTTGTCTTTCTGCTTTTATTCTTCAGGCTTTTTTTTTTTTCCCCTGAATCCAAAACACCATGTAAACAAATAAAAGTATGGGAGAAAATAAACAGTTTGGCATCTCAGTAGATTAATTAATGCACTTCAGCCTTGGCACTGGTAGTCAAAAATTATGTGCATAAATAATATCACTAATTAAAAAGATGCAGATTAACATGCAAATAATGTTAATGAGGATCTGCAAATCCAGAGTGGATTCGCATAACATCAACAATTTAATGGGTTGGAAGGCTTGTGTTTGCATTACATTAATAAATTTCAAAGACCTTGCATAAAAAAAAAAAAGTTTTGTTGGAGCCTCCGTCTCCCACTTGTGAGTTGTAAATTCTGTGGGCAGTAGCAGGCACTCATAGGCAGATGCCAAAGTCATTATCTCAAAGACTGTTGAGATGCTGCCATGAGCCAGTGTGGCCAGCTGTTGGGAACTGGGCAGTGGGCACTCCACTGTGCCAATTAATCGTAATAGGTAGGCAGTTTCTAAATCTATTTACGCTGATAAATATTTTTTTTTTTTGTCGCAAAACCTTGAGGGAAATCATTTAAAACAGGAAAACTTGCCTAAACTTGCTAACCTTTGATGTGTCATGGAAATTTGTATGTATAATCATACTTCTTGATTTAGATGCACCAAAAAAAGTGTCTTTTTAGCATGAAATAATATACTAAAACATCTCAGTCATTGAATCTAAAATAGTGTTCATTATTGGTAACTGAACTACTAAATCTGAAAAATGCTCTTTTGAAGGTAAATTACAAAGCTCAAAGCTGGCAAATTGAATAATCTTATGCAAATAATATAGCACATTTATGCCCATGGCTCCTTTAAAACAGTGGACAGCATACGGATACTATTCAAATACATTTTTTTATGGATGGTTGTAGTAGATGCTCAAAAGGAGTTGAAGCAGTTTTTATGTATGTGAAAAACAGATATTGAATATGGACAAACAGAATGCAGTCAGGGGCAATACTAATTCCATACGGATGAAAAATATAAATTAGCTTGCTTGTCAGAATAAGTTCTTAAAGTTTCATTATATGACCACAATTTTGTATTAGAACATATGCTTTGCTATAACTTCCCTCTTGATTACATACATAACAGGATGAATCGCCTCTTCTCATGGGTGAAATACCTCACACCATCATCAACGTCCATTGCCCTCAATGGAAACCAAAGAATTCTTTGTTCTGTATATTTCATTATATCGTCAGTCTTTGCCTTTTCTTATGTGACTTCATGACTAGAATATTCTGTCGAGTCACTTCCATTTTCTTTTATTGGTATACTTGTTATACAGAAATGTCTAATTGACCCCTTCAGGATCACACATATATTCATGGACTTTCGCTTTACAGTATACAGCCTTGTCTACTATATTCTGTAACTAATGTTGTACACATGGATATATTGTTCATATATTGCACCTTCTATACTCGATAATATGTTATATAAATGAATATTGATATTTTATCATGTCATTTCTACCAGTATCTCATAGAAACATAGAAGATTGACGGCAGAAAAAGACCACCTGGTCCATCTAGTCTGCCCTTTTATTATCCTTTTATTGTTATCTTAGGATAGATACATGTTTATCCCAGGCATGGTTAAATTCAGTTACTGTGGATGTATCAACCACCTCTGCTGGAAGTTTGTTCCAAGCTTCTACTACTCTTTCAGTGAAATAATATTTTCTAATGTTGTTCTTGATTTTTTTCCCCAACTAACCTCAGATTGTGCTCCCTTGTTCTTGTGTTCCGTTTCTTATTAATAACCCTTCCCTCCTGAACTTTATTCAGCCCTTAACATATTTAAATGTTTCATTTTTCCAAATGGGCAACACAGAACATAAACTTTCTTTATTTGCAGATGACCTTTTAGTATACCTTACCTCCCCCAGAATTAGTTTACCCTCGGTTCTTCCGGAATTTGCCCTCTTTCGCCGCTTAAGCAACTTCAAGGTAAATGTCCAGAAGTCAGAGCTATTAAACATTACCCTCCATGGTAGTGAGGTGACTCATCTTCAGGAGTCGTTTTCTTTTCGTTGGACCAATTCCTCTATCAAGTACCTGGGCATACATATCCTGGCCAACCCAACTCATTTATATAATCTCAATTACAAACCTCTGTTATGGTCTATTGAGGCTTCCCTTCAGACATGGTCCCCTCTTCAGGTTTCTTGGTTTGGGAGGAGAAACGCGCTAAAAATGGACATCTTACCGCGTCTCTTATATCTATTTCAGACTATCCTGTGTGAGATCCCATACACATATATTTCACTCGCCTTAAGAAGGTGACCTCCGGCTTTGTCTGGAGTAGTGACAGAGCTAGGATAAGTCACAGTATCCTGACCCGACCGAAAAGGTTGGGAGGAGTGGGTCTTCCGGACTTTCTCTTATATTATAGAGCATCAGTGGCCAAGTGTGTATTGGACTTACTCCATAATGGAAAGTCAAAACTGTGGGTGGAGTTGGAGCATGCCCAGGCCTCGTGTGAAGTGTTGGCAGTCTTTTGGATAGTACCGTCTCAGACCTCTAACCTCCTACTCTCGTGCTTGGAACAAATTTGCCTTCAAGTTCGGCTTGGTGACTGCTCCTGGTCCTCTCACGGTTATACCTAACCATAGTTCCCTACCCTGTGGGATACGGGAGCACCTTTTGCACAACCTCCCAGATGGTAAACCTGTTAGAGTCAAAGACCTGTATGATAATAAGAGTATGCGCCCACTTAATGATCTCACTCACATTTTGCCAGATTCCCCAGGTAGATGGTTTGCTTACTTTCAGTTACGCAGTTTCATTAAATCCCTGGCACCTGGTCCGCAGCTATGTAAATCCCTTACTGATTTTGAAAAACTATGTGTGGCTGAATCTGCTCCTGGACATGCGATCACTCTTCTATATAACATGCTTATTACGGGAGAGATGGGGACAAAGCCATCAACTGTACTCCTCATACTCCCAACTACATTGTAGCATGGGAGAAAGATCTTGGTGAATCTTTGACAGCTGATCAATGGAACAGAGCTCTATTTTTCACTCATACTGCTTCAGTTTCTTGTAGACTACAGGAGCTCAATTACAAGATATTAACACAATGGTATAGGACTCCGGTAAAGCTCCACAGTTTCTATCCCTCAGTTCCGGACACGTGTTGGCGTTGCTCGAGTGCGGTGGGAAGCATGCTCCATATTTGGTGGGAATGTCAGGGAGTTGCCTCCCTTTGGAATGACATATTTTCCCTGTACAATACTCTTTACCGGAGTAGTATACCTACTTCTCCTAAAATAGCATTGTTATCAATCTTTCCTGGGAGGATAAAACATGTTAAAAAAGGAGCTTGCAGGCTTTTTGTTTTAGCTATGAGGCAAATTATCCCTCGCAAATGGAGATCCTCTGACCATCTCCAGAGGATAACGTGGTCATCGGCCCTGGATACCCTCATTCATGTGGAGGAGCTGAGGGCTACTGACCAAGATAGACGTTCTCTCCATCTCCAGACAATGGAACCCTGGCACTGATACCGTAGCTCATCGCAGTTCTCGGACTGGTTACAAAATGGCATCATTTCATCTTAAGGTGTTTTTTTTTTTCTCTTCTTCTCCTCTCCCTCTCCTCCTTATGTGTCGGTCTCCACTGTTTTGTCTTTATTGTACTTTTCCTTGTACTACGTTATACATAAGATTTCTGAGGTTATGGCAGAGATTATAGTCAGTGGAAGGGTGGTAGTTTTTGCTCTGCACTATGTTTATTTCGTGGATATGCCAGTCTTTACAGGCCGCCGTAGGTCTGTTTTCTTTGATGTCAGACATATACCAATATGTAACGTTATCCACTTTGCTGGAATGCACCTTATTTTGTTTGGACTTTATTGTAATGTTATTGCTTTTCTATTTACAAACGAATAAAAAAGAGATTGAACCATATTTAAATGTTTCAATCATGTCCCCCCCTTTCTCCTTTCCTCCAGATTCTTTACGGTAAGAGCAGTGAGACTATGGAACTCTCTGCCTGAGGAGGTGGTGATGGTAAGTTCACTAAAAGAGTTCAAGAGAGGCCTGGATGTATTTCTGGAGGGTAATAATATTACAGGTTATAGTTACTAGAGAGGGGTCATTGATCCAGGGAGTAATTCTGATTGCCTGATTGGAGTCAGGAAGGAATTTTTTCCCCCTAAAGTGGGGAAAATTGGCTTCTACCTCACAGGGTTTTTTTGCCTTCCTCTGGATCAACTTATAGGAAAACAGGCCGAACTGGATAGACAGATGTCTTTTTTCGTCCTTATAAACTATGTTACTATGTTACTATGTTACTATACATATTAAGAACTCTGAGTCTTTCTTGATAAGTTCTATGCTTTAGACCTTCCACCATTTTTGTAGCTCTTCTTTGGACCTGTTCTATTTTAGCAATATCCTTTTGCAGGTGAGGTCTCCAAAATTGAACACAGTATTCCAGATGTGGTCTCACTAGAGCTCTATACAGAGGGATCGCAATCTCCCTCTTTCTGCTTGTTATACCTCTAGCTATGCAGTCAAGCATACGATTTGCTTTCCCTACCGCCTGGCTGCATTGGTTACTCATTTTGAGGCTGTCAGAGATGACTACCCCCAAATCCTTCTCTTCTGAGGTCTTTGTTAGCACAGAACTGCCAATACGATACTC
Organism: Rhinella marina; assembly: GCA_900303285.1. Classification (NCBI taxonomy): domain Eukaryota; kingdom Metazoa; phylum Chordata; class Amphibia; order Anura; family Bufonidae; genus Rhinella; species Rhinella marina. The sequence continues at coordinate 25,922 of ONZH01011538.1, forward strand.
ACAGAGGGTTTCTTCTCCCCAAGTGCATTATTTTACATTTGGAAACATTGAACTGCAGTTTCCATTGTTTTGACCACTTATCTAATAAAGATAAATCATTCTCCATATTACCGACACCTCCTGGAACATCAACCCTATTAAACACTTTTGTGTCATCAGCAAACAAGCAAACCTTCCCTACCAAGCCATCCCTTATGTCACTTACAAACATGTTAAACAGAACAGGACCCAGAACAGATCCTTGTGGCACTCCACTTGTAACCAGCCTCTGCTCAGAATACACTCCATTAACAACAACCCTCTGGTATCTGAGCCATTCTCCAATCATCAGGAACATCTCCTGTAAGAAGGGACTGATTATACAGATCAGTCAGGGGGCCAACAATCACAGATCGGAGTTCTTTAAGAACTCTGGGGTGGATGCCATCCGGACCCATTGCCTTATTTAACTTTAGCCGGACAAGTTCCTCTAGAACATCGGCCTCTGAAAACACTGGGGCTGAAACCTTACAACTAGAGATGAGCGAATCTATTTGCCGCTTCGTAGATTCGTATCGAATCTTGGGATTTTTCAGCTGCGAAGCGAATCCGAATATTAGTCGATTCGCTTCGGCTTTGTACGCATTCCCTACGTAGTTTGTCCTATAAATTATACGCAATTGCGTACGAATTAGTTACTGTATACGCTGTTGCGTACAAATTCATTTTAGTAGCGATCTTTTACTGTTCATTCGTTTATCGTGCGCAAAAGCCCGGGAAGAAAGCAGTCACCTGACCTAGTAGGCTGGGCTTGCTCTGATTGGCTCAGGCTCAGTAAGCCAGTGACGCTTCATTTCTGCTGTGACTGCTG
>ONZH01011539.1:0-35616 GCA_900303285.1 Rhinella marina
TAATTAGAAAACCCCAGGAACCTCTGGACCGCCTTCAGAGTACGGGGTTCCGGCCATTTTAGTACTGCGTCGAATTTCTGGGGGTCCATTTGTAACCCTACCCCAGAAACGATGTACCCTAAGAATGGCAGACTGGACTGTTCGAACTGGCACTTCTCTAGCTTGGCATATAGCCGATGGGCACGTAACCTAGAGAGTACTGATCGAACCGCTCGCCGATGATCGGTCATATTGGCCGAAAAAACGAGTATATCGTCCAGGTAGACTACTACGCACTTCAGAAGAAGGTCACGGAAGATGTCATTGACAAACGACTGGAAAACCGCTGGGGCGTTACACAGGCCAAATGGCATGACCAGGTACTCATAGTGCCCGTCCCTGGTATTAAAAGCGGTTTTCCATTCATCACCTTCCCTGATGCGTATGAGGTTATAGGCACCCCGGAGGTCCAATTTGGTGAAGACAGTGGCCCCCCTGAAACGATCGAACAACTCTGCGATCAGAGGCAGGGGGTACCGATTTTTGACCGTCACTGCATTGAGACCTCGGTAGTCTATGCAAGGTCGCAAAGACCCATCCTTTTTTGCCACAAAGAAAAACCCTGCCCCAGCTGGAGAAGAAGACTTCCTAATGAAGCCCCGAGCCAGGTTCTCCGCAATGTATTCGGACATGGATTTGGTCTCGGGCAAGGACAAAGGGTAAACCCTGCCCCGAGGTGGCATGGCACCGGGCACCAGGTCAATGGCACAATCGTACGACCTGTGCTCGGGCAACGTCTCAGCCGCCTTCTTAGAAAATACGTCAGCAAAACTGGCGTATGGTGGAGGCAACCCCTCCAGTTCAACAGGAACAGGGGGTGCAGAGGGTGGAGTGATAGGTGGCATACACTCCTCCTTACACTGGGCGCTCCACCTGACAATCTCACCAGCTCGCCATTCAATAGTTGGTGAGTGCTGCTGAAGCCAAGGTAGCCCCAGTAGCACGTCATCAAAGAGTCCCTCCAAGATGTAAAAGGAGATCACCTCCGTGTGTAGGAATCCAGTCTGCATGATCACTGGTGAAGTTTGATCGCAGATCTGGACCTGCAACTGGGACCCATCGACTACCGTAATTGGCAACGGGGTAGACAGCAAGCGCACGGGAATATTATGTTTCTTTACAAATTCCCGGGACATGAAACTTGCTGCCGCCCCGGAGTCCACGAAGGCGCCACTGGCGACCCAAGTCTCCCCAATCCTGAAGGAGACCGGGACCCGTATTTTCCCAAGGGGTTTATTCATACCAGAGAGCCCCCCTTGATGGCTACTGGGTCTGGTCGTTTCCCTGGAGCTCCGGACAGGATGACACCCTGTGTCCCGGCCTCCAACAACGGAAACACACCGGCCTCCTTGACCGTCTGTACCCTTTATCCCGAGGGACAGCGGCCGTGGAGGTGTCCATCGGTTCGGGACCCTCCGGTCCCCACTCCGTACTGTTCCCCCTATCGCGAGGGACAGTACTTATGGGAGTGTCCGATGATATACGGCCTGAAGGACGACTATTCCTCTCAAACGACTGCTCATGCGCACGCTCCGAAAAGCGGTTGTCAATTCGCATGGCAGTCGATACAAGGCCCTCTAGCGTGGTAGGAAGCTCCCTACCAGCCAGCTCGTCCTTAATTCTGGAGGAAAGACCCTCCCAAAAAATGGCCACCAGCACCTGGTCCGGCCAGTCCAACTCAGTCGCCAGAGTCCGAAACTCTATGGAATATTGTGCGACTGAGTTTTTTTGCTGACGGAGCCGGAGCAGCTGGGATGCGTAGAGGGATTGCGGAGTAGGCCCTAAGAACACTGAGCGCAGAGTCTTGAAAAATGTCTCAAGTGAATTTAGTACTTCCGCCTTTCTCTCTCGCAAAGGAGTAACCCACGCCAAAGCCTTACCGGAGAGCAGCGAAATGACAAAGGCTACCTTCGCTGCTTCGTCCGGAAAACGTGCGGGATTGGCGTCCAAAAACAGAGTACATTGATTAACAAATCCCCGACAGCCCAGGGGATCTCCGGCGTATCTCTCAGGGATAACCAGAGGCGCAGAGGATTTCACGGGCTGTGGCAGATTAGTTAACACTTGTGAAACTGCTTGGGCCACTGCCAATGCTAAATCGGCAGGGCTTACAGAAAGCACAGCTGGCGTTTGCGTGGCCTGACGCTCGAGGGTAGCTAGACGAGCGTTCAGGTTTTCCACTGCAGCCGACATGTGCACTTTGGGATCCATAACAGCGGGGTTCTGGGCCTAGCACACTGTTATGATTGCCACACTATATTAAAAAATAATATAATATAGTGCAGCGAGGACCCGCTGGACACCTGATAATACAGCTCAGGTGCAGCTGTGTTGGATCCGCTCGTTGCCACTAGCAACGGACTTCCTCTGTTAACACCACAGAGAATAGTCAACACAAACCTGATCAATGAGAACAGGGACGTACACACTGGGTACTAAATTATAAGTAGTGTTGTGACCCTGGCCAGAGGCCCAGAGTAGGAGCCACAACCACAACAGCCACACAGACTCCTGCTGCCTAAATATAAAAGGCTAACTTAAGTACAAGAGACAGGCGGAAGAACAGAGGGGCCGGCTCCCCATGCGCCAATGTCTAAGAGTCGACCAGAGGCATTGCCGGGACAGATAGTAGGAAAGAGGAGTAGCATCCACTTGATGCTAGCAGACACACAGGCCAGCTCCCAGCTCTCTCAATACAATTGCTTTGGTGCTAGGCAGCGGGCGTGTCAAACTCACAACCTTATATAGGGAGGGGTGTAGCCTGATTGGACAAGACCCGCAGCCCAGTACTCCCACGTATAGGACACTGCATCTGTCACTCAACTGAGTCTAGGAGCCAGCCACACCCCTAGATCTCAGCATAGAGACAATACAGACTATAGCAGAAAAACCGCAATGGTCAATGTGATCGCGCTAGACGGCGGGACTGTGCTGTCACGCGGTGCGCCATCCTAACACCTGTACTGTGCGTTCTGCGTGCTTGCAAAATTATTTTATATACATGGTGTTAATACACACCGTCTGACCTGTTAGTACACGGCTGTGTACCTAGAAATATAAAAAAAAAAAGGCATTTTATTTGGCACCTGTACTGTGCGTTCTGCGTGCCTGCAAAAATCTTGTATATACGTGGTGTTAATACACACCGTCTGACCTGTTAGTACAAGGCTGTGTACCTAGAAATATATTAAAAAAAAGGCATTTTATTTGGCACCTGTACTGTGCGTTCTGCGTGCCTACAAAAATCTTGTATATACGTGGTGTTAATACACACCGTCTGACCTGTTAGTACAAGGCTGTGTACCTAGAAATATATTTAAAAAAAGGCATTTTATTTGGCACCTGTACTGTGCGTTCTGCGTGCTTGCAAAATTATTTTATATACGTGGTGTTAATACACACCGTCTGACCTGTTAGTACACGGCTGTGTACCTAGAAATATTTAAAAAAAAGGCCTTTTATTTGGCACCTGTACTGTGCGTTCTGCGTGCCTGCAACAATCTTGTATATACGTGGTGTTAATACACACCGTCTGACCTGTTAGTACAAGGCTGTGTACCTAGAAATATATAAAAAAAAGGCATTTTATTTGGCACCTGTACTGTGCGTTCTGCGTGCCTGCAAAAATCTTGTATATACATGGTGTTAATACACACCGTCTGACCTGTTAGTACAAGGCTGTGTACCTAGAAATATTAAAAAAAGGCCTTTTATTTGGCACCTGTACTGTGCGTTCTGCGTGCTTGCAAAATTATTTTATATACGTGGTGTTAATACACACCGTCTGACCTGTTAGTACACGGCTGTGTACCTAGAAATATAAAAAAAAAGGCATTTTATTTGGCACCTGTACTGTGCGTTCTGCGTGCCTGCAAAAATCTTGTATATACGTGGTGTTAATACACACCGTCTGACCTGTTAGTACACGGCTGTGTACCTAGAAATATTTAAAAAAAGGCATTTTATTTGGCACCTGTACTGTGCGTTCTGCGTGCTTGTAAAATTATTTTATATACGTGGTGTTAATACACACCGTCTGACCTGTTAGTACACGGCTGTGTACCTAGAAATATTAAAAAAGGCATTTTATTTGGCACCTGTACTGTGCGTTCTGCGTGCTTGCAAAATTATTTTATATACGTGGTGTTAATACACACCGTCTGACCTGTTAGTACACGGCTGTGTACCTAGAAATATTAAAAAAAGGCATTTTATTTGGCACCTGTACTGTGCGTTCTGCGTGCTTGCAAAATTATTTTATATACGTGGTGTTAATACACACCGTATGATCTGTTAGTACACGGCTGTGTACCTAGAAATATTTAAAAAAAGGCATTTTATTTGGCACCTGTACTATGCGTTCTGCGTGCTTGCAAAATTATTTTATATATGTGGTGTTAATACACACCGTCTGACCTGTTAGTACACGGCTGTGTACCTAGAAATATTTAAAAAAAGGCATTTTATTTGGCACCTGTACTATGCGTTCTGCGTGCTTGCAAAATTATTTTATATACGTGGTGTTAATACACACCGTCTGACCTGTTAGTACACGGCTGTGTACCTAGAAATATTTAAAAAAAAGGCATTTTATTTGGCACCTGTACTGTGCGTTCTGCGTGCCAGCAAAAATCTTGTATATACGTGGTGTTAATACACACCATCTGACCTGTTAGTACACGGCTGTGTACCTAGAAATATTTAAAAAAAGGCATTTTATTTGGCACCTGTACTGTGCGTTCTGCGTGCTTGCAAAATTATTTTATATATGTGGTGTTAATACACACCGTCTGACCTGTTAGTACACGGCTGTGTACCTAGAAATATAAAAAAAAAGGCATTTTATTTGGCACCTGTACTGTGCGTTCTACGTGCCTGCAAAAATCTTGTATATACGTGGTGTTAATACACACCGTCTGACCTGTTAGTACACGGCTGTGTACGCCAAATATTGTAACAAAAAAAAAATGCGGAGGGCTAGCGAAATTGGACGTGGACGTGGACGAGGACGGGGGCGCGGAAATGCTGTTGAGGGCCTTGTTGAAGACAGTGGGGATACAATGCGTGCTGGTGAGGGGCAGCCAGGATTCCGCTCATCCAGAATCCCTGCCTTTATGGGACAGTTAAGCAGGGGGTGGGTTACACCGCTGTTGAGGCCTGAGCAGTGTGAACAGGTGGTGCAATGGATAGCCGATAGCGCTTCCACACAGTTGTCCACCAGCCAGTCATCCACACAGTCTCACTCTGACCCTCCTTCCTCCACACCTGGCCAACAGAGTCAACCCACCCTTGACCCCTCCCAGGAGCTCTTTTCGGGTCCTTTTTCAGATGTGCCGGAAGAATCCCTGGAGCTACCAGAGGAATTTGTTTGTAGTGATGCCCAACCACTTGAGTATTCGCCATCTCCTGCTGATGTGGACCCTGAACCAGCATCTGTTATCATGAGCGATGATGATGATGAGACGCAGTTGCCATCAAGGGAGGCTGTTGGAATGTCCAGTGGGCAGGAGGAGGAGCAGAGTGAGGAAGTGGAAGAGGAGGTGGTGGATGACGAAATAACCGACCCCACTTGGCCAGGGGTGATGTCCAGCGGGGAAAGCAGTGGAGAGGTGGTGGTCTGCGCAGCACCGAAAAAGGCAGCAAGAGGCAGAGGGATGTCCAGAGGCAGAGGGATGTCCAGAGGCAGAGGGATGTCCACAGGCAGAGGGATGTCCACAGGCAGAGGACAGTCCAGACAGAGAAGTGAGGCCACAGCCAGCAGGGCCGGAGCTGTTCCCGGCAGCAGGCAGTCGCGCAAAGCTCCCCCATCGAGGCCTCGTACTTCTGTGGTGTGGAGATTTTTTAATGTTTGTGTGGATGACAAACTGAGCGCGGTTTGCACACTCTGCCACTCAAAACTGAGTAGGGGCTCTGAGAAGAGCAATATGACAACCTCAGGCATGCGGCGTCACTTGGAAGTCAAGCACTGGGCTGAGTGGGAGAGAGCAAACGCAATACAACCTGCGAAAGGTCTTCCTGCCACTGCCTCTTCCCCTTTGTTGTGTGCTGCCACTGCGGTCCAGACCTCCAGCCAGGACACCTCCACATCTGCCTCTGCCTCGGCTACTTTGGGGCCTTCTCCTTCAGCCTCCCCTTCCCCCGCATCTTCGCCTGCACCTTCACACTCCTCGTCCCATCAACTGTCCATCTCGCAGGCGTTCGACCACAGGCGGAAGTACGCCTCGAGTCACCCCCAAGCCCAAGCCTTAAACTGCCACATCTCCAAACTGCTGGCCCTGGAGATGTTGCCGTTTAGGCTTGTGGAGACGCAGGCCTTCCGCGACCTGATGGCGGCTGCCGCACCTCGCTATTCCGTCCCCAGCCGCCACTACTTTTCCCGGAGTGCCGTCCCCGCCCTGCACCAGCACGTGTCGCGTAACATCAGGCGGGCCCTGAGGTACGCAGTCAGCGCAAAGGTCCACTTGACCACCGACTCGTGGACAAGCGCTTGCGGCCAGGGACGATACATCTCTTTGACGGCACACTGGGTGAATGTTGTGGAAGCGGGGACGGGGGTCGCAAACAGAGACGGCCTACCTACCACCCCCGCCCAAGATTGCCAGCACGGGTTCTGATAAACCCCCCCTCCTCTTCCTCCTCCTCCTCCTCCTCCTCCTCTGCCTTAACATCGCCCTCAGCCGCTAGCTGGAAGCGTTGCAGCACTGGCGCGGGGAGACGTCAGCAGGCGGTGCTTAAGCTCATCAGCTTGGGCGACAGGAAGCACAGCGCCCCAGAGGTGAGGGACGCCATATTGCAGCAGACGGAGATGTGGCTGTCGTCGCTGCAGCTAGGACCAGGCATGGTCGTGTGCGATAATGGCCGTAACCTGGTGGCGGCTCTGGAGCTTGCCGAACTTAATCACGTACCATGCCTGGCCCACGTTTTTAATCTGGTAGTCCAAAAATTTCTAAAGACTTACCCCAACCTGGCAGAGCTACTGGTGAAAGTGCGGCGCTTGTGCGCTCACTTTCGGAAGTCAACTGTAGCTGCTGCTAGCTTAAAAAAACTCCAGCAACGCCTCCATTTGCCTGAACATCGGCTGTTGTGCGACCTGCCGACTCGCTGGAATTCCACCTATTCCATGTTGGCCAGGGTGTGTGAGCAGCAGAGAGCATTGATGGAGTACCAGATTATGAATCCACGCGTGCCTCCAACTCAGCTCCCTCAGTTTGCCAACCACGAGTGGCCATGGATGGCAGACATATGCGATGTACTGCGTATCTTTGAGGAGTCCACCAAGAAGGTCAGCAGCGAGGACGCTATAGTGAGCGTAACCATCCCGCTCCTATGCGTCCTTAAAGAATCGCTCATCGCAATAAGGGAGAACGCATTGCACGCAGAGGAGACGGGGGTAGGAGGAGACGCAACGGAGCTACACAGTCAGACCACACTTTTGTCTGCTTCTCGGTGGCAGTTGCAGGAGGAGGATGAGGAGGAGGAGGACGACGTGGAGGTGGCTGTGGAAGAGGAGGAGGATGCTGGCGGCGAGGGTAGCAGTCAGGCTGTGTGCGTCCCATTGGTTCAGCGCGGATGGGGCGGAGAGGAGGCGGAAGAGGAGGAAATGGCAAGTGATCCTTCTGGTGGGGGCAGTGACGTCATGCCTATTCAGAGTCTGGCACACATGGCTGACTTCATGCTGGGCTGCTTTTCCCGGGACACACGTGTTGTCCGGATAGTGGAGAACAAACTGTACTGGGTCTTCGCACTCCTGGACCCCCGGTATAAAGAGAACGTCTCCTCTTTTATTCCGGTAGAGGAGAGGACGAATCGATTGCTGGAATACCAGAGGGAACTCGTGCAGAACATGATGGAGATTTTCCCACCCACCATCGCTGGCAGCAGAGAGGAGAGGGTCTCCCAGAGTCCCACAACATCGATCAGGCCCACAGCCACCAGGGGAACACTCTCCAAGGTGTGGGACACGTTCATGGCACCCCCTCGTGCAACTTCCATCACTGCGGGGCCCGCTATCAGCAGGAGGGACAAGTATCGGCGGATGTTGCGGGAGTACCTGGCAGACCGTACCCCTGTCCTCCCCGATCCCTCGGCGTCCTACACTTACTGGGTCTCCAAGTTGGACACGTGGCTGGAACTGTCCCTGTACGCCTTGGAGGTGCTTGCCTGCCCTGCCGCCAGCGTGCTATCAGAAAGGGTGTTCAGCGCAGCCGGGGGCATTATAACCGATAAGCGCAGCCGCCTGTCAACCGACAGTTCCGACAGGCTGACGCTAATCAAAATGAACAGCAAGTGGATTGACCCGGACTTTGCTTCTCCAACAGTGGAAAGCAGCCAAAAGTGAAGTGCCATCTGTATGAAGTGCCATTTCCTCCTCCACCTCCTCCTTAACCGCCGTAGAATTGCTCCTTAAAAAAAAATAAATAAATATTTATGGCTCACCTCTTGAGCCTACAAACAATTTTTAAGAGGTCTCACCTCTTTGGCCTCCACATAATTTTTAAGAGGTCTCACCTCTTGGGCCTACAAACAATTTTTCAGAGGTCTCACCTCTTGGGCCTACAAACAATTTTTATTATGGCTCACCTCTTTGGCCTCCACTTAATTTTTTCGAGGGCTCACCTCTTGGGCCTCCATATAATTTTTTCGAGGGCTCACCTCTTGGGCCTCCATATAATTTTTTCGAGGGCTCACCTCAAGCTAACTTTGCGCACTCATTAAAATATTTTCACAACAAGGACCTAAGAGCCCTCGATGGGAGAGCTTTGTGTGGGGGCCTGTTATAGGGAAGAGATGCGGCCCTGCGGGCTCTAGCCTGCCTTCTCCATGAGCCTCTGGCCAGCCCACGGCTTCTTCCTGCCTTTTGCGGTCCTACGCATCCCTCAACATCCCCACTGCTTTACCTGCTAGACATGACACTGGGCCAGGTCGGGTCACTGACTTCATCATACTCAACCACCTCCTCTTACACTGCCTCACTTTGCTCCAACAGCCTCCCTTGCTGGCAACTGTGTCTCATCATCGTCCCTAATCATTTTACACTTTAGTGCCCGTTCCACACCACCATCAGCTAGAGATGGAGCTTGCTCCAGTGTTTGGGCATCAGAACAAACAAAATCCTCAGATAGCTCCTGCGATTCTTGCATGGGTGGGAACACTGGGTTGATAACATTGGGCAGGGTGGGAGGAAGGAGGGTCAGAGTGAGGTCCCTGCAGTTTCTGCAGGCTATCGACGAGACTGGACTTTGTGGACTTGACTGGGTGGTGGACAGATTTAACAAATCTAGAAGGAGTAGGAGGGGTTTGCCGAGCTGTCTGTAAGGGTTGCGGAAATCCAGACAGAACCAAGGCCCAAAACTTGGGTGGGGGTAGCAGGTTTGCCCGTCCCCGCCTCCACAACATTCACCCAGTGTGCTGTCAGGGAGATGTAGCATCCCCGGCCTCAAACCAAAGTGTTGGTGGTCAAATGGCCTTTTGCAGTAACCGTGTCACTCGGGCGTGGATGATGTTTTGGGACATGTGCCTGGGCAAGGCAGGGATGGCACAGAGGGAAAAATAGTGATGGCTTGATTGCTTTCCCCCTTGCCTATGCCATCTGTGGTTGTCATAGGCAACGTGATTTTAAGGGGTGCAGAATTTTATCTTCTTTTTTGTCTAGTTTGGCTTGGGGTCCATGGCAATGTAGAGGAAAGAAGGTTTCCTTGTATGGTCTCACTTTACAGAGAGGTTATATTGTCTTTGGAGTGTATTGTTGAGAGGCTGTGATAGTGGCGTAATAGTGCGACTTGGGCGCGTTATATGCACCCAGACATGCTTCCCCTGCTGTCCCAGTTGCATTCCAGCAGTGTTGGCATCCTTTTCTGAGGTTTCAGGGTGGACTTGGTGACCTCCAAGTGGTCGAATTGAGATTTCCAAGTGGCGAGCTTTTTTTTCCCATAGACTTTAATGGGATTCGATATTCCGGTCGAATAGTCGAATATCGCGGTCTATTCGAATCGAATTTCGAACTTTCGAATATTTCACTACTCGCTCATCTCTATTTATAGACATATCACCTATATTCATGGCAGTGATATAAATGTCTTAAAATTCTGGGGGATTGCAAAAATACAAATGGGTCCTAGAGGGGGAAATTTGGATAATAAACTATTACAGGAAGAAGCCAGATGGATACATAGTTTAAAATCCCTCAGTCCAAATGGACTTAATGAGGGTTTCTCATTTACAGCTTTTATTTAAAGAGACCATCCCAAATATTGATATAATTAATAATTATTGTTATTGATAACTGTCATAGTTAATAATTATCATAACATCTCTACATAAAGGAGAGTTCAAACATGCCTATTCCCTATAATATTGAGTATACTAAGGTAGTGTACTCTCCCCTTTTGCTTGTTACATTCAAGGTCAGCCAATCATCCCTGTAACACTATGTTCATTGGATGCTAATATTATGAAACTGTACTGAAAATCGTATACTAACTTATTGGCATGAGAATTCAAGTACGCTCTCAGAGGCCTAAACATAAATATTATAGACTCATAGTGTAAAATGGAAAAGTGAAAAATGAAATTTCCATAATTATGAATTATTGTTTTATTAATAATCCCTTAGTTTATAAATAAATATGACAAATGACTGTGAAAATATAGGTAGTCCTGAAAAAGGAATTTCTGCAGTAGTGGTGATTAATTAAAAAACGAACATTAATTTATATAAATGCAAGTAACAGTTCATTTAAGCTTGAAAAAGTACATTGAACTGGTGGTAGGTGGGGATGTGACATCATTGTGACATCATTGTGGGTGGCTCCCAAATAAACTCCCACAATAGGTGGAATTGTCAGTCCATCTAGACATCTCTATGAGTCAGCCCAAATAAACTTCCACTATAGGTGGAATTGTTAGTTCATTGTTGGTGGTAGGTGGGGATGCGGTGATATCATTGTGGGTGGCTCCCAAATAAACTTCCACTATAGGTGGAATTGTCAGTCCATGTAGACATCCTTATGAGTCACCCCCAAATAAACTTCCACTATATGTTGAATTGTTAGTTCATTGTTGGTGGTAGGTGGGGATGTGGTGACATCATTGTGACATCATTGTGGATGGCTCCCAAATAAACTTCCACTATAGGTGGAATTGTTAGTTTATTGTTGGTGGTGGGTGGGGATGTGGTGGCATCATTGTGACATCATTGTGGGTGGCTCCCCTCCCTATGAGTCACTCCCTATGACATCCCTATGAGTCACTCCCAAATAAACTTGTACTATAAGTGGAATTGTTAGTCCATTGTTGGTGGTGGGTGGGGATGCGGTGGCATCATTGTGACATCATTGTGGGTGGCTCCCAAATAAACTTCTACTATAGGTGGAATTGTTAGTCCATCTAAACATCCCCAAGTGTCACTTGCAAACATCAGCAGTTATTGGCCCTATTGAAATGTCATTTGTACTTTAGTAAACACCATAGGCTGGCAAACAAAGGGGGAGTGTACTTTAAGTTGATAAAAGAAGGTGAACAGCATGCCCCGCGCTAGATTACCCCTTTCCCCTGATGAAGCCGCATTGTAGAGGTGAAACATGTCGGGAGGGTAGCACTATGCTTATAGGCAAGCTGACTTTTAATCAAGAGAGTATGTAGAAATATCGTAAAGCAAAAGTAAAAGTGAGGCAGGGAAAGTCTGTATAACCTCTCCTGTATGATGAAAAATACAGGGAGAGGAGTTAACAGGCAGGGACAGCAATCTGGAGCGCAGGAAAGCCACGTGCTTGTCAGAGACAAGAGTAGGCAGTGCGCGCCAGCTGAGAGATACTGCTGTTGCAAATCAGTGTAGTGAACAAAGCGCTTTGAGCTAGTGATTAATGGGACAGCTAATAATGCTGTTACAAAATGAATCGATTTATAACTGATATTACTGCAACATATGTAAGGAATTAATCATTTAATAAACAAATAAGAATCCAAATACTGCCCAAACCTAAGCACTACACTACAATACTTGAACTATTTAGCAATTCCTTGATACAGCCAGCTGAAAGTTTTAAATTAATTTTTCTTTATGTGGAATATTTATTAATCAGAATAATAAAAGTTATGTTTTAATTTTATACATATATGAGAGGTTCCCTAGTGGGATCTTTTTGGTGACCAAAGGACTTTTGATCACAGTGTATAAGCATTAATTATCCCAAGGACATTTTTCTTTTGGGGTATAATATATTAATTGATGCATTATACCAACTCCATGTCTGTTTGTCTTTTCATGCCCTGGCCGATCATCTCCAACATGGTGTGGCAACGCTTGACTTGACACATGTGATAGGAAGGAGCGGGAGTGGTAGCAATGCTGTGCCCTGCTGCTGTTGTGGACGGGAATGGAGGAGGATGCAGATAAGTGCCTGGTATGGGTGCCAGGCTGACAGAAGCGTGGGGGAGGGGGTTCCAAAGGGGGGGGTTCCAATGTTTTTTGTGGCCTCATTGGCAGCTGCCTCGCCACAAAAAACATTGACTCAGAGGGATTGCCACCGCAGGGCCTAAAACACCGGTCTTAATAAATTACCCCCTGAGTTTTTATCCACAGTGTCAACGATTGCCTCGGGGTTTACATGTATATAAGGTAATTACTCAGTTTCAGGATGATGCTGAATTTGTCCAGGAATGGAACAAAGCTCACATGGATCATGTGGACCCATGCACCTCGTGGATATTGTGCTAAAACGTTCATAGAAAGAATACAATTAAATAAAGGGAGACTTAGAAAAAGCGCAAATGGAGTTGCGGAGCCGCTTGACAGAGACAAAATCACAACAGTTTTTTAAGCGGCTTGAAACCAGAATACCAATACAAAATGATATCAAGAAACGATAAGTCTGTCCAGTCTGTTTAGAAAGGATCGTCAAAACCGGAGAGGGGAAGGGGTCTGCCTTTATGTAAAGTCCTGTCTAAAGCCCACACTCCGGGAAGATATAAGTGAGGGACATGAAGATGTGGAGTCACTGTGAGTAGAAATACATGGAGCCAAAAACAATAATAAAATACTAATAGGACTTTATTATAAACTACCTAATATACCAAAGTCCACAGAAAATCTACTTCTAAACGAAATAGACGAGGCGGCAAATCATAATGAGGTCATTATTATGAGGGACTTCAACTACCCAGATATAGACTGGGAAACTGAAACCTGTATATCTCATAAAGAAAACAGGTTCTTGGCAATAACCAAAGACAATTACCTTTCCCAACTGGTTCAGGACCCGACTAGACTAGCTATGCTGGACTTAGTATTAACCAATAGACCTGACAGAACAACAGATGTGCAGGTTGGGGGACACCTGGAAAATAGTGAACATAAAAAATAACCTTCCAATGGTCATTCAAAAGAGTGTTTCTTCAGGGAGGAACAAAAATGCCAAACTTCAAAAAAGCAAAATTTAGCCAACTAAGAGAGGCCATAGGCCTAACTAAATGGGACAAAGTCCTCAAAAATAAAAATACAGCCACAAAATGGGATATTTTAAAAAGCATCCTAATATCTAATTGTGATAGGTACATACCTTATGGGAATAAAAGGGTAAGAAACAAGAAAAAACCAATGTGGATAAATAGAACTGTAAAGAAAGCAGTAAATGACAAAAAGAAAGCATTTAAATCAGTAAAACAGGAGGGGAGCGAGGAAGCATTGAAAAACTATAAGGAAAAAAATAGAATATGTAAAAGAAAAATAAAAGCAGCCAAACTAGAGACCGAGAGATTAAATCGCCAAAGAGAGTAAAACTAACCCTAAAATGTTCTTTAATTATAGAAATGGTAAAAAGTATAAACCTGAAGGTGTCTGCCCCTTACAGAGTAATGAGGGGGAAGTTCCACTGTATTCACTGAGGAAAATAAACTGTCAGATGAAATGCAGAATATAAAAGTAAATTCCCATTAAAAGTGCCCTGTCTGACCCAGGAAGAAGTACAGCGACGTCTTAAAAAGATTAAAATAGACAAATCGCCAGGACCGGATGGCATACAACCCCGTATCCTAAGATAATTAAGTAATGTCATAGCCAGACCCTTATTTTTGATTAAGGACTCTATACTGACAGGGAGTGTTCCACAGGATTGGCGCATAGCAAATCTGGTGCCAATATTCAAAAAGGGTCCAAAAAAAGAGCCCCGAAACTATAGGCCGGTAAGTTTAACATCGTGGGTAAACTGTTTGAAGGTTTTCTAAGAGATGCTATCTTGGAGTACCTCAATGAAAATAAGCAAATAACTCCATATCAGCATGGCTTCATGAGGGATCGGTCATGTCAAACCAATTTAATCAGTTTCTATGAGGAGGTAAGTTCTAGACTTGACTGAGGCAAATCAATGGATGTCGTATATCTGGACTTCTCAAAAGCATTTGACACGGTACCACATAAAAAGGTTAGTATATAAAATGAGAATGCTTGGCCTGGGAGAAAATGTCTGTAAGTGGGTGAGTAACTGGCTCAGTGATAGAAAACAAAGGGTGGTTATTAACGGCACATACTCAGATTGGGTCACTGTCACTAGTGGGGTACCACAGGGGTTAGTATTGGGCCCTATTCTCTTCATTATATTTATCAATGATCTTGTAGAAGGCTTGCACAGTAAAATATCAATTTTTGCAAATGATACTAAACTGTGTAAAGTAATTAACACAGAAGAGGACAGTACACTGCTACAGATGGATCTGGATAGACTGGAGGCTTGGGCAGAGAAGTGGCAGGTGAGGTTTAACACTGACAAATGTAAGATTATGCACATGGGAAGGAATAATGCAAGTCAACAGTGCATACTAAATGGTAAAACACTGGGTAACACTGACATGGAAAAGGACCTAGGAATTTTAGTAAACAGCTAACTAAGCTGCAGAAACCAGTGTCAGACAGATGCCGCCAAGGCCAATAAGATAATGGGTTGCATCAAAAGGGGCATAGATGCCCGTGATGAGAACATAGTCCTTCCACTTTTCAAATCACTAGTCAGACCACACATGGAGTACTGTGCACAGTTCTGGGCTCCTGTGAACAAGGCAGACATAGCAGAGCTGGAGAGGGTTCAGAGGAGGGCAACTAAAGTAATAACTGGAATGGGTAGACTACAGTACCCAGAAAGATTATCAAAATTATGGTTATTTACTTTAGAAAAAAGACGACTGAGGGAAGATCTAATAACCATATATAAATATATCAGGGGTCAGTACAGAGATCTATTCCATGAACTATTTATCCCCAGGACTGTGACTGTGACGAGGGGACATCTGGAGGAAAGAAGGTTTGTACACAAACATAGAAGAGGATTCTTTACGATAAGAGCAGTGAGACTATGGAACTCTCTGCCTGAGGAGGTGGTGATGGTAAGTTCACTAAAAGAGTTCAAGAGGGGCCTGGATGTATTTCTGGAGGGTAACAATATTATAGGTTATAGCTACTAGATATGGGTCGTTGATCCAGGGAGTTATTCTGATTGCCTGATTGGAGTGTGGAAGGAATTTTTTCCCCTAAAGTGGGGAAAATTGGCTTCTACCTCAGGGGTTTTTTGCCTTCCTCTGGATCAACTTGTAGGATAACAGGCCGAACTGGATGGACAGATGTCTTTTTTCGGCCTTATAAATTATGTTACTATGTTACTATGTTGAGACTGGGAGATATGTAAGACTGGGAAATATGAACTATGTAGTCTCTGCTATTATATGCACATGTGGTTTATACTATATACAGGTAGGAAAACAATCAGGGTGATGCAGGTTCGCTTTGGCGAGCATGGAGGCTCACTAAGGTGGGAGCACCAAGATTGATCGACCACATGTGCGAGCAACATGGAGGTGATACTAGCGAAGTGTGTGTTTTTTTTGGGTTTGTTCCGTTTACAAGTAACAAAAGGAGGAGATAGAAATGTTACTGCAAAAGGAGGCAGAAATTATTATAAAAACTAGGGAGCTGGGCCCTCCAGGGTTACCTTACTGTGTTTTGCGTGTTATGCTCTACTACACATTTGCTTCTAGCATTTCCTGTATTGTCTGACTAGCATACGATGACTCTCTTGTTGTTTGTCACCCTTCACGTATTGCAGTATAGGGACTGTCGACCAGTTGTGGGGTCACTGCCTAGGGTGACCATGCAAGTACTTAGGGATAGTGGGTCTATGCAGTTTAGGGCTGCACTATCCCTGTTCGTGTGTGACGGCAGTCATGATATCTGTCCCTTACAGCTGCAGGGCACTGCATCGTTCCCACTCCACTCCTTCCTATCACATGTGTCAACTCAAGTGTTGCCAGCAAGCATCCCACTGGCTGTCACTCCGCTAACTCCAACTGGGCAAGGTGGTCAACTACAATGACCGCAACATTGTGGCCACCCTGAACCTGGAGAAAAAACATATGCTCCCTGCATGGCGCATGTCATTAACCTAGTTATGTAAAGATTTTTTAAAAAGTACACTAGCTTACGCAAGGTGCTAGCAATGTCCAGGAGACTGTCCTCGGATTTCTGCTACACCACTTAGTCTGTGATGTTCCAGCTCTCAGGAATTTAACATTGCACATCCTAGAGCATCTCTACGAGCAGCAGAAAGCCATGAACAATTTTGTCATGCACCAGTCTGCCTCAACAGGGAGTATGTTTTGTTTCGATGCCATGAAGTAGTAACAGTTCATCCGAGATGCCTGTTGGGTGCTAAAGCCATTTGAAGAGGCCACAAATTTTGTCAGCAGGGACAACTGTGGCATGAATAATCTCACCCCCCTCATATTTATCTTAGAGCAGAAGCTGATGCTTATGCAGTAGGGGTTGATGGCAGAAGAACAGCTAATGCATCTTACTGCCTGCCCTGTAGCTGTTATGGACCCACAAGGAGAAACTCCCATGGAGGAGGATTAGGAAAACCTTTTAGAGGCTGCAACAGACTTGAGACTGGGGTGGTGGGTCACCTTCCAGCAGGGCAACAACCCTAAACATGAAGCCAGATCTACAATGGAATGGTTTAGATCAAAGCATATTCATGTGTTAGAATGGCTCAGTCAAAGTCCAGACCTAAATCCCATTGCGAATCTGTGGCAAGTCTTGGCTAGCCACATTGGAGGTTTCCTTCAGTGCACAGTCTGCCATATGTATGGACAACTGGAGCAGGTGTTCCAGGGTGAATACCACTGTGAAATCTTGAGAGGAGCATGCTGCTCACTGAGCAAGCAGTTAATGGGGTAGATATAGAAGATGGCGATCAGGTGGTGGAACAGGCAAGTAGCTGTTTTAACATAGTTTGAGGGAGTAGAAAGGGATCCCAGAAGAAGCCAATCCAGTTTCTGTGCTTCCAAGCAAAATTGACTTGTTTGGTCTATGATTGAAGGGAGTCAGTTTCAAAAATGGTAGCCCTAGTGGATACTGTTGTACCTAACAGCTGGGAGAACAGCCGAGCTAGTAGTTGAGGGGATGGAAGTGCAAGTATGGCTAGACAGTTAGTGGTTATAGGAGATTCTATAATCCGGAAGACGGATAGAATAATTTGTTGCCAAGACTGCCTCAACCGAATGGTTTGCTGTCTCCCTGTTGCCAGAGTTTGACATGTGGTGGAACAGGTGGATAAATTACTAGTGGGGGTAGGGTTGGAGTTTGGGGGGCTGGGGATAACCCATCTGTCCTGGTACATGTTGCTACCAATGACAAAATAAATGCTAGTTTCTTAAGAATAATTTTAAAGAACTAAGCTCCAGGCTGAAGGGAAGAAACCTCAAGGTAGTATTCTCTGGAATACTGCATGTACCATGCGCTACACAGGGCCGTTAGGGAGTCAAATGTATGGCTTAAATTTTGGTGTAGAACAGAAGGGTTTGGGCTCTGAGACCAAAGGCTTACTTTTAACTCTGGTACAAACTGTTTTCCGCAGATAATTTGCACCTCAATGTAAGAGGAACTTCTGTGTTGGGGGAGAGAATTCTGGATGGGGTGGCTTTACATTTAAACTAGGGAAGAGAGGGGAGGATATGGCTATAAATATGGAGGTAGACAGGTTAGAGAGGGGTCAGAGTACAATCAGGGGCGGTCTTGGCATTTCTGGGGCCCTAAGCGAAGTTATGTCCGGGGGCCCCCACCCCCCAATGACGCGTCACGCCCCTGATGACACGCCCTCTGATGACACCCCCCCCAATGGCACGCCCCCCCACACATCAAAGACTGGGACTAGAGCATGCTCGGGTGGAATTTGCGTGCGCTTTTTCAAATCTGCACGCTAATTCATATGCATATTTTAGTATGTACACTAATGTGTATGCATTTTATAAATTAGTACGCATTAGCGTACTAATTTATAAAATGAGTACGCATTCGGACAAATGCAGTACGTGACAGCTGGGCGGTCGGTCTTGGACACCAGCACAAGAGCGGAGCGTGGGGGCCCCCTTGGACGTCGGGGGCCTTATGCAAATGCATAGGATGTGTGGTGCCCAAGACCGCCCCTGAGTACAATGCATGGTGGAGGGAGGATTAAAAAAGTGGATAAGGAGACTTATAACAAAATGGAAGAGCTTGAATCCTTGGTACTGGAGAAACATATTGATATAGTTGGTGTTGCTAAAACATGGCTGGATTCTTCTCTTGATTTGGCTGTAAATCTTTAAGGTTTTACACTCTTTAGAAATTACAGGGCTAACCGCAAAGGTGGTGGTGTATGTCTGTATGCTAGGAGTGAAATGAAAGCAAGTGTAACATAGTAAAATAGTAACATAGTTTATAAGGCCGAAAAAAGACATCTGTCCATCCAGTTCGGCCTGTTATCCTACAAGTTGATCCAGAGGAAGGCAAAAAACCCCTGTGTGGTAGAAGCCAATTTTCCCCACTTTAGGGGGGTAGATATAGAAGATGGTGATCAGGTGGTGGAACAGGCAAGTAGCTGTGTTAACATAGTTAACGCAGAGGATGTTCCAGTCACATTCGTCACAGTCACAGTCCTGGGGATAAATAGATCATGGGAGAGATCTCTGTACTGACCCCTGATATATTTATACATAGTTATTAAATCTCCCCTCAGTCTTTTTTCTAAAGTAAATAACCCTAATTTTGATAATCTTTCTGGGTACTGTAGTGCACCCATTCCACTTATTACTTTAGTTGCCCTCCTCTGAACCCTCTCTAGTTCTGCTATGTCTGCCTTGTTCACAGGAGCCCAGAACTATACACAGTACTCCATGTGTGGTCTGACTAGTAATTTGTAAAGTGGCAGGACTATATTCTCATCACGGACATTTATGCCTCTTTTGATGCAACCCATTATCTTATTGGCCTTGGCAGCATCTGTATGACACTGGTTTCTACAGCTTAGTTTGCTGTTTACTAAAATTCCTAGGTCCTTTTCCATGTCAGTGTTACCCAGTGTTTTACCATTTAGTATGTACTGTTGACTTGCATTATTCCTTTCCATGTGCATAACCTTACATTTGTCAGTGTTAAACTTCATCTGCCACTTCTCTGCCCAAGCCTCCAATCTATCCAGATCCATCTGTAGCAGTGTATTGTCCTCTTCTGTGTTAATTACTTTACACAGTTTAGTGTCATCTGCAAAAATTGATATTTTACTGTGCAAGCCTTCTACAAGATCATTGATAAATATATTGAAGAGAACAGGGCCCAATACTGACCCCTGTGGTACCCCACTAGTGACAGTGACCCAATCTGAGTATGTGCCGTTAATAACCACCCTCTGTTTTTTGTCACTGAGCCAGTTACTTACCCACATACAGACATTTTCTCCCAGGCCAAGCATTCTCATTTTATATACTAACCTTTTATGCGGTACAGTGTCAAATGCCTTGGGTGTAACATGAAAAAAATTGGAAAATTTCAAGGGGTATGAATACTTTTATAAGGCACTGTATTGCTATTATGATACAAAGGGAGGACCCCAAATGGAGAATATTGATATAGAACAAGGGTCGGCAACCTGTGGCACACGTGCCAAAGTTGGTATGCAGACCGAGTTCTGCTGGCACACCAACTCTTGCCAAATGATGGCAAGACTTTTCAGTCTTGTCGCCATTTGTTAGATGCCCTGCCGCTGCACTGTACCTTTGAATGAAAAAACTTTCAGACGCGTCATGCACAATGCATCTGCTAGGCCCACCCCACATGCCTCCTGGCCATGAAAGAGGAGAGATAGCAGAGAGTGGGACTCTGCTATGCTACTGGCTGCCTGCGTGCCTCACTGTTGCTGCGCTACTCCTCCTCCTCAGGACTGCCACAAATTAAGAAGGGTATGTGAATATTCTGGGGGTTGGGAGGAGGATGGTGAGATTGGGAGAAAAGGGGAATGATCACTGTGACCAGATTGGCGTGGGTGAGCATGGTAAGCTTGGAAGGATGGAGGAACAAGCACTATGACTAATTTGGCAGTGGAGGGAGGATGGTGAGCCTGAATGTGATTACTGGGGGGATAGGGGAGGCTGGTTATGAAGGTAAACCATCTTTCTGACTATTTTGGATGAAGGACTGCTGAGCCTGAAAATGATTGCTGGGGAATGGGGAACAAGCTATGAGTATTTTGGAGGATACAGGGGAATAGGTAACCTGGTGCTCTGGTGGGCCCTGCTTCCCCTATGCTCAGGGCTCCTATCCCCCTTACAAAATTTCTGTCCACACTGTAAGCTGAAGAGAGAGATCTCTCTCTCCTCTGTCAGCTGAGCACTGAACCGGCCAATCAGCGCAGCTGGCAGATACAGAAGCCAGCTAGCGGGAGTGAGAACTTCTGCTGCTCTCGTGTGTGAAACCATGCTGGCCTTGCCTGGCTCAGTGAAGGATGGCTGCTGGACTGGACGCACGGCACAGTCAGAGACTGATTGAGTAACAAAAAGTTCATGACCTGGTTGTTGGAGGGGTAGGGGGCAGTGATTCTGCCTTCTTCTGCAGCAGTGACCAGAGTTGTTTGTTTTTTGGGGAGGTGGGAAAATACTTCTCTATATAAGCAACATTGTGAAAAGGCAGAACCTCCCTCCCTTCCCCATGTACTCTGCCTGGTGCAGACTAAGCATCAGAAGCAAGCAGAGCTCATGGCATTGAGGGTAGTCTGCTTGTGTAAAAAAAATGATAATTTCTTAACTGAATTGTGTTATTTTTTTAAATTTAGGAATTAATTGTAACCAGTTGTGAATTAATCTCATATATATATATATATATATATATATATATATATATACACACACACACACACACACACACACTAGTGGAACCTGAACAATATATGCACACACAATGTCAATATACGGTATCATCAAAATATATATATATAATCGCCAATACAGAGGGGGCCACTGTATATATATATATATATATATATATATAGAACAAAAAAAGAAAAAGAAGCAGCACTCAAAAATTGTGGGTGCAAAATCCCTCAATTGACCTGAGACCAAGGTCTTTTTGGATATAATAGTAGAAAGAAAGGCAGCACTCCAGAAATCCGTGGAAAATACAAGTGGTTTATTCACCCATGATACAGCAACCTTTCAACCGCTCACTGCAGTCTTTGACAAGCTGTGTTCACATGTGTTATACCCACCCTATATATGGTGGTATCAATAAAGTGCTCATAACAGTGTAATTACATAATTATCATAAAGAGGACATTGAAAAACATGATTCAAAAGTGTAAAAATACAATATATAATAGATAAATGTAAAAATACAGTGTCATTACATTATCAGCAAAATTACATATAAAATCATGATTATAGTATTAAAAAACATTAAAGTGCCTTAATCACTATCCCAGCCTGTGTCAATAAAGTGATTGGTGCTACAAACATACAAATAATTACCTATATTGGTTAAAAGCTAGACCCGGCGCTGGTACCCTGTGATCAAAAACGGCGTCATAGCACTACTAGTGCGCATGCGTCGGACATCCGTAGTCTCGCGATAAGCGAGACGTAGGTGTCCTCAATAGAAAAAGAAATATACATATAAAGCTGAGTGTATGTATGTATGTCTGCTAAAGGAATCCGCGCCGTGACATTTACAATCATCAGATTTGGCACACAGGTACAGCAGGTGTCCGGGAAGGTTTTAGACTGGGTCTCAGCTCTCTAGCATGTACCGTTCCTGAGATATTCCCAAAAAATGCAAATATGGCACCATCACATGACCTAAATTAGCTAAAAGAAGCCTGCGGGTCTTTCTCCTCATATCCCAAATTCCATAAACATGGTCACATGACCCTTATCAGCCAATAGAAGCTCTCAAGCCCTTAGTCTCCACATACACACAGTTTTACTCCAAGTTTCCATAACAACACAGCCATTTTTCTCCACTGCTGTAAGTCAGCTTTAATGGGGCAGGTATGCTGTGGATGACAGTTAAGGGAGCAGAGTGCTGTAGAGGTGACAGTTAAGGGGGCAGTCTGCTGTTGAGGTCACAGTTAAGGGGACGGTCCACTATGGAGGTCAGTGTTAAGGGGCAAATTGCTGTAGAGACCACTGTTAAGGGGGTTAGGTGATGTGGAAATCATTGTGAAAGTTACTGTGGAGGTCACTAATAAAGGGGCGGCCGCTGTGGAAGTCTCTGTTAAGGGGGCAGGGAACGGTGGAGATCACAGTTAAGGGGATGGTCCTCTATGGAGGTCAGTGTTAAGGAGCGGGGTGCTGTAGAGGTCACTGTTAAGGGGGCGGGGTGTTGTGGAGGTCACATTTTAAGGGAACATAGCTCTGTGAATGTCACTGTTAAGGGGGACGTATATTGTGTAAATCACAGTTAACGACACGGGGTACTGTGTCGGTCACAAATAAAGGGCCGGCCGCTGTGGAGGTCACTGTTAAAGGGGTGGGCTCTGTGAAGGTTACTATTAAGGGGATGGGGAGAATGGAGGTCACTATTAAAGGGGCAGCTGCTGTGGAGGTCACTGTGGTAATGACTGTTAAGGAGACAGGGTACTGTGGAGCTCACTGTTAAAGGGGAGAGCGCTGTGGAGGTTACTATTAAGAGGGTGGGGACAGTGGAGGTCACTATTAAAGGGGCAGCTGCTGTGGAGGTTATTGTGGTAATCACTGTTAAGGGGGCAGGCTGCTGTGGAGGTCACTGTTAAGGGAGGAGGGGACTGTGGAAGCCATTATTAAAGGGGCAGCGGGTTACTGTGAGGTCACTGTTAAGGCAGCGGGGTACTGTGGCAGCCACTGTGGAGGTCTCTGTTAAGGGGGCCGGGAATGGTGGAGGTCACTGTTAAGGGGACTGTAAACTATGGTCAGTGTTAAGGGGCGGGTGCTGTAGAGCTCACTGTTAAGGGGGCGGGCCCCTGTGGAGGTCACTGTCAAGGGGGTGCTGTGGAACTCACTGTTAAAAGGGCAGGCTGCTGTGAAGGTCAAAGTTAAGGGGGTGGGCTGCTGTGGAGCTCCCATTTTAAGGAGCTGGGGCATTCTTCGTCAACCCCAGACCCCTGTCCTACACCAAATCTCTACACTGATACCAAGGGAAACCTTTCTTCCATCAGTCAGGGGACCATTTACCTGAGTGTGCCCTACATTAGTTGGTGCGTCCTGCCCCTTCTTCACTGATCACGGCCCAGAAAGTGCTGGAGCGGGATCTCTGCCACCGCAAATGCCAGACAACTACCCACTTTCTCTTTACCTCATGGCTCCCATGCAGGTCACTGCACAGATACTGTACAGTTTATACTTTGCTGTATTATCTTTGATAATAAACTATCTGCACATTAGGAACGTTGTATTTACAGCAGATATTTACTTTCTAGATGCATAAATGCTTCTGTAGAAGTCCATAGAAAGGAATATAAAGCAATGTAATTTCATAAATTGCATAATGTAGTACAGATTTGAACATACATGATGTTAAAATTCAGGCACTTAGATGGTGTGTCATTTCCTTGTCACATGCCTGTATATCAGTGTATATTGTGTAGGTGTTGTAGTTTACTCATATACAACACACTGCGGAGATCTCAGATCTCCTGTGATCATCTGCATGTGCTAGTGCATTTACCTGCAATCCTGCTGAACTCTTTCTTCCTCATTTCTTGAATAGTGCCTTCATATCCATAGTCAGATGAGTTATACTTATGAAAATAAGAGAAGGATAGCAGATCTTCAAGATTCATGACTGTATTCTCCCCTTCCATGTCAGCAGAAATGCCAGTTAATGACAAACGGGCAAAACTTCACTGAAGTGAATTTTCATGACGGAACCAGGAAGAAAGGTAAACTCCAGGGGAGGAGCCTACAGCCGACTGGATCACAATGAGACTTGCAGCAAAACTACTTACACACAGTGATATACACATTTATATGTATCATATATACTGGAGAAGTCACAAGACAGCACAAAACGGAAATAAAGCATGTGATGTTGAATATGGATAGATCACATGATGTTAAGCTAGTTAGTTTTATCAAGCGTGCCAAGAAACAGTGTACTGTAAACATATCTTTGTGTCCTTGCAAATCTGTTCTGTATACACATCATGATAAATCAACTCAGAATCTACCCACGCACATATGCATACAGTAGACCACACAATATTATATATATGTGTCTATTCTGTATTTGGTCAAATGTCCATTCATTTCCCGATGTCTCTGTTTTAATTGTATACATACTGCTGTTTCTTCATATATTCTTGTAGTACGCCTGATGAAGGGACTGTTGATGTCTCAAAAGCTCACTATGTAACATCATTACTATTTTTGTTCGCTATTAAAAGGTATCAAACCTACAAAATTCTAATTTGTTTCTCTTAATGAGAGCACTAAACTCAATTCTGTATATCAGCAGGGGTATAACGATCAAACTTGAAATGGCAGAGCTCTGACAGGGCCCGGCATGAAGTACAGTATGCCGGGCCCTGTCAGAGCGTTCTTCAATTACAGTATATACTGGCGTATAAGACTACTTTTTAACCCCTTAAAATAATGGCTACAGTGGGGGGTCGTCTTATACGCCGGATATACGGGGGCCGCACTGTGTGAGGTGTTTTTTTTTTCCCCGTCAGCGCGTAGAGAGCCCTGCTCTTAGCATACTGAAGTAGCATACTATTCTCTATATTCTCAGGAGGATTTTGAAGGCTTTTAAAGGGAAACTGTCATGCCAGCAAGACCTGTTACAATATCGCAGCTTACAGTTATGATCACCAGGCACTTGCTCTCTTGTTTGTTTTGCAAAGTTTTAGCTTTACCGTACATGTTTGAAACAACCTTATGTTTATAAGTGACAGTTTTGCTGCTATATACAGTACCTGCATGTCATATGCATTTGAATTAAAATTAACATGTTGAAATCAAAGCAGACTTTTTTTCATTTGGGAGAGGGGTAGTCTTATACAGTGAGTATATACCAAATTCTATATTTTTAGGGCAGAAGTTGGGGGTCGTCTTATACGCCCAGTCGTCTTATACGCCGGCATATACGGTATGTGTAAGGAGCACAGGGGCACTGGGGGGGGGGGGGGCCCTACTTACACTCGCCCGGCAGTTCTTGTCACTGCTGGGCTGATGGTATCCATGTTCTTCAGAACTCCAGTGCTCCATCGCGCTGCTGACTGTGGGGGGAGCGCTGAAAGCCTGGCAAGAGGCCTCCAGCACTAGGGTTGGGCGATATAAAAAAATATTCTCACGATAACGATATTATAATTTAAGAAATTTATCGCGATAATGATATATTATCATGATAAATGCCCATTTAGAATAAAAAAAATATAAAAAAAAGCTGTGTGCATTCTGCATTTTATGGAAGGTCCGGCCCATAATAGAACAGTCTTAGGGCTTGTTCACATCACCATTCAGAACTTTGTTTTCCGTCCAGCATAACGGGAACCAGACGGATCCGTTATGCTTGCCTATATACTTCTATTATGATGGATCAAAACAGAATGCCTCTAAAGGTTTCCGTTTTTATTTCCGTTTTATAGATTCAATTATTTTCTATTATAATGGTGTTACAACGAAAAGCCATAATGGAATCCATAACAGTGATGTGAGCAAGTCCTTATCCTATTTTTGAGGGGACAAAGTGACTAAAATAAAATATTTTTTTACATTTTTTTTCTTTTACGGCGTTCCATAATAGAAAATATTTTTCAATACTAATAGTTTGCACTTTTTTGGATGTGGCGATACGTAATATGTTGTTTTTTTATTGTTTATTTATGTATGTTTTAGACTGAAGGCAAAAGGGTGGTAACAAATGGGGGCACAAAAGTGGGCATCTTTACTGAGGGGGCAGCTAGTCTGGCATACCTACAGTAAGGGGGCACATATGTGGGCATAACATTTGTGAGGAGATAACTACGGAGAGGGGGACACATATCTGGCCATAGCCACTTTAAGGGGGGATATATCTGGCCATAACAACTGTGAGGGGGCACATATCTGGCCATAACCACTGTGTGAGGGCACATATCTAGCCATAACCACTATGAGGGGGTCACATAATCTGGCATAACTACTGAGAGGGGGCACAATCTAGCATCACTACTGTGAGGGGGCATATATCTAGTATAACTACTGAGAGGGGGCACATCTCTGGCCATAACTACTTTGAGGGGGCACATATCTGGCCATAACCAGTTTGAGGGGAAACATAGTCTGGCATAACTACTGTGAGGGGGCACATAATCTGTCATAACTACTGTGAGGGGGCACATATCTGGCCATAACTACTGTGAGGGGGCACATAATCTGGCATAACTACTGTGAGGGGGCACATATCTGGCCATAACTACTGTGAGGGGGCACATAATCTGGCATAACTACTGTGAGGGGGCACATATCTGGCCATAACTACTGTGAGGTGGCACATAATCTGGCATAACTACTGTGAGGGGGCACATAATATGGACATAACTACTGTGAGTGGCACATATCTGGTATAACTACTGTGTGGGAGCACATATCTGGCCATAACCACTGTGAGGGGGCACATAATCTGGTATAACTACTGTGAGGACACATATCTGGTATAACTACTGAGAGGGGGCACATATCTGGCCATAACCACTTTGAGGGGGCACATATCTGGTCTTAACTACTGTGAGGGGGCACATAATCTGGCATAAACTACTGAGAGGGGGCATATATCTTGTATAACTACTGTGAGGAGGCACATAATGTGGCATAACTACTATGAGGGGGCACATAATCTGGCATAACTACTGTGAGGGGGCACATATCTGGCATAACTACTGTGAGGGGGCACATATCTGGCCATAACTACTATGAGGGGGCACATAATCTGTCATAACTACTGTGAGGGGGCACATATCTGGCCATAAATACTGTAAGGGGGCACAATCTGGCATAATACTGGGGGGACATAATGGACATAACTACTGTGAGTGGCACATATCTGGTATAACTACTGTGAGGGGGCACAATCTGGACATAACTACTGTGAGGGGGCACATATCTGGTATAACTACTGTGTGGGGCACATAATCTGGACATAACTACTGTGAGGGGGCACATATCTGGTATAACTACTGTGAGGGGTCACATAATCTGGCATAACTACTGTGTGGGGGCACATATCAGGACATAACTACTGTGAGGGGCACATAATCTGGCATAACTACTGTGAGGGGACACATATCTGGGCATAACTGCTGTGAGGCGGCATAATTTGGGTATTAGTGCTGTGTGGTAGCACTTTGGGAAAATGTCCTAGATTACTACGCCCCCTGCTGCTGATTTCACAGGGGCAGTCACCATCCCTTCCTTATGCGATTATTCTTTTTTTCTCTGTCACCACAGAGAACCTGTTCTGGATCCAGCAGACATTACACCGACGCCAGCAACACCCTGGATGAGGTAGGACCAGATTTTATTAGTTAGGACTGGGTGAGTGTAGCCATGCATTAGGTTTAGTGAAAACAAATTTGCCACCTCTTTGTATAATTTTTTATTTTTACTTTATTTTTTTTTTATTTATTTATTTATTTTTTGGGGGGGGGGTTGGGGGGCCCTGATCCAAAGTTTGCATGGGGCCCATTATACTCTAGTTACGCCACTGTATATCAGTGTGTGCATACCATAGGATTTTCAAAGTTATGCCAAATGCATTTAGGCTAGGTTTCCAGAATGAGTGACAAATGCTGGGAGTTATAAGGAAGCCATTCTGATTTCCCCAAGACAGCTAGAGCAGAGAAAGCAGTGAGTCTGGAAGCAAAATGGAGCTGGAAAGTGAGATTGGGGTGGGAGAGAGGGCACAATAGGTCAGGGGAGATAATAGACAGCTGATTGGCTAATGGTAGTGTGAGGGGGGCTCTAAGATATAAGCTGAAGGCTGGGAAGGTCTAAGGGAAAACACGTTTGTGCTTGAATATACTGTGCATTTATGAACAGTGTGCATCCTGTGGAACCTTTCACTGACCTAAAAATGGGTCTGCGCAGATCATCACCACCAGGAACAATGTTGACTTGGACCAAGGGTGGAAGGACTGTGAGGAGGCAGAAGGATTCCTGCCTACAATGAGGCTAAGGCAGAAGGTGGAGACCCCTCAGAGTTTTCAAGATGCTGAAAGGCAGGGTAAACTTTCTACTTAAGAGACGGGATGATAGGTTGGGGAACCATTAACTGCCCACTACAAGTATAATCCAGTGACCCTACTTCTCTGAAAAATACTCCAAACATTTGAGATCATAATAGTGGAAGTGCCCAGCTACCTCATGTAAGCAAGAAGCATCTGCATGTTGCCTCCTCTATTGTGGACACCCCGGGGCTGGATAGGGTGCTGGCATAATTTCCAGTTGTGGACACATCTCCAGTGCAGGGATCATGTATGTAGAAATATGGGGGAATATCAGGCCAGCAGGGTCCCACACAAAGTATTGTCACCATTTGGGAATGGGTTTTCCTTGTGGAAGGGGTTGGTGACCAACAGGCCAGCTACGTGGCCAGCTACGTAGCCAGCACCAAACCCCCTAGGTCAGTGATGGCTAACCTCTGGCACTCCAGCTGTGGTAAAAATACGACTTCCAGCATGCTCCATTCATTTCTATAGCGTTCTGAGAACAGCCAAGCAAGTGTACATCTTGGGAGTTGTATTTTTACCACAGCTGGAGTGCCGGAGGTTAGCCATCACAGTCCTAGGTGATCTAAATTTGCTCAACAGCTATTACATGCAGGCCGTTTACAGTTACTACAACACCTCCAAACCTGCTGGTGGGTGGTCTTCCAGTGCTCAATTCGTGTATGATGCAGGGTATTGCAATAGGGAAACTGACAACAACTAATAATATACCACGTCAATAATAACCTCCCAGGAATAGGTGACAGCAGAACTGCACAGGGCAGCTCAATAATAAATGGCCTGTGCATCCATATCCAGGTGCCCACAGTAAGACCAGAAAACCTAAGGCAAGCACAATAAATAGGGTAGGGGAAATAGACTAACAAAAACAATGTAACAATATGGCCCTCCAGAGAATGGAACTAGGCAGGAACAAGGGTATGAATGCAACGGATACTTGGCTTGTGTTGGTGATTGTAGTAATTCAGGAGAGCAGGACCAAGGCCAAAGAAACATTGGCACCAGAGCAAATAGAGCATCGATTGGAAAGGCATTGTAGAACATGGGTGAGTTGTCCTCTGATTCAAGTAAATGAAGGGGATGATAGGGTCTTTAGAATTAAAAAAATATATATACATGAAGGATAATAAAATAATGGGGGTAAGTCAGATATGGACAGTGGGAGGAAAAGAGAATGGTTAATAGATTGGTGGAGGGGTTTGTGGCATTTTCAAACGTGGTATTGGAACCTAGATCTGAACAGTGAGTTAATTTGATGTTTTACATGGACCTAATAACCGATGCCCAAGTGTCATATGAAGGAAAAGAGTGGGCTGAGCATTATAAAACATGGTAGGCAATGAAGTGCTAGGTGATAGTCACAAAGATTTGGACATTTGGTCACAGGTGGTCAAAAATAAGAAGGCATATTAGGCGTTGACACGTGTCCCGGATGCGACTGCCAAGGATCAATCTATTTCATGCACTCAATCTCACATGCCCCTATACACAGGCCCCAGATTGAACCTAGATCACACTCAACACAGCCTTTAATGCACCCAAACAATACATCAATTAATTAGGGGCTCATTGAAAACACCACAGTGCCCCACTAGCAAGCAGGCTCACAGCAGCACAGGTCATATTTATAGAAAATAGACAGTAACACAAACCTCTCTGATACACACAATGGCGGTTACTTAGCTCAAGGCAAAACCATTAAAGATGTGCTTTAATGTACTAAAAAGGTACAGTACTTAGTTATAAAAATTACAAGAAATAAGAGGCATACATAAATGTGCACAAAACAGTTATAAAAATAAAAAGGATAAAAACAAAAAGGTTCTTACTACTCAACAAATTGTGTGCTCAGAGTCCGTTCTGGTTCAGGAACAGGAGCACGTGGAACACAACCCAATGTTGATATGATCCCCAAATTTTGTCAATGAAAGGTTCCAAATCCGACATTTTTTCCCCCCTCCGAAGACGGTGGAGCTGAGAGGGGTCTCCCTCCCATCCTTGGTCCAGTCTTGTGGGAAGGCCGTCATTATGGGTGCGTGCTTCACCCCTATCCCTCAGCTGGCAAGCATTAAATATTAATAAAACATGTCTTCCCATCCACACTTATGGATATTCGGGCCCGACATATTTTAACAACACATATTTTATCAGGCTGATTGTTCTGATACCAAATACAGTGCCTTGCGAAAGTATTCGGCCCCCTGGAACTTTTCAACCTTTTGCCACATTTTAGGCTTCAAACAAAAAGATATAACATTTTAAATTTTTGGTGAAGAATCAACAACAAGTGGGTCACATGAAAGTATATAGAATCACACAACATAGATATAAACATACACAGATAATTAAATATATGAGAAAGGTTGTCCATTTCACACAGGCATAGAAGCCTTGCAACAGGGTTTTTTTCTTTTAAATATTTCCATAGCTAAGCAACTTGTTGAAAGAACCACCCACAAGCAGATTGTTTGAAAGGGAAAGAAGAGGGTATGCTGAAAAATTACCCTCTAGTTTTTTCATGGTAATGGAACAAGCAGTAACCCTAATGAGAATAGACAAGTTAAAGAGTGGCTTGACCTTTACCCTAACAGGCATGATGCAGGAATTTTGAGGAGGGGTTTTGCATGGGGGTTTCAGCCACTGGTGACAGGTGAAGTGGAAGGGGTAGTCAGACACAAGAAGTTGAAATCAGCTGCACATTATCCAGAGATATTGAGGAAAAAAATCACAAAGTGGTGCAGGCAGGTGAAATTGAAGAACCATTTGATAAACCACCATTGTCAGAACTAATCATACAGTTTCAGCCGAGCTAAACTTAATGATTAACAGTAAAGTTGAGCGAAGTTTTGAAAACTTCACAGAGCCAAGAAATTTGATTTGTTTTGAATAATGTGTCATGAATCACTATAAATAAGTTGTATCTAGGCCACTCTGCCTTTGGGTACAATATGGAGCGGCCAGGCTGTTGGTGGGTTGCGGCCATGCTGCGGTGAAGAATTGCACGGCCAATTAGCCCGCAGTTATCTTTCATCTAATAAACACTGCACTGTATAGTTGGTCTTCATTGTTAACAGCTACGCTGCACCTTTTTTGGGGTTTGGCTAGTTAGGTTGCGAGGGACAATTTGCATATTACTGCTGTTCTTGTCTGAAATCTCCTGCAGATTATTTGACAGTAAACACAATATTAATCAGCTCTAGCATACCTATTCTTCAACCCCAGTACTCTGCTGCCCTACAAGTGGGAGCCCTTTTTCTGCAATATATTTTTCCTCCTTTTCCACATCATCTAATATTGATGAGAATATGTCATCAGGAACATCCAGCATCTCCTGTCTCTCTGCATCTTGCTGACTTTCCTAGGACATGGATACTTTGAAGGATGCTTTGGAAGAAGTAAAACTAGCAAATGATGAAGATGGACCTTAAGGGATGCAGACTGGATGGTATTGGTTGGCACGCTGGCAGTGGAATAATAAAGGCTTCCATCTTATTGGTATAGAATTACATATATTAGTTTATGGCTGATGTAAGGATAAGTAAATGTATGAATAAATAAATAAATAAAACCAATGCAGAATAAGTCTCCCGTTTTCAGCAACACTGTCCCTAGCGCATGAACACTTGCGGATTGGCTAGCTGCACGGCTTTATAGGTCATCATGCATTCCCGGGCTTCTTACTTTCACTTTGTAACACATGCAAACGCCATTTTAGGAAAAACTGATTAGTTACCATGAAGCACGAGGAAACATGGATTTGTTGCGAATCTAAGTTTTTCTAAACTTTGGACTAAATTCTACTTTGAATGCTTCGCTCAACACTAGTTAATGCGTTAACCAAAGATGGTGCTGTACAAATTCAGAATTATCTAGCATGTATCTTACCCAAAAGGCAGCTCAGGAACTGATGCCAACAAGTAGTATCTGGCATGCATTACCAATCATTCAATGAGGCAGTTCGGATAGTGAAGACACTAGGGATGGGTATAGACAGTTACCACCACACTAACATAGCTTCAGATTCACAGGGTGTTATTTCGAAGTAGCGTACGGTGTCAAAAAATGTTTACCTATGTTTTGAATCCTACTCTTGTGCATCATTTGAGATGTTCAGGTGTTTTCTGAATTGGTGCATAATTGCCATAACCAGATCAGACTTCCATTATATGGAAGATTTCTTGTTGATAGACCCAGGTGGCTCTAAGAAATGTGTTGAAGTCAAGGCTAGATTTGAGGAAGTTGTATAGGAAATTGGGGTCCTGGTGGCACATGAAAAAACTGTTAGAGCAACAAGGTTATCATATTTGGGTATTGAAATCCAATCCAAAGACAGTTGGTGTAGGTTACCGGCAGAAAAGGTGGTAGCTTTGAAAAAATCTGTAGGAAATATTCAGGGCCATGATAAAGTTATATTGAAAGAGATGTGCTCATTGCTGGGGTCGCTCAACTTGTCTCTGCATGTTGTGTTATCCCTATGACGAATGCATTCTGTAGACGGTTAGAATTGAGTATGATGGTGGTTTAAAAAAAAACAGCACCACAAGATAAGAATAATGAAGGACTTGAAAGAGGATTTAGGAATATGGGATAGATTCTTAACAGAACTCAATGAGGTAGCACTGTGGCTGGGGAGCAAACAGCATCAAATCAGAAGTCGAGACTGTTCAAGGACACAGCAGGGTCGACAGGTTTTGGTGCATATTGGGATGGTATGTGGGTAATGCAATAGTGTTGAAAAGCCTTGGTTTGAAGGAATTTGGCATAATTGGAGATGCTCCCAATTGTGGTAGCAATAGAGATCTGGGCTATGGGTCTAAAGAACAAATGGAGTGTGTTTTGGTTGGACAAAAGGAGTGTGGTAAATACAATTAACAACTTGTCATCCAAGTCAGAGCCAGTACTGAGGTTGCTCAGACACTATCCAGTACAACATTCAGTTTAGGGCCAGACATGTCCCAAGATCAACAATATGGTAGTGGATATGCTTGCAGTGAGCCCCTGAGGAGCTGGTGCAGAGGATGGGAGTGGTAGTGGCCCTGATGAGATGTTCTTGTGTCATGGTGTCCTACTTTAGGCCATTGCTCCCTGGGGTTTGGTGCAATGAAAAACTGATGATGACGAAACCAGGCAGAGAGTAGAACTGGGGTTGCACTGGGTATCAAACTATCGATTCCCAATCAATACTTTTAGACCTGACACCTGAGGGGTCAATTGAAGCGGTTTGGTGGTATCCTTGTCATTGAGGTTGTGCGATATGGCCGGCACCCACTGCCCACATTTGTATTAACAGGGTTAATCATATATATTCAAAGTAAAAATGGAGTTGAGCACACTCTTATTTGGGAGATCATGGATATCAACTGTAATTGTATTTAGAAGATGGTCATGCAGAGCAAATAAAACAAATAACCTTGATTTTGCTTTGATTATATTATAAAGTGTATAGAGCACAGTACAATAAAATATCACTATAGAGTATTACTATTAGTTGCAGGTAGCTGTATATATGCAAATACACAACACAATTATGATTTAAAAATCAATATAAAATATTAATAAAAGAAAAAATGGAAAAAATGAAAAAAGGGAAAAAAAATGAAAAATAAATGCCACATAGGGATATGTTCCTCGAATAGTCTAATGAATGTCACGTAGGAATATCCTCCTTGAATGGTCTGATGGGACCAAGGGATGCCCAATCCCTATAGTAGATATTTGCCCATATATTTAGCCATATATTTAAAGTATGTCAAAGGAATAGTCATATATAATATAATATAATATAATATGATCCTTCTTGCAGATGGGTATATAATAATGGATTAGTACTTTACCCTTTTCCTCTATGGGGGACTCCTAGGTGGGTACCGTAGTCCTCCTTTTCAGTACGTGCGGCGTCTCCCTGTATGAGCGCTCGCAGAAACAGACAGCTGGTCGGCTTCTCAATAGCTGCGGCGTCTCCGCGCTCACAGAGACAAACAGTCCGCTTCTTCCTATGCGCGCCTTTTTCTTGTTGCCGGCGGCGTCCCCACGTGGCGTCCCACGTGGAGATAGTATGCCCGCTGTTTCGCGCGCTGGAGCTGCCGGAATAGTGATAGTAGTGGTAATTGTCCGTTGGCTGTAGTTAGCTGTTGACTGTTTCTTTATGTTGAATATCCACTTTCTCCCTTTATGTTGGATATTTAGATACGATGTTATAATATTGGGCTTGGTTCCAATAATTTGTAGCGCTGTAGGTTTCTCAAGGTATCCAGTAGGCGACTCTTAGCGGTGGATCACTCGGCTCGCGCGTCGATGAAGAACGCAGCTAGCTGCGAGAATTAGTGTGAATTGCAGGACACATTGATCATCGACACTTCGAACGCACCTTGCGGCCCCGGGTTCCTCCCGGGGCTACGCCTGTCTGAGGGTCGCTCTAGCCTACTGGATACCTTGAGAAACCTACAGCGCTACAAATTATTGGAACCAAGCCCAATATTATAACATCGTATCTAAATATCCAACATAAAGGGACAAAGTGGATATTCAACATAAAGAAACAGTCAACAGCTAACTACAGCCAACGGACAATTATCACTACTATCACTATTCCGGCAGCTCCAGCGCGCGAAACAGCGGGCATACTATCTCCACGTGGGACGCCACGTGGGGACGCCGCCGGCAACAAGAAAAAGGCGCGCATAGGAAGAAGCGGACTGTTTGTCTCTGTGAGCGCGGAGACGCCGCAGCTATTGAGAAGCCGACCAGCTGTCTGTTTCTGCGAGCGCTCATACAGGGAGACGCCGCACGTACTGAAAAGGAGGACTACGGTACCCACCTAGGAGTCCCCCATAGAGGAAAAGGGTAAAGTACTAATCCATTATTATATACCCATCTGCAAGAAGGATCATATTATATTATATTATATATGACTATTCCTTTGACATACTTTAAATATATGGCTAAATATATGGGCAAATATCTACTATAGGGATTGGGCATCCCTTGGTCCCATCAGACCATTCAAGGAGGATATTCCTACGTGACATTCATTAGACTATTCGAGGAA
>ONZH01011540.1:0-35307 GCA_900303285.1 Rhinella marina
CCCCATCAGACCTCAGATCAGCGTAATTGTGCCCCATCAGACCTCAGATCAGCGTATTGTGCCCCATCAGACTCAGATCAGCGTATTGTGCCCCATCAGACCTCAGATCAGCGTATTGTGCCCCATCAGACCTCAGATCAGCGTATTGTGCCCCATCAGACCTCAGATCAGCGTATTGTGCCCCATCAGACCTCAGATCAGCATATTGTGCCCCATCAGACCTCAGATCAGCGTATTGTGCCCCATCAGACCTCAGATCAGCAGAATGTGCCCCCATCAGACCTCAGATCAGCCTACTGTGCCCCATCAGACCTCAGATCAGCGTATTGTGCCCCATCAGACCTCAGATCAGCGTATTGTGCCCCATCAGACCTCAGATCAGCGTATTGTGCCCCATCAGACCTCAGATCAGCGTATTGTGCCCCATCAGACCTCAGATCAGCAGAATGTGCCCCCATCAGACCTCAGATCAGCGTAATTGTGCCCCCATCAGACCTCAGATCAGCAGAATGTGCCCCCATCAGACCTCACATCAGCCTACTGTGCCCCCATCAGACCTCAGATCAGCGTATTGTGCCCCATCAGACCCCAGATCAGCATATTGTGGCACCCATCAGACCTCAGATCAGCAGAATGTGCCCCCATCAGACCTCACATCAGCCTACTGTGCCCCATCAGAACTCAGATCAGCGTATTGTGCCCCCATCAGACCTCAGATCAGCGTATTGTGCCCCATCAGACCTCAGATCAGCGTATTGTACCCCCATCAGACCTCAGATCAGCAGAATGTGCCCCTATTAGTCCTCACATCAGCCTACAGTGCACCCATCAGACCTCAGATCAGCGTATTGTGCCATCAGACCTCAGATCAGCGTATTGTGCCCCATCAGACCTCAGATCAGCGTATTGTGCCCCCATCAGACCTCAGATCAGTGTATTGTGCCTCCATCAGACCTTAGATCAGCATATTGTGGCCCCATCAGACTCAGATCAGCATATTGTGCCCCCAATCAGACCTCAGATCAGATTCGTGCCCCATCAGACCTCAGTCAGCGTATGGGCCCATCAAACCTCAGATCATCATATTGTGGCCCCATCAGACCTCAGATCAGCGTATTGTACCCCCATCAGACCTCAGAGCAGCAGAATGTGCCCCTATTAGTCTCACATCAGCCTACAGTGCCCCCATCAGACCTCAGATCAGCGTATTGTGCCATCAGACCTCAGATCAAGCGTATTGTGCCTCCATCAGACCTCAGATCAGCGTATGTGCCCCATCAGACCTCAGATCAGCATATTGTGCCCCCATCAGACCTCAGATCAGCAGAATTGTGCCCCATCAGACCTCAGATCAGCAGAATGTGCCCCCATCAGACCTCAGATCAGCAGAATGTGCCCCATCAGACCTCAGATCAGCGTATTGTGCCCCATCAGACCTCAGATAGCATATTGTGCCCCATCAAACCTCAGATCAGCGTATGTGCCCCCATCAGATCCTCAGATCAGCAGATGTGCCCCCATCAGACCTCACATCAGCCTACTGTGCCCCAACAGACCTTAGATCAGCGTATCGTGCCCGATTAGACCTCAGATCAGCGTATTGTACCCCCATCAGACTTCAGATCAGCGTATTGTGCCCCCATCAGACCTCAGATCAGCGTATTGTGCCCCCATCAGACCTCAGATCAGCAGAATGTGCCCCCACCAGAACCTCAGATCAGCGTATTGGTGCCCCATCAGACCTCAGATCAGCGTATTGTTCCCCCCATCAGACCTCAGATCAATCTAATGTGCCCCCATCAGACCTCAGATCAGCGTATTGTGCCCCATCAGACCTCAATCAGCTTATTGTGCCATCAGACCTCAGATCAGCTTATTGTGCCCCCATCAGACCTCAGATCAGCAGAATGTGCCCCCATCAGACCTCAGATCAGCCTACTGTGCCCCCATCAGACCTCAGATCAGCGAATTGTGCCACCATCAGACCTCAGATCAGCGAATTGTGCCCCATCAGACCTCAGGATTCCAAGGCGTATTGTGCCCATCAACTCAGATCAGCGTATTGTGCCCCATCAGCCAGATCAGCAGAATGTGCCCCCATCAGACCTCACATCAGCCTACTGTGCCCCATCAGACCTCAGATCAGCGTATCGTGCCCGATCAGACCTCAGATCAGCGTATTGTACCCCCATCAGACCTCAAGATCAGCGTATTGTGCCCTCATCAGACCTCAGATCAGCGTATTGTGCCCCCATCAGACCTCAGATCAGCAGAATGTGCCCCCCACCAGACCTCAGATTAGCGTATTGTGCCCCATCAGACTCAGATCAGCGTATTGTGCCCCATCAGACCTCAGATCAACCTACTGTGCCCCCATCAGACCTCAGATCAGCGTATTGTGCCCCCATCAGACCTCAAATCAGCTTATTGTGCCATCAGACCTCAGATCAGCTTATTGTGCCCCCATCAGACCTCAGATCAGCAGAATGTGCCCCCATCAGACCTCAGATCAGCCTACTGTGCCCCCATCAGACCTCAGATCAGCGAATTGTGCCCCCATCAGACCTCAGATCAGCGAATTGTGCCCCATCAGACCTCAGATCAGCGTATTGTGCCCCATCAGACCTCAGATCAGTGTATTGTGCCCCCATCAGACTTTAGATCAGCAGAATGTGCCCCCATCAGACCTCAGATCAGCAGAATGTGGCCCCATGAGACCTCAGATCAGCGTATTGTGCCCCATCAGACCTCAGATCAGCGTATTGTGCCCCCATCAGACCTCAGATCAGCCTACTGTGCCCCCATCAGACCTCAGATCAGCGTATTGTGCCCACATCAGACCTCAAATCAGCTTATTGTGCCATCAGACCTCAGATCAGCTGATTGTGCCCCCATCAGACCTCATATCATCAGAATGTGCCCCCATCAGACCTCAGATCAGCCTACTGTGCCCCCATCAGACCTCAGATCAGCGAATTGTGCCCCTATCAGACCTCAGATCAGCGAATTTTGCCCCATCGGACCTCAGATCAGCGTATTGTGCCCCCATCAGACCTCAGATCAGCGTATTGTGCCCCATCAAACCTCAGAATCAGCGTATTGTGCCCCCATCAAACCTCAGATCAGCAGAATGTGCCCCCATCAGACCTCACATCAGCCTACTGTGCCCCATCAGACCTCAGATCAGCGTATTGTGCCCCCATCAGACCTCAGATCAGCAGAATGTGCCCCCTCCAGACCTCAGATCAGCGTATTGTGCCCCATCAGACCTCAGATCAGCGTATTGTGCCCCCATCAGACCTCAGATCAACCTACTGTGCCCCCATCAGAGCTCAGATCAGCATATTGTGCCCCCATCAGACCTCCAATCAGCTTATTGTGCCATCAGACCTCAGATCAGCTTATTGTGCCCCCATCAGACCTCAGATCAAGCAGAATGTGCCCCCATCAGACCTCAGATCAGCCTACTGTGCCCCCATCAGACCTCATATCAGCGAATTATGCCCCCATCAGACCTCAGATCAACGTATTGTGCCCCCATCAGACTTTAGATCAGCAGAATGTGCCCCCATGAGACCTCAGATCAGCAGAATGTGCCCCCATCAGACCTCACATCAGCCTACTGTGCCCCATCAGACCTCAGATCAGCGTATTGTGCCCCCATCAGACCTCAGATCAGCCTACTGTGCCCCCATCAGACCTCAGATCAGCGTATTGTGCCTCCATCAGACCTCAGATCAGCGTA
This sequence comes from Rhinella marina, assembly GCA_900303285.1. Taxonomy (NCBI): domain Eukaryota; kingdom Metazoa; phylum Chordata; class Amphibia; order Anura; family Bufonidae; genus Rhinella; species Rhinella marina. Next base: position 3,746 of record ONZH01011540.1, read on the forward strand.
TTGTGCCCCCATCAGACCTCAGATCAGCAGAATGTGCCCCCACCAGACCTCAGATCAGCGTATTGTGCCCCATCAGACCTCAGATCAGCGTATTGTGCCCCCATCAGACCTCAGATCAACCTACTGTGCCCCCATCAGACCTCAGATCAGCGTATTGTGCCCCATCAGACCTCAATCAGCTTATTGTGCCATCAGACCTCAGATCAGCAGAATGTGCCCCATCAGACCTCAGATCAGCCTACTGTGCCCCCATCAGACCTCAGATCAGCCTACTGTGCCCCCATCAGACCTCAGATCAGCGAATTGTGCCCCATCAGACCTCAGATCAGCGTATTGTGCCCCATCAGACCTCAGATCAGCGTATTGTTCCCCCATCAGACCTCAGATCAGCCTACTGTGCCCCCATCAGACCTCAGATCAGCGTATTGTGCCCCCATCAGACCTCAAATCAGCTTATTGTGTCATCAGACCTCAGATCAGCTTATTGTGCCCCCATCAGACCTCAGATCAGCAGAATGTGCCCCCATCAGACCTCAGATCAGCCTACTGTGCCCCCATCAGACCTCAGATCAGCGAATTGTGCCCCCATCAGACCTCAGATCAGCGAATTGTGCTTCCATCAGACCTCAGATCAGCGTATTGTGCCCCATCAGACCTCAGATCAGCGTATTGTGCCCCCATCAGACCTGAGATCAGCAGAATGTGCCCCCATCAAACCTCACATCAGCCTACTGTGCCCCATCAGACCTCAGATCAGCGTATTGTGCCCCATCAGACCTCAGATCAGCAGAATGTGCCCCTCCAGACCTCAGATCAGCGTATTGTGCCCCATCAGACCTCAGATCAGCGTATTGTGCCCCATCAGACCTCAGATCAACCTACTGTGCCCCCATCAGAGCTCAGATCAGCGTATTGTGCCCCCATCAGACCTCAAATCAGCTTATTGTGCCATCAGACCTCAGATCAGCTTATTGTGCCCCCATCAGACCTCAGATCAGCCTACTGTGCCCCAACCTCAGATCAGCCTACGTGCCCCATCAGACCCATATCAGCGAATTATGCCCCCATCAGACCTCAGATCAGCGTATTGTGCCCCATCAGACTTTAGATCAGCAGAATGTGCCCCCATGAGACCTCAGATCAGCAGAATGTGCCCCCATCAGACCTCACATCAGTCTACTGTGCCCCATCAGACCTCAGATCAGCGTATGGTGCCCCCATCAGACCTCAGATCAGCCTACTGTGCCCCATCAGACCTCAGATCAGCGTATTGTGCCTCCATCAGACCTCAGATCAGAGTATTGTGCCCCCATCAGACCTCAGATCAGCAGAATGTGCCCCCACCAGACCTCAGATCAGCGTATTGTGCCCCATCAGACCTCAGATCAGCGTATTGTGCCCCATTAGACCTCAGATCAACCTACTGTGCCCCCATCAGACCTCAGATCAGCGTATTGTGCCCCATCAGACCTCAAATCAGCTTATTGTGCCATCAGACCTCAGATCAGCAGAAGGTGCCCCCATCAGACCTCAGATCAGCCTACTGTGCCCCCATCAGACCTCAGATCAGCCTACTGTGCCCCCATCAGACCTCAGATCAGCGAATTGTGCCCCCATCAGACCTCAGATCAGCGAATTGTGGCCCCATCAGACCTCAGATCAGCGTATTGTGCCCCATCAGACCTCAGATCAGCGTATTGTGCCCCCATCAGACCTCAGATCACCCTACTGTGCCCCCATCAGACCTCAGATCAGCGTATTGGCCCCCATCGACCTCAAATCAGCTTATTGTGCCATCAGACCTCAGATCAGCTTTATTGTGCCCCCATCAGACCTCAGATCAGCAGAATGTGCCCCCATCAGACCTCAGATCAGCCTACTGTGCCCCCATCAGACCTCAGATCAGCGAATTGTGCCCCCATCAGACCTCAGATCAGCGAATTGTGCTTCCATCAGACCTCAGATCAGCGTATTGTGCCCCATCAGACCTCAGATCAGCGTATTGTGCCCCCATCAGACCTGAGATCAGCAGAATGTGCCCCCATCAGACCTCACATCAGCCTACTGTGCCCCCATCAGACCTCAGATCAGCGTATTGTGCCTCCATCAGACCTCAGATCAGCGTATTGTGCCCCATCAGACCTCAGATCAGCCTACTGTGCCCCCATCAGACCTCAGATCAGCGTATTGTGCCCCCATCAGACCTCAAATCAGCTTATTGTGCCATCAGACCTCAGATCAGCTTATTGTGCCTCCATCAGACCTCAGATCAGCAGAATGTGCCCCCCATCAGACCTCAGATCAGCCTACTGTGCCCCATCAGACCTCAGATCAGCGAATTGTGCCCCCATCAGACCTCAGATCAGCGAATTGTGCTTCCATCAGACCTCAGATCAGCGTATTGTGCCCCATCAGACCTCAGATCAGCGTATTGTGCCCCCATCAGACCTGAGATCAGCAGAATGTGCCCCCATCAGACCTCACATCAGCCTACTGTGCCCCCATCAGACCTCAGATCAGCGTATTTTGCCTCCATCAGACCTCAGATCAGCGTATTGTGCCCCCATCAGACCTCAGATCAGCGTATTGTGCCCCCATCAAACCTCAGATCAGCCTACTGTGCCCCCATCAGACCTCAGATCAGCGTATTGTGCCCCATCAAACCTCAGATCAGCGTATTGTGCCCCATCAGACCTCAGATCAGTGTTTTGTGCTCCCATCAGACCTCAGATCAGCGTATTATGCCCCCATCAGACCTCAGATCAGCGTATTGTGCCCCCATCAGACTCAGATCAGCGTATTGTGCCCCCATCAGACCTCAGATCAGCCCACCCAGCCACATTAATTAATTAATTACTTAAAATAAAAAAAACTTTTCTTACCTGTCCTGCTCTGCGGCTGCCCTCCGGTCCGGCGCTCCACTTTCTTCCCTGGCCGGCGCGCACAGGTCATAGTGCACGCCGGCCAGGGAAGACAGTGGAGCGCCAGACCGGAGGGCAGCCACAGTGCAGGACAGGTAAGAAAGGTTTTTTATTTTAATCTTATGTGGCTGGGTGGGCTGATCTGAGGTCTGATGGGGGTCACTAAATACAATTGAGCGCTTCCATAATGTGACAACGGATGTTAGCTACAGAGACATTTGAACAGTTGTAATACGCTGTGCACCTAGGGTTACTGACAGCGCACTATAATTATAAAGGTGTGCCAAAGTGAGGGAAAAGATACAGGTCTTTTCACCCTCAGTGACCGCCAGTTAATCATAAACATTTGGAGACAACAGTCTATCGAAAACCCACCTCGACTAATTCCTTGCTGAGGTGGGAAAGCAATCATCCTACGCCTCTTAAACGAGGAATTCCTACAGGACAGTACCTCAGACTTAGACGGAACTGTTCTGAGGAACGGGAATTTGTCCCACAGGCCAGGGATCTCAGAAATAGATTCCAGGAACGGGGGTACCCGGATGGGATCCTTCGTTTATCTTATCAAAAGGCCCTGAAGAAAAAGCATCTGGATTTGGTACATCCAGTTGAACAGGATACATCTGAGCCCTTGATTAGTTAGATTAGATTGATTGGTAGTTTTGATGTAGCATCCAGTAAAGTGAGAGAGGTTGTAGATCATCACTGGGACACTCTTCGAATGGACCCTGACTTGGCTGGTGTTCTAACACCTAGACCCAGCATTACGTATAGAAGGGGACGTAACCTAAGGGATCAATTTGTACATAGTCACTTTATAGCACCTGAGAAACCCAAAACCTGGCTTGATAAACCTTTGGTGGGATGTTTCAAATGCTGCAGATGCAGTTTTTGTAAATATATTCAGTCGGGCAAAAGTTTTACAGGTAAAACACCCAGTATAACCCTCTATATTCGGGACTTTATTAACTGCCGGTCGGTGGGTATAATATACTTGATTACATGTATCTGTGGCCTGCGCTATGTGGGTAAAACCCATAGGGAACTACGCTGCCGCATTGGTGAACATTTGTGTGATGTAAGCACGTCATGTTAATGAAACACATGGGGGAAACCTGGACTCCTTACTCTTCAAAGGAATTGAATTGGTGAAAAAAACACCCCGAGGAGGGAACTGGGATAAATTTATCCTACAAAGGGAATGTTGGTGGATCTTTAATAGAGATGAGCGAGCACTAAAATGCTCGGGTGCTCGTTATTCGAGTCAAACTTTTCCCGATGCTCGGGTGCTCGTTTCGAATAACGAACCCCATTGAAGTCAATGGGAGACTCGAGCATTTTTGCAGGGGACCAAGGCTCTGCCTAGGGAAGGCTGGGTGAAAACCTGGAAACCTCAGAAAATGATGGAAACACCACGGAAATGGACAGGAAACAGCAGGGGCAGCATGCATGGATGCCTCTGAGGCTGCCTAATCCCACCATTACCCCAAATTCTCCTAGTGGGGCATGTGTGGTATCGATTCTTCTCAGTTTAAACTGAGTAAATCGTATTCTTCTCAGTAAATCGTATATGTCCCCTATCTTGGGACCATATATTTCATGGATTTTTCGAACACGGAAAAGGAAAAAGAGCTTGCTCTGGCCAGGGGAGTGTCTTTTCTACTGCAGCTAAGGGGACGTGTCCATGCTCTGCCTATCACAGGTCAGGAGCCAATTAAAAGAGGAACCAACAAAAATCAGTATAATATCTAATACGTCCCCTATCCGGGTAAATTGTTTGGAGAGAGGGCCTGTAGGTGGGGGGCAGGCTGGGGGAAGCAGGTTGAGCTGGAAGAGCCAGAGGAGTGCCCCCTGGGTTAGCGTGTGTGGTGGTGACAACAGCCAGATGTAGTTAGAATGACGACGCAGGACCCCAACTTAAATATTTAGCATCAACCGGTACAGTCGTAAATTATGAAATTGATCAAGTGTGGTATGTCTTCTATGTATACTACTCAGTTTAATACCGTATATGGCAGCTATCCGGAAAAATAGTTTGGAGAGAGAGAAAGATAGGAAAAAGACGTAAATTGTTTGGAGAGAGGGCCTGTAGGTGGACCTCTGTAAAAATTGTTTGGAGAGAGGGCCTGTAGGTGGACCTCCGGAAAAATTGTTTGGAGAGAAGGCCTGTAGGTGGACCTCCGGAAAAATTGTTTGGAGAGAGGGCCTGTAGGTGGACCTCTGGAAAAATTGATTGGAGAGAGGGCCTGTAGGTGGACCTCTGGAAAAATTGTTTGGAGAGAGGGCCTGTAGGTGGACCTCCGGAAAAATTGTTTGGAGAGAGGGCCTGTAGGTGGAACTCCGGAAAAATTGTTTGGACAGAGGGCCTGTAGGTGGACCTCCGGAAAAATTGTTTGAAGAGAGGGCCTGTAGGTGGACCTCCGGAAAAATTGTTTGAAGAGAGGGCCTGTAGGTGGACCTCCGGAAAAATTGTTTGGAGAGAGGGCCTGTAGGTGGACCTCCGGAAAAATTGTTTGGAGAGAGGGCCTGTAGGTGGACCTCCGGAAAAATTGTTTGGAGAGAGGGCCTGTAGGGGGCCCTCTTGAAAAATTGTGGTAAAATAGTGCCAGTTGGACCTCTAAAAAATGGCGTTTTTTTGGTCAGCGTTAGGCAAAGACGACATGGAGGAGGAGTAGGAGGAGTAGAGAAGAGAAATCGGATACATAAGTAATGTTAATCTTTAGCTGCTTTCCCCCGGTGGAGATTTGAATTCCGGTGAAATCCAGGCTTTGTTCATTTTAATAAGCGTCAGCCTGTCAGCGCTGTCAGTTAACAGCTGTGTACGCTTATCGGTGATGACGCCACCAGCTGCACTGAATACCCGCTCTGACAGCACGCTAGCGGCATGGCAGGCCAGCACCTCCAAGGCGTACAGCGCCAGTTCAGGCCACGTGTCCAGCTTTGAAACCCAGTAGTTGTATGGAGCAGAGTGATCGCTACGGACGTTGGTATGGTCAGCTAGGTACTCCCTCACCATCTTTCTGTACAGCTCCCCCCTACTCTGCCTAGACTGGGGACAGGTGACAGTGTCTTGCTGAGGTGACATAAAACTGGCAAAGGCCTTTGAGAGCGTTGCCAGTGCAGGACAAGCTGCCTCCTCACCTCCTCTCCCCTGCTACTTGGCCCACAGAGCCATGCCCTCTGCCGCTAGCGGAGTCAGATGGGAAGGATTGTTTCAGCTTGTGCACCAGGGCCTGTTGATATCTATTCACTCTCATACTTCTTTCCTCTGCAGGGATGAGAGTGGAAAGGTTCTGCTTGTACCGTGGGTCCAGGAGAGTGAACACCCAGTAATCGGTGTTTGAAAAAATGCTTCTAACGCGAGGGTCACGGGATAGGCAGCCTAAAATGAAGCCTGCCATGTGCGCCAGAGTCCCAACACGTAAGAATTCCCTCTCCTCACTGGCCTGACTCTCCATTTCCTCCTCCTCCTCCTCCTCCAAGTCCTCCTCTTCAGCCCATACACGCTCAAGAGTTAAGGACTGAGCAATAGTACCCTCTACTGTCTCGCCGACATTCTCCTCCTCTTCCTCCTCATCCTCAACCCCCTTCCTCCGATACGCGCTGAGAAACAGACCGGAGGGTGCTCTGGCTATCAAGCGACGTATCTTCCTCCACCATCTCTTGTGACAAGCGCAAAGCATCCGACTTGATGCTGAGCAGTGAGTTTTTCAACAGGCAAAGCAGCGGGATGTGAGGCTGATAATGGCGGCATCGCCGCTGACCATCTGTGTTGACTCCTCAAAGTTGCTCAACACCTGGCAGATATCAGACATCCACGTCCACTCCTCATTGTAGGCTTGAGGAATCTGAGAGACCTGACTACCAGTTCTGGTGGAAGATGACATCTGGCAGTCTACAATCGCTCTGCGCTGCTGGTAAACTCTGGATAACAGGTTTAATGTGGAATTCCATCTTGTGGGCACGTCGCACAACAGTTGGTGAGCGGGCAGTTGTAGGCGGCGCTGCGCTGCCCTGAGAGTGGCAGCATCTGTGCTCGACTTGTGGAAATGCGCACAGATGCGGCGCACCTTGGTGAGCAAATCAGACTGGGGTATGTCTTGAGGAACCACTGAACTATTAGATTGAACACGTGGGCCAGGCATGGCACATGTGTCAGTCTGCCGAGTTGCAGAGCCACCACCAGGTTACGCCCGTTGTCACACACAACCATGCCTGGCTTGAGGTTCAGCGGTGCCAGCCACACATCGGTCTGCGCTGTGATGCCCTGTAACAGCTCTTGGGCGGTGTGCCTTTTGTCACCTAAGCTCAGCAGTTTGAGCACCGCCTGCTGGCGCTTACCCACGGCACTGCTGCTGCGCCTAGAGCTACCGACTGAAGGCGCCGTGCCCACGGATGGTAATTCGGTGGAGGAGGAGGGGTCGGAGGAGGAGGCATAGTACGTCTGAGAGACCGTGACCGAGGTAGGCCCCGCAATCCTCGGTGTGGGCAGTACATGAGCGGCCCCAGGGTCATTCTCGGTCCCAGCCTCCACCAAGTTAATCCTATGTGCCGTCAGTGAGATATAGTGTCCCTGCCCGGCAGCACTTGTCCATGTGTCCGTGGTTAGGTGGACCTTCTCAGAAACAGCGTTGGTCAGGGTACGGATGATGTTCTGTGACACGTGCTGGTGTAGGGATGGGACGGCACATCAGGAAAAATAGTGGCGGCTGGGGACCGAATACCGAGGAACAGCCACCGCCATGAGATTGCGAAAGGCCTCGGTCTCTACCAGCCTATAGGGCAGCATCTCCAGGCTCAGCAATTGGGAGATGTGGACGTTGAGGGCTTGGGCATGTGGGTGGGTGGAACTGTATTTCCTCGTGCGCTCCAGCGTCTGCTGTAAAGACAGCTGAATGCTGCGCTGGGACACATTGGTGGACACTGTGGAGGATCGTGGAGGCGAAGGTGTGGTTTTCCGGCGGGAGGCGCTCGTGCCGGGGTCTCTGGCAGGGGTTTGACTAGCAGAGGCAGCGAGTGACACAGGGGAAGGAGCAGTGGTGTGACCCACAGGAGGTGGTGAACGGCCTTGGTCCTATTGAGTGGGGTGTTTAGCACTCATATGCCTGCGCATGCTGGTGGTGGTTAGGCTAGTAGTGGTGGCACCCCTGCTGATCCTGGTGTGGCACAGGTTGCACACCACAGTCCGTCGGTCATCCTCACTTTCTTTAAAGAACCTCCAGACTAGCGAACATCTAGGCCTCGACACGGGAGCTTCACTACGTGAAACAGTTGCTGCTGATGCACCAGCTCTGGCCCTGCTTCTCTCTCTGGCCACACCACTGCCTCTTACAACCTGTTCTGGTGCAGCACTCGCCTCCGCCTCAGAAGCACTGTCTTCACTCGGCTTATCAACCCAGCTTGGGTCAGTCACCTCGTCATCCTCCGATTCCTCAGTCTGCTCCCCCTCAGTCTGCTCCCACCTCGGACTTCCTACCCTGACAACAACTTCACCACTGTCTGACAACCGTGTCTCCTCATCGTCCGACACCTCTTTACAATCTTCTTTTACTAAGTCAACATTGTCATCATCATCATCATCATCATCACCCACAGACTGCGACATCGGGAACGAGGTCATCAGCAACCTGAGAAGTGGTTTGTGACTCTGGGAAGGGTCCAGAAAACAGTTCCTGAGAGTATGCCGGATCGCATTCCAAATTTTCCTGGGAGAGGGCAGACTGGGGGGAAGGAGGTTGAAGTGGAGGAGCCAGAGGAGTGCTCCCTTGGGTAACGTGGGTGGACTGCGTGGAAGACTGACTGGTGGACAATTTACTTGAAGCATTGTCCGCAATCCACGACATCAGCTGATCGCACTGTTGTGGTTTCAACAGTCCTCTACCACGTGTCCCTGTTAGTTGAGACATGAAGCTAGGGAGTGTAGCTCTGCGGCGTTCCCCTGCTCCCTCATCAGCAGGTACTGTCTCACCCTGCCCAGGACCATGGCCTCTGCCCCCTGCAGTAATTGAATGCCCACGCCCACGCCCTCGACCCTTAGCCCTGGGGTTCAACATTTTCTGTATATAGGTGTATTATATAAAAAAAATAAAATAAATGGGCCTGATGTACTAAAACCCACAAACTTGTTCAGTCTGGTTTAATTAAGTGACGTACAGAATGTGTCAACTGGACAGAAAATACGGATTGTAGTGAGTGGACAGCTGAACTTTGACACACAGAATGGTTCCACGCAGCTGTGTGAAATGGATTCGTATCACTGAGCTAAAACAACAAAGAAACTATTTTTTTATATATATATATATATATATATTTTTTTTTTTTTTTGTTTTTTTTGGAACTTGACATGCAGAAACTATCGTAGAGCTAACTCACACCCTGCTGACGGTGTCTATTTTGACTGCGACCCAGACAAATGTCGCACAGAGATTTTTGTGATCAAGCTATATATGTGAGAGCAAAAGACCTTGTTGGATTAAGTGACGTACAGAAAGTGTCACCTGGACAGAAAATACGGATTGTAGTGAGTGGACAGCTGAACTGTGACACACAGAATGGTTCCACGCAGCTGTGTGAAATGGATTCGTATCACTGAGCTAAAACAACAAAGAAACTATTTTTTTATATATATTTTTTTATTTTTTTTTTTAGTTTTGTTTTTTTTGGAACGTGACATGCAGAAACTATCGTAGAGCTAACTCACACCCTGCTGACGGTGGCTATTTTGACTGCGACCCAGACAAATGTCGCACAGAGATTTTTGTGATCAAGCTATATACGTGAGAGCAAAAGACCTTGTTGGATTAAGTGACGTACAGAAAGTGTCACCTGGACAGAAAATACATATTGTAGTGAGTGGACATCTGAACTGTGACACACAGAATGGTTCCACGCAGCTGTGTGAAATGGATTCGTATCACTGAGCAAAAACAACAAAGAAACTATTTTGTTTTTAATATTTTTTCTTTGTTTTGTTTTTTTTGGAACGTGACGTGCAGAAACTATCGTAGAGCTAACTCACACCCTGCTGACGGTGGCTATTTTGACTGCGACCCAGACAAATGTCGCACAGAGATTTTTATGATCAAGCTATATACGTGAGAGCAAAACACCTTGCTGGATTAAGTGACGTACAGAAAGTGTCACCTGGACAGAAAATACGGATTCTAGTGAGTGGACATCTGAACTGTGACACACAGAATGGTTCCACGCAGCTGTGTGAAATGGATTCGTATCACTGAGCTAAAACAACAAATAAACTATTTTTTTATATTTTTTCTTTTTTTTATATCTTTTTTTAGTTTTGTTTTTTTTGGAACGTGACGTGCAGAAACTATCGTAGAGCTAACTCACACCCTGCTGACGGTGGCTATTTTGACTGCGACCCAGACAAATGTCACACAGAGATTTTTGTGATCAAGCTATATACGTGAGAGCAAAAGACCTTGTTGGATTAAGTGGCGTACAGAAAGTGTCACCTGGACAGAAAATACGGATTGTAGTGAGTGGACAGCTGAACTGTGACACACAGAATGGTTCCACGCAGCTGTGTGAAATGGATTCGTATCACTGAGCTAAAACAACAAAGAAACAATTTTTTTTATATTTTTTTCTTTTTTTTATATTTTTTTAGTTTTGTTTTTTTTTGGAACGTGACGTGCAGAAACTATCGTAGACCTAACTCACACCCTGCTGACGGTGGCTATTTTGACTGCGACCCAGACAAATGTCGCACAGAGATTTTTGTGATCAAGCTATATACGTGAGAGCAAAAGACCTTGTTGGATTAAGTGACGTACAGAAAGTGTCACCTGGACAGAAAATACGGATTGTAGTGAGTGGACAGCTGAACTGTGACACACAGAATGGTTCCACGCAGCTGTGTGAAATGGATTCGTATCACTGAGCTAAAACAACAAAGAAACTATTTTTTTTATATATTTTTTTTTTTAGTTTTGTTTTTTTTGGAACGTGACGTGTAGAAACTATCGCAGAGCTAACTCACACCCTGCTGATGGTGGTTATTTTGACTGCGACCCAGACAAATGTCGCACAGAGATTTTTGTGATCAAGCTATATACGTGAGAGCAAAAGACCTTGTTGGATTAAGTGACGTACAGAAAGTGTCACCTGGACAGAAAATACATATTGTAGTGAGTGGACATCTGAACTGTGACACACAGAATGGTTCCACGCAGCTGTGTGAAATGGATTCGTATCACTGAGCAAAAATAACAAAGAAACTATTTTGTTTTTAATATTTTTTCTTTTTTTTATATTTTTTGTTAGTTTTGTTTTTTTTGGAACGTGACGTGCAGAAACTATCGTAGAGCTAACTCACACCCTGCTGACGGTGGCTATTTTGACTGCGACCCAGACAAATGTCGCACAGAGATTTTTATGATCAAGCTATATACGTGAGAGCAAAAGACCTTGCTGGATTAAGTGACGTACAGAAAGTGTCACCTGGACAGAAAATACGGATTCTAGTGAGTGGACATCTGAACTGTGACACACAGAATGGTTCCACGCAGCTGTGTGAAATGGATTCGTATCACTGAGCTAAAACAACAAATAAACTATTTTTTTATATTTTTTCTTTTTTTATATTTTTTTTTAGTTTTGTTTTTTTTGGAACGTGACGTGCAGAAACTATCGTAGAGCTAACTCACACCCTGCTGACGGTGGCTATTTTGACTGCGACCCAGACAAATGTCGCACAGAGATTTTTGTGATCAAGTTATATACGTGAGAGCAAAAGACCTTGTTGGATTAAGTGGCGTACAGAAAGTGTCACCTGGACAGAAAATACGGATTGTAGTGAGTGGACAGCTGAACTGTGACACACAGAATGGTTCCACGCAGCTGTGTGAAATGGATTCGTATCACTGAGCTAAAACAACAAAGAAACAATTTTTTTTATATTTTTTTCTTTTTTTTATATTTTTTTTAGTTTTGTTTTTTTTTTGGAACGTGACGTGCAGAAACTATCGTAGACCTAACTCACACCCTGCTGACGGTGGCTATTTTGACTGCGACCCAGACAAATGTCGCACAGAGATTTTTGTGATCAAGCTATATACGTGAGAGCAAAAGACCTTGTTGGATTAAGTGACGTACAGAAAGTGTCACCTGGACAGAAAATACGGATTGTAGTGAGTGGACAGCTGAACTGTGACACACAGAATGGTTCCACGCAGCTGTGTGAAATGGATTCGTATCACTGAGCTAAAACAACAAAGAAACAATTTTTTTTATATATTTTTTTTTTTTAGTTTTGTTTTTTTTGGAACGTGACGTGTAGAAACTATCGCAGAGCTAACTCACACCCTGCTGATGGTGGTTATTTTGACTGCGACCCAGACAAATGTCGCACAGAGATTTTTGTGATCAAGCTATATACGTGAGAGCAAAAGACCTTGTTGGATTAAGTGATGTACAGAAAGTTTCACCTGGACAGAAAATACGGATTGTAGTGACACACAGAATGGTTCCACGCAGCTTTGTGAAATGGATTTGTATCACTGAGATATAACAATAAAAAAAAAGGGTTATATATGGCGATAGCTGCACTACTAGTGCCAGCCAGCCAGCCAAGCCAGGAGACAAAAAAAAATGTCCTGTAGCCCTTAGAAGGGCTGTTGGGTTCTTTTGAGATCACTCCTGCCTAACAAATAACTAAATGCAGGCCCTAACACTCTCCCTGAAACGCAGCAGCTCTATCCCTAACGACATCCAGACAGCATCTGAGCCGAGCACCGCGGGCAGTCACTAGTATATTCCAGGGTCACCTGATCAGGCCAGCCAACCCCTGCTATCGACATGTAAGGGCCCCACGTGATGCTGGGTGTACCTCAGAGTCTCCTGGCTTGTGATTGGCTGAGTTTATAGGCGCCAAAAATGCACAATGCGGAAGTTGCCATTTCCTCGAGCATGGCGAGATACTCGTCCGAGCAGCGAACACTTACGAGTACCATAATACTCGAACGAGCACCAAGCTGGGACGTGTATGCTCACTCATCTCTAATCTTTAACTTACACCAAGCCCTTTGGGGTTAAATGAGCAACTAAATTTTGAATGTTTTGTCTAGACTAATGTCTGCTACATTCGTTCTTATTGCTTACAGACATCCTTGGATCTTGGTTCTCATACTGCTCTATGTGTTAAAAAGTCAGCCAATATAAACCTACATTTTAGTGCCAGGAGTATATGTTTGCTTATACTATACAGTACTCTCTTGTATCCAGTATTTAACAATAAACTGATAAACTAATTTGTGGCTTTAACAGTCATACTATCTCTGTCTTGCTGAATATAGAATGGGCAAGAGAAAGAATACCTGCCACGGTTCCAATCTCCCTATTGCGCATGCTCTTTGATCTTAGGTCATGGGCAACTGGAAATGACGAGCTGTGGAATCAGGAGCAATACCGCGCATGCTCGGTGTAGTGAGCGCTGTGGATTACGTCACCGGAAGTGACGTGGGACGCGCTGCGAGTGGCACGGATTTGTGAACCCTCAAAAGGCGGATTGCGATTGGTAAGTGTCGCTAACTGCCAAACTTTAGAAGGGGATATAGTCTGCACCAGGATGAATGTCCGTTGTGTACGGTGTGCTGTATGAAAATACAGTTGTACTGACACCACTATCCGTTCGCCGCTGGTTACGGGGCATACGCTTTTCAAGCTGTGAGTGATAACATGGATGTGTGGCGGTTTTTACACACCGCTCACAGGAGGTATTGTGATAATGTCTATCGTACTTGTTGATGGTGTATACTAATGATTGATTTGGTGCATCTATCATTGTTTCTATATGGGACTCTCTCCTAATTATTTACGTTGCCCTAGTCCCCTGATGATTCTTGGGCAATTGTATGTATTATTTGATGAAACACGTTGGGACTATTGGGATTGAGATTCAGTATGGTCTCTGATTAGGGAAGATTAGTTTTAGGAACGAGGACGGAGTGAGGCTACCATAAGGTCGTATCTCCGGGCTGAGTAAGTGCTAGCCCTTATACCTAGGGTCAGCTTAGCCTCTTATTCCTAACGCTTCCCATCATAAGTTACCTATAGCCAGTGTTTAATGAATGATAATTCTAGCAGCTGACACTGGACTCGGGCTTGTCACGGCAGACACACATCGTTCAAATAAGCGGCTAGAATCTGGTAAGAACGAGTTTTCAGCCTAACAGAAGGCTTTCTAACTCTGTATTTAACACATTGTGTTTTTTAGGATTGTTTTTGAGATGTTCTTTGTGGAAAATAATATGTTCCTTTTTATTATAGTTACTAATAAAAGTTATGTCTTATTAATTAGTACTGCCCATTTCTCTTCAAAGTGTTACTGACAGCGCACACCTGGGTTTTTTTTGCCACCCAAAAAAATAAAAAAAGATGTTTTTCACAATGGACTTGGGTCTCTTTGGAACAGCGACAATCTTTCTACCTACCCAAATACTATCCCTATTGTTTAATTCCCTCTGTGGGAAAATTGAACCGCAGCAGCAAATGAGGAACTGTGGCCTAAATTAATGGTATTAAATATGGATGTTAGCTACAGAGACTTTTGAATGGTTGTAATACGCTGTGCACCTAGCGTTATTGACAGAGCACACCTGGGGTTTTTTTGCCACCCAAAAAATAAAAAAAGACGTATTTCACAATGGACATTGGTCTTTTTGGAACAGCGACAATCTTTCTACCTACCCAAATACTATCCCTATTGTTTAATTCCCTCCATTGGAAAATTGAACTGCAGCAGCAAATGAGGAACTGCGGCCTAAATTAACGGTATTAAATGTGACAACGGATGTCAGCTACGGAGACTTTTGAACGATTGTAATACGCTGTGCACCTAGCGTTACTGACAGGGCACACCTGGGGTTTTTTTGACACCCACAAAAATAAAAAGACATATTTCACAATAGACTTTGGTCTTTTTTGAACAGCGACAATCGTTCTACCCACCCAAATACTATCCCTATTGTTTAATTCCCTCCTTGGGAAAATTGAACCACAGCAGCAAATGAGGAACTGCGGCCTAAATTAACGGTATTAAATATGGATGTCAGCTACAGAGACTTTTGAACGGTTTGTAATACGCTGTGCACCTAGCGTTACTGGCAGAGCACACTTGGGTTTTTTTTGCCACCCAAAAAAATAAAAAAAGACGTATTTCCCAATGGACGTTTGAACAATGATAATAACCCTGTATATAGAAATTCTATCAATACGCAAATGTTATACAGCAAGGCACAAAAGAATTACTGCAGGCTTAACAGCAGAAATTATAGCAAAGTATGTCAGGTATATAGTATACATAGAGTGTCATACAGCATGCAGCAGCAGCAGCAGCACATGTGTCATTAATGGCAGGCCACCTAGTGCTATTTTCACCACCTTTAAAGTACTCAAATAGCAGTAAATAAAGGTTTGTGACAGATATAATTGCCCTTATAGGGGCTTTTGGGTCTTCTTGGAGCGATTTCTATCCCTGCCTAACGTGCTTCTCTCCCTACAGTGTATGTCCCTCCTTGCTGCAGCAGCGCTTGTGGCGTTAATGGCAGGCTACCTAGCGCTATTTTCACCACCTTAAATGTCCTTAAATATAAAAAAAAGGTTGTGCCAGATATACAGTACAGACCAAAAGTTTGGACACACCTTCTCATTCAAAGAGTTTTTGGTACTTTCATGACTATGAAAATTGTAGATTCACACTGGAGGCATCAAAACTATGAATTAACACATGTGGAATTATATACTTAACAAAAAAGTGTGAAACAACTGAAAATATGTCTTATATTCTAGGTTCTTCAAAGAAGCCACCTTTTGCTTTGATTACTGCTTTACACACTCTTGGCATTCTCTTGATGAGCTTCAAGAGGTAGTCACCTGAAATGGTATTCCAACAGTCTTGAAGGAGTTCCCAGAGATGCTTAGCACTTGTTGGCCCTCTTGCCTTCACCCATCTCGATTGGGTTCAGGTCTGGTGACTGTGGAGGCCAGGCCATCTGGCGTAGCACCCCATCACTCTCCTTCTTGGTCAAATAGCCCTTACACAGCCTGGAGGTGTTTTTGGGGTCATTCTCCTGTTGATAAATAAATGATGGTCCAACTAAACACAAACCGGATGGAATAGCATGCCGCTGCAAGATGCTGTGGTAGCCATGCTGGTTCAGTATGCCTTCAATTTTGAATAAATTCCCAACAGTGTCACCAGCAAAGCACCCCCACACCATCACACCTCCTCCTCCATGCTTTATGGTGGGAACCAGGCATGTAGAGTCCATCCGTTCACCTTTTCTGCGTCACACAAAGACTCGGTGGAGCCAAAGATCTCAAATTTGGAATCATCAGACCAAAGCACAGATTTCCACTGGTCTAATGTCCATTCCTTGTGTTCTTTAGCCAAAGATGGCCATGAAGGCCTACTGCACACAGTCTCCTCTTAACATTTGTTGTAGAGATGTGTCTGCTGCTAGAACTCTGTGTGGCATTGACCTGGTCTCTAATCTGAGCTGCTGTTAACCTGCCATTTCTGAGGCTGGTGACTCGGATGAACTTATCCTCCGCAGCAGAGGTGACTCTTGGTCTTCCTTTCCTGGGGCGGTCCTCATGTGAGCCAGTTTCTTTGTAGCACTTGATGGTTTTTGCGACTGCATTTGGGGACACTTTCAAAGTTTTCCCAATTTTTCGGACTGACTGACCTTCATTTCTTAAAGTAATGATGGCCACTCGTTTTTCTTTACTTTTTTCTTGCCATAATACAAATTCTAACAGTCTATTCAGTAGGACTATCAGTTGTGTATCCACCTGACTTCTGCCCAACACAACTCATGGTCCTAACCCCATTTATAAGGCAAGAAATCCCACTTATTAAAACTGACAGGGCACACCTGTGAAGTGAAAACCATTTCAGATTACTCCCTCTTGAAACTCATCGAGAGAATGCCAAGAGTGTGCAAAGCAGTAAACAAAGCAAAAGGAGGCTACTTTGAAGAACCTAGAATATAAGACATATTTTCAGTTGTTTCACACTTTTTTGTTAAGTATATAATTCCACATGTGTTAATTCATAGTTTTGATGCCTTCAGTGTGAATCTAAAATTTTCATGGTCATGAAAATACAGAAAACTCTTTGAATGAGAAGGTGTGTCCAAACTTTTGGTCTGTACTGTAATAGACCTTAAAAGCGCTTTTGGGTCTCTTCTGCTCGTTTTCTATCCCTGCCTAGCGTGCTTCTCTCCCTACACTTTCTATCCCTCCTTGCTGCAGCTCTCCCTGTCTAACACTGGCCGGGTCACATGTCACCGGGTGCTATATAGCACCCGATGACACATTCTCGGACAGCCAATCAGTGTAATGCCAGTAGCTAACATGGCTACTGGCATTACACTGAATGCCATACCTCCCGGCACGCTAATTAGCTAATTCGCGCGGGGAGGTTACTCGAGCATGGCGCGTGGTCCCAAGCACCGCCATGTTCGGCCGAATAGTGTATTCGCCCAAACATGTTCGCTCAACACTACTCTTCAACCCTTTAGATTGTGAAGTGTGATAGCTCTCTGTATTAGGGCCCATTCACACGGTTGATTTTTAACATTAATTTGATAGAAGGCACCCTAACAAAAAGTTGATCAGATGGATCTCCAGTGAGTACCTTTACATTTAAATTTGGGGGTCTTCCCAATGGCGGATATTTGTATGTGTGGTTTTTGAGGCCATGCAAAGTCTTTTAGTGGACCCATGTCTCCTAAACCACCTATCATCGTAATTAAATACACACCAATATCCAGTGCAGAGCCTAGACCTCCAATGATCTAAAAGTTTTTCTCATGTTATTGATATATAGATTGATCAGTTAGCATGGCTGAGTGGCAACTAGCTTTTAACTGGACAAGAAAGTACTTACCTCTTGCCCCAACTAGGTTGGCTAAATGTGATCAATTGCACTCCAATCACTGCTGGATCCTATTTTGACATGTGGTGGGAATGTGCAATTGTCATTAAATTTTGGGCTTCTGTTTTTGATCTTATTAGTCAAATCACTATCTCACATTTGTCCCCAGACCCAGCCCTTGCACTCTGTTGCTACTTGCAAACGTTTCTTTTAGGGATCATAGGGCAGCTATAAGTAATGTCTCCTTGCTAAAATGTCTACCATCACCCTACAGTGTAAGTTATCTGTAGACCTTTGTTTTACAGGAAGTGAGTAGTATTTCCCAAACTTTCTCTCTACAGTTATTGTTTGTAATGAGAACACACTGGACGTCTCTTTTATTCAAAACCTGTTTCTCATGAACACTGCTCAGAGTGTTATAGATACATAAAATAATAGTACCCTTCTCATTAGGTTTATCCATTTTCTTGTTTTTTTTTTTTCTTTTTCATTGTATTCATTACATTTAAAGATGAGCAAAGTATTCAAAAATTCAATTTGGCTGCTTTGCTGAATTTTACAAAACAATTTGCTTTGTGACGAAGTACATTTCTTTGTAAGTAGTAGGTGCAATGACATGGAGTGCCATTGCGCTCCCTAAGATGCTGCATTCATAGCTGATCATGGCATCTGCCAGTAATAACAGTGTGAAATAAGAAAAATAAATAATTAAATCATACTTACCTCATCCATTTGCTTGTGAAGAGCCGACTGCCGACATCTTGGTTGAAGATCTAGTGCAAAATCTCGCATGACATGTGATAACATCATCACGTCGGCTGGCATGGTGGTGTCATATGTCACTGTGTGCGAAATTTCGTGCGTTTCATTTTTTTTTGTTTAACACCATACAGGGAAAATCAATTCACTACCATGAAGCACAAGGAAATTCTGCTTCACGGCAAATCGAATTTTCCCTGAAATTTATATCGAAGTACAATTTGTCGACTTTGATTTTCTCAACACTTGTTGCATTGACAACTTGCTGTTAGTCATGTTTTTTTCTGTGGGTGTTTATATTACTTTATTTTTATTTCTTTTACTTTATTTTTATTTCTTTTTATACATACAATTTTTAATTAACAATATTATTTAAACAGATAAAGGACCTTCTATCTTCATTCAGCAGGACCTGCGATGACGTCACCGCGCTTACCACATGATGAGCGCGGTGACGTCATCGCATGTCCTTTTGCAGGTCATACAGAAAAAAGAGGATACCAGCTGCGTGATCAAGTGGATGAGGTGAGGTTTTTTTATTATTAACCCCTGAATGGCCATTTTATTTTGCATTCTGTCTTAAGAATGCTTTTATTTGCCATTATAACCATGTTATAACAGGAAATAAAAAAATCACCCGAACCCGGATTTTAGTGAAAAAGTCCGGGTTCAGGTCTGGGTACCTGAACTCGAAAAGTTCGGCACAAACCCGAACTTTGCAGTTCGGGTTATCTCATCTCTACATGAAACTAAACAATTTTCTAAATAGTCTACATTTAATATTTCCTTCTATTATGCTTCTGCAGAGCATGAATAAGTCATTCACCTAGCTGGTGGTGTGCTCACTGTTTTCCCCCTTTCCTTCTCTCCATATTGGAAATGGCAACAGGAGGTTAAGCAAAACAGATGTGTGCGGACGAAGTAATAATCCAAGAAATTGAGTTTACACAGGCTGTAAATAGGGAGGTGAGCACACTGAAAGTAGTTTGCAGGGTGTGGACAGTAGCATCCTGGACATACAGATCTAGAATGGGAGAGATGCATCAGCATGACAAAAGTCTGAAACTAAAAGCAGGTTTCAAACTGCACGATTAAAGGAATGAAAATTGCAGACTGAAAGTTTTTGACTCAAGGTTTACACTAACACATGTAAAGATCATTTTATCTGTCTTGAAGATGTCCATAGCCTTTAAAGCATTGGAATTCTCAAAAATTAGATTTTATTTTAGGTTCCTCAGAGTGAGGAATATACAATAATTTTTCAAAACCCTTTGCATTGGAAGAACTATCACCAGAAATCAATGTATTAATGACATTATGCATTTCATGTATGAAGGCGCTCAGCATTTTTAACTTGTGCTGGAAAAAGGGGTGTAGGCGTCTAACCAAACAAAATGCTAAATATTGGGCTAACATTGCATCAGACAAGATAAAAAGAAATCAGCACTTTAGTTGATTTTGCTCTGGTGAAGGACACTCATGACCTTGGGTATGTGTAAATAACCCTGTACTAGAAGAACCTGTGCCAAGATTAATAAGACTGTATCTTTAATACCATTACTTTGATACCTATAGTGTTATGTAAGTTGTAAACAAACAAGTCTTTAAATTGGAAAGGATCAACAATAACTTTTTTTCCCTGAATAGCAAAGGTAATTTTATTAAAGAACAAGTTGGGGATTGCAATCACAGTGAAGTGTGTATGTTCCAGCTGGGAAGTCTTAATGCTGCAGTTGAAGCCCGCTATACAATCTTCTGCAATTGTTAATCAACTTGTATGTAATAATGCTGTTGTAAAGACTCTTAGCTGTATGATGCTGACTTTTATCATTTTGAGAATTTTACTTCTATTTGGAGATCTTTCAAACAACATATTAACGTGCCCAGTTGTGGTTGGAATACTTAATATGTTATGTGGCCATACTGCTAATCTAATGTAACAGGAGCAAAAAGAAGTTTATTTTCTTACTCTGTACAAAGATATGAAGTCAGCAGATGTTCGCATGGAATTTTAATATTTTATCTCTTACAGGAATTCATATCACATAGGATGTATGAATGTGTGAGAAAACAGAGATAGAAGTTTGAGGTCCTAGGCTTCAATGAAAAAAGTCTGTTACAGGGCCACTGAAATACCATGTACCAATTTACTTAAACAAGTCATTTCCTATTTGTAGTAAAAATACTAAACTTTATACTTAAAGGCTATGTATACCTTTGGAGTCAATTTTTTTATGATTGCACTTAACTTATTTTTGGCTAAAAATCATATTTTCAATTGGTCCTAATAAAAATTTTTTAGCTGTTCAGTCACAAAGGGTTAACTGTTTGCCTAGCTGGGTGACTGGTACTTTCACTTTCACTTTGTGCCATCATCTAATTACCCTTATCTGTAAACTACTAAGAGGTCATAAACACTTATTTAAGGCACATTCTTATCAGTAAGGTAAAGGATTGATCTTTAACGAGTGTTTATAAGGTCAGAGAGAAGAGATAAGCTGTCCGTCTGCTCCTCAGTTGACGGAATTGGAAAAACATCCACAGGAAGCTAGTAGCATGTCAGCCCTGTAAACAAAAAAGGATTCCATATTGTTAATAAAGACCAATTGAAAAAGTGATTTTTAGGTCAAAATAAGTATAATGCAATAATAAAAAAAATTGCCCCCAAAGGTGTACATAGCCTTTAAGATACTGTACCAACAGCCACAGGCAAATTTACTAATAAATATGTGCTAGATTCTGGTATATAGGCCACATTTATAAAAATGGGTTTTCCTATCTCAGCATTTGGGGCATATTACTAGGATTTGCCATAAATGTCAGATAAGTGCAAGACCCACCTCTTGGACCTGCTTCTATCTCCAGAATGAGGCCTCCAAACTGAAGGGCAACCACATATGCATGGAAACCCTCAATTTACTACAGTGGGGGTTCCAAAAATAGCCAAGCACTGGCTCAGCTATTGTCAGCAGTTCCATAGCAATGAAAGGAGAGGTGGCCGCGAATGCGCAGCTTGCTCTCCGTTCACTACTATGAGACGTTTGAAAAAAGCTGAGAACACTTGCTTGGCTATTTTTGAATGTTCCATAGAAGTGCATAGAAAGGATCTCATGCATATGTGGTGTGCTCTCCTTCGGGGGCCCTATTCTACAGATAGGAGCAGGTTGCTGTGCTAAGTTGAGCTTCTCCTTTGAATACCAGGTGATGGTGGCTCCATGATAGTTTTCTGGTACACTGTTAGTACTGTACAGGACCCTGAATATGCTCCTACCCTCCACATAGAAAATGATTTACAGTTTCTAGCAGCTATTTCTGACTTTTATAGTTAAAGACATGCACAAGTTGTATCAGTCTGGACTTGTTTATGTGTGTTCCATCTGTATTTTTTCTTAATTTGACATTTTGGGGACCTTGGAACCAGTTACTAGGTAATGGTCTTAAATTGCAATGAGTTGACATTTTGGGGACCTTGGAACCAGTTGCTAGGTAATTGTCTCAAACTGCAATGTTTTCAGCATAGAGTTTTGTTTCTTTTCAGAACAAATTAATATTGTAAGGTTAGAGACCGCTGTACAATAAAAAATCACATATTGTAGCTATCCATCTTTAATATTTTTAAGTTATTTTTAGCATTGTAATATATACTTCATATGCTGTGCTCATATTTCTGCAAATCTATTCACTTTATCCTATTATTGATTTGATGATGTTTTTCATCAGTATTGAATGAATTTTGCAGCTGGAGGAGGATGTCTTAAATAAATAATCTGAAGATCTCACAGATAGCTATATGAAAACTATCTCTAGCAGTTCTTACAGATTTGCCATTGTTCGCTGTTAACATGATGACAGTAGACATGAAAAGTCAATATTATTGCTAACGTGAAACATGTGAAAATCATCTGAGATTTTGCACATCTGTATCCTAAACACATATTCTTTCTAAGAATATATTCTTTGTACATTAATACTTTTCATGATTCTGATATCAGAACTAGCGTTGGGAGAAGCATCCGAAGCAGAATTTGGTCCGAAGTTAAGGAAAACTTTGATTCGTAACAAGTCTGAATTTTCTTGCACTTCATGGTAACGAATCAGGTTTTCTGAAAATGGTGGTTGCACGTGTTACAAAAAAAAAAATAAGTGTAGAGGAGACAAGCAAGATAACCCATAATGCAGTGTAGCTAGCCAATCCACACATAGCCATTCCCTGTGATATCAGAGCTCTATAAAACCCTCATTCCATGCGGACTCCCTCATTGTCCTGTGAGCTGAGCATAGGGAGAGATGTGGCAAGTGCTCCTGCACACCGGGAAGTGTTGCTGAAAATGAGTAATAGAAGAATATTGGAGATGGAGAGTGTAGGGGGGTACAGGGAGAGTGCAGAGAGACTGGAGAGAGACTTATTCTGTGTCAGTTTTATTTATTCATTTATTCCTAAATTTACTTATTCCTATATCAGTTGTAAATGTAATTCAATACCAATAAGATGGAAACCTTTATTATTCCAGTGCCAGTGTGCCAACCAATATCATCCAGTTTGCACCCCTTAGAGGGGCCAGGTCATAATGATGACCATTCTATTTTTTGCTGGCTTTACTTCTTCCAAATCATCCTTCAAAGTCTCCATGTCATAGAAAAGTCAGAAGGATGCAGATAGAGGAGGAGTTAATGATGACATATTCTCATCAATTTTATATATGATGCGGAAAAGGAGGAAAAGCAGATGGCAGAAGAAGGGCTCCCACCTGTAGGACAGGAGAGCTCTAGGGTTGGAGAAGTGGGTATGATTAATATTCAGTGTTTACTGTGAAATAACCTGCAGGAGATTGCAGTCCAGAACAGCAATAATAGGCATATTGTCCCCCACCTAACCGGCCAAAACCCATTAACAGCCATTAACAATGAAGAAGGACTATACAGTGCTGTCTTCATTATTACATGAAAAGCAGGTGCAGGCTAATTGGCTGCGTGGTTCTTCACCCCAGCATGGCTGCAACCCGCCCGTAGTACAGCCACTCCGTGTGGCCATACCCAGTGGCCTGGGAATACCTGATTTCTAGCGATTCAAGACAAATTAATTTTTAACTAATTGAATTTCTTGGTTACATAGTTACATAGTTACATAGTTAATACGGTTGAAAAAAGACACATGTCCATCAAGTTCAACCAAGGGAGGGGATAGGAGTGATGAAGGGGAGGGGGATGGGTAACCTTAAGACATGACTCTGCATTTCTTAATATGTGGTGACCTTCTTTTTCTCTAAGAATTTATCTAAGCCTGTTTTGAAGCCCTCAGCTGTCTTTGCTGTGACCAGCTCCTGCGGTAGACTGTTCCACAGATTCACAGTTCTTATAGTAAAGAAGGCTTGTCGCCCCTGGAGTCTGAACCTTTGCTTCTCCAGGCGGAAGCAGTGCCCCCTTGTCTTTTGAGGGATTTTACCTGGAACAGTTTTTCACCATATTTTTTGTATGGGCCATTTACATACTTATACAGGTTGATCATGTCCCCCCTTATACGTCTCTTCTCAAGACTAAACAAGTTTAACGTCTTCAATCTTTCTTCATAGCTAAGATGCTCTATGCCCCTTATCAGTTTAGTTGCCCGTCTCTGCACCCTTTCCAGCTCCAGGACATCCTTCCTATAAACCGGAGCCCAGAACTGAACAGCATATTCCAGATGAGGCCGTACTAATGCTTTATATAGTGGTAATATGACATCCCTGTCCCGCAAGTCCATGCCTCTTTTAATACATGACAATATCCTGCTGGCCTTAGAAGCAGCCCATTGACATTGCATGCTATTCTGCAGTCTATGGTCTACAAGGACACCCAGATCCTTCTCTATAAGTGACTCTCCCAGTGTTACTCCCCCTAGGACATAGGAGGCATGCAAGTTGTTAGTACCCAGATGCATAACTTTACATTTATCCACATTGAACCTCATCTGCCAAGTGGATGCCCAAACACTCAGTGTGCCCAAGTCAGCTTGTAACTTCTGCACATCTTCCATAGACTGGATTCTACTACAAAGCTTAGTGTCATCTGCAAAAATTGAAACAGTGCTGTTAATTCCTCCCTCTATATCATTAATAAATTAAATAAAAGTGGACCCAGCACTGAACCTTGGGGTACACCACTTATAACTGGGGACCATTCAGAGTAGAAATCATTCACCACCACTCGCTGAGTACGCTCCTTCAGCCAGTTCTCAATCCAGTTACAGAGTAGATTTTCTAATCCAACCGACCTTAATTTACCCGTCAGACGTCTATGAGGGACCGTGTCAAACGCTTTTGCAAAGTCCAAATACACAATATCCACAGCCACCCCTCTATCCAGACTTCTACTCACTTCTTCATAAAAACCAATCAGGTTAGTCTGACAGCTTCTGTCCTTAGTAAAACCATGCTGGTTATCACTTATAATACTATTATCCAAAACATATTCCTGTATATAGTCCCTTATTAGACCCTCAAAAAGTTTCCCCACAATGGACGTTAAGCTCACAGGTATGTAATTCCCCGGGGATGACCTAGAGCCCTTCTTGAAGATGGGCACCACATTTGCTTTACGCCAGTCCCTCGGCACTATGCCAGTCACCAGAGAATCTTTGAATATTATATACAAGGGCAAAGAAATTACTGAACTAAGTTCCTTAAGAACTCTTGGGTGTAACCCATCTGGTCCTGGAGCCTTATTCACCTTTACTTTGTTTAACTTAGCTTTGACCATATCTATATTGAACCAATTGAGTATATTACATGAAGTATCACCAGCACTTACTCTACCGACAGCAGCTCCCACCTCTTCATGTGTATATACAGAACTAAAGAACTCATTCAGTATCTCCGCCTTTTCCTGATCCCAGTAATCAATTCCCCATCACTATTATTCAGGGGTCCTACATGCTCTGACCTAGGATTTTTTGCATTTATATATTTGAAGAATTTTTTGGGATTGGTTTTGCTATCCCTGGCCACCAGCCTTTCATTTTGAACTTTTGCTGCTTTTATAGTCCTTTTTTTCCCCTCTGATTTGTATATTTTAAATACCCTTTGTTTTTCATGTATTGCCCTTTTAACATCCGCATTAAGCCACGCAGGGTTTAATTTTAAGCGTTTGTATTTGTTCCCCCTAGGAATAAATTCTGCAGTATAGTTACCCAGTGTAGATTTGAAGGTCTCCCATTTATCATCTGTGTCACTACTTGACAACAGCTTCTCCCAGTCTATGTCGTGGAGTGCGGCCCGTAACCCTGGGCCTTTTTTAAAATTAAATGTTTTTGATCTCCCAGCATGTTTATGCTTTCTACACTTTAGGATAAAAGTAACTATATTGTGGTCACTATTACCAAGGTTTTCCCGAACAATTACCTCCTCAACTATCTCTGCATTGTTAGATATAACCAGATCCAACAGTGCATCACTTCTTGTTGGTTCTTCTACAAACTGGCCCAGAAAATTATCCTGCAATAAGTTAAGAAAATTTCTCTCCTTTGCAGTTGAAGCCGATCCATGACCCCAATCAATACCAGGGAAGTTAAAATCTCCCATTATCACTACTGTACCCGCCTGGGCAGCCCGCTCTATTTGTCTATGCAGCTGATCCTCTGTCTCCTCAGTGATGTTTGGGGGTCTAGAAATTACACCAAAAATAATTCTTTCATTGTTAGTCTCCCCTTGTAATTCCACCCACACGGATTCTGCATTCACACAATCATCACCCACTATTGTCTCCTTCATACTCGCTTTTATACTACTTCTGACATACAGACATACTCCTCCTCCTTTCCTATTCTCCCTATCCCTCCGAAACAGAGTATAACCCTGGAGATTGACAGCCCAGTCATGCGAAGAGTCCAGCCATGTCTCAGCAACTCCAACTATATCAATTTCCTCCTCCAGTACCATGACCTCAAGCTCAGCCATTTTGCCTGCCAGACTTCTGGCATTTGTGAACATAAACTTTAAATTACCATGTGTTTTTGTACATTTAGGTTTAGAAATGTAATTTATTGATGTTTTCTGACTAGACATGTTTTTTTCTGCTGATTTGTAACACATGTATCTCCTTATCCACTGCTGTTATCCTCCCCCCGTGGTCCACTTCTCCACCCACCACTCTGTTCTGACCACTCTCTAACCTATCTACCACTGCATGTTTTGCTTTATTTTCTGCTTGTCCTCCCCCCCACATCCCTAGTTTAAAAACTCAGCCACCCCCTCTAGGATTCTCTCCCCCAGCATAGCAGCCCCTCTTCCATTCAGGTGCAATTTATCCGCAGAATACAATTTGTACCCCAATGAAAAATCAGCCCAGTGCTCTAAGAACCCGAACCCTTCTCCCTTACACCAAGACTTGAGCCATGCATTCAACTCCCTCAGCTTCCGCTGTCTGTTCT
The DNA here is from genome assembly GCA_900303285.1 of Rhinella marina. Classification (NCBI taxonomy): domain Eukaryota; kingdom Metazoa; phylum Chordata; class Amphibia; order Anura; family Bufonidae; genus Rhinella; species Rhinella marina. The sequence goes on from ONZH01011540.1 coordinate 30,732, forward strand.
GCGATGCGCATGGCACAGGCAGTATTCCTGAGAATAAAACCTTGGAGGTCCATCCCTTCAGCTTGGCTCCTAGTTCTCTATAATTATTCTTAATAGACCTCCACCTACCATTTATTCTGTCGTTGGTTCCCACATGGACCACGACAGCTGGGTCATCCCCAGCCCCTCCCAGTAATTTGTCCATCCGTTCCACCACATGCCGAACCCTGGCACCAGGGTTTTTCATAACTTTGCTCATCTCTGATCAGAACATATTGACAAGTTATGTAAAAATGTCATACAATATAAATGCCTATTTTATTAGTTGTTTTCAATTTTCAGAGCTATGCCCATAACATACTTTATATAAGTTCAAAATACATTAAAATCAATTTTACAAAAATTCCTGTCTCCGAGTTTTCACATATTCAATGTAAATTATTTTTAGAAATAAATTACCCAACCTAACCCATGTAACTGCCAAGAAAGCATAGAGAGAAGGAAAAAAAACAAATGAAAAAAAAAAATCCTATGTCCAGTGAGACCAGATTTTTTTCTTTAATAGATCTGTTCATATCGTTTACCCAGCTGGATCAAATTCTCCTATTTACTTATATGGGGGAGTATTTTGTACACCAATGTCGAACCACCACAACTCTAGAAAGCATTAAAGTACTACTGGTAAGCTTTTTCCTACATACGGTATTTCTACCTCACTCAGATCACTCAGTTCACCCAGTGATACAGCCATTATTGCAAAAGGGCATAAAATGCCCATTTTAACTTATATTATCTGCAGCACTTCATCCCAAAAATAATAGAGCACGGGAAGGTCCCAAGTAAGATGTAAAAAAGCTGCTGTATATCCCTCACATATAGGACACTTGGGATTATTTCTATATTTAAACCTGTAAAGCATAGTTGGAGTATAGTAAAGGTGGTGAATGATGTTAAATTGTATAATCCTATGATTATTACAGATAGAAACCTCCTTAATATTTTTATATATCCTATTCCAATTTACAACAGTGACCTCCCCAATATCCTTATTCCACATTCCAACCCCCAATATCTTTTTTTTAACTTTTGCCAAACTTAATGTAGCATTTTTTTTTAAAATAGGACATCCTTTGAACACGCCTATGCTCATACAGTCAGGCCCCTGGAGACAAGCGTGTGTCACTCTGTGAGTCCGCAGCGCAGCTCCCAGCCTGAACTTCAAGCACTGCTGGGGTCACATAGCATTATATTGATTTATGATGCTCTGGAATGTAGTGGATAACACTGACGTAATGCTATCAGTGTTATCCAATACATTCCAGAACTGTAAGGGTTACATAGCATCATAAATCAATATAATGCTATGTGACCCTCGTCAGGGCTGTAAGTTCAGGCCGGGAGCTGCGCTGCTGACTCACAGCGTGACACACGCTCGTCTGCAAGCGGCCTAATAGTTCAAAGATGTTCTGGAATTTTCCTACTGCCTTATAAAGCAAATGGGATACCAATCCCCCTCCTCTATTATTGATAATCCATTGCATTTGTGCTGCTATATAATAGCCCTGAAATGAGGGGAGAGGCAAACCTCCATCCTCTTTGGAGAGGCAAAGATATTTTTGTCTTATACGAACCCTTTTTCTCCACCATATCAGAGAACTGGCGATATTTACTTAAAAGTTGCATAATCAATCCATACCATACTAGCAGTTAATGGATATAAGAAAATAAGTAGAATCACCATGCTAACTAGGTAAAATCTGTTAGCCCCTGTTCAACATTATGTAATAAACTTTATAATTGTTTTTTACTTGCAATACCATGTTTAACCACTAGACATGCTGTTTCATAAGTATAGTTAGGTCTTGCGTAGTACAATACAAAGTGGGCCATCTACTGGTTGAAACACAAATGTGAACACATCCGCACTCAATCATATTTTATATTCTGGAGAATAATTTAAATGGCAAGTATTAGATTATAACTAGAGGTGAGCGAGTAGTGAAATATTCGAAAGTTCGAAATTCGATTCGAATAGACCGCAATATTCGACTATTCGACCGAATATCGAATCCCATTAAAGTCTATGGGAAAAAAATGCTCGCCACTTGGAAATCTCAATTCGACCACTTGGAGGTCACCAAGTCCACCCTGAAACCTCAGAAAAGGATCCCAACACTGCTGGAATGCAACTGGGACAGCAGGGGAAGCATGTCTGGGTGCATATAACGCGCCCAAGTCGCACTATTACGCCACTATCACAGCCTCTCAACAATACACTCCAAAGACAATATAACCTCTCTGTAAAGTGAGACCATACAAGGAAACCTTCTTTCCTCTACATTGCCATGGACCCCAAGCCAAACTAGACAAAAAAGAAGATAAAATTCTGCACCCCTTAAAATCACGTTGCCTATGACAACCACAGATGGCATAGGCAAGGGGGAAAGCAATCAAGCCATCACTATTTTTCCCTCTGTGCCATCCCTGCCTTGCCCAGGCACATGTCCCAAAACATCATCCACGCCCGAGTAACACGGTTACTGCAAAAGGCCATTTGACCACCAACACTTTGGTTTGAGGCCGGGGATGCTACATCTCCCTGACAGCACACTGGGTGAATGTTGTGGAGGCGGGGACGGGAAAACCTGCTACCCCCACCCAAGTTTTGGGCCTTGGTTCTGTCTGGATTTCCTCAACCCTTACAGACAGCTCGGCAAACCCCTCCTTCTCCTTCTAGATTTGTTAAATCTGTCCACCACCCAGTCAAGTCCACAAAGTCCAGTCTCGTCGATAGCCTGCAGAAACTGCAGGGACCTCACTCTGACCCTCCTTCCTCCCACCCTGCCCAATGTTATCAACCCAGTGTTCCCACCCATGCAAGAATCGCAGGAGCTATCTGAGGATTTTGTTTGTTCTGATGCCCAAACACTGGAGAAAGCTCCATCTCTAGCTGATGGTGGTGTGGAACGGGCACTAAAGTGTAAAATGATTAGGGACGATGATGAGACACAGTTGCCAGCAAGGGAGGCTGTTGGAGCAAAGTGAGGCAGTGTAAGAGGAGGTGGTTGAGTATGACGAAGTCAGTGACCCGACCTGGCCCAGTGTCATGTCTAGCAGGTAAAGCAGTGGGGATGTTGAGGGATGCGTAGGACCGCAAAAGGCAGGAAGAGGCCGTGGGCTGGCCAGAGGCTCATGGAGAAGGCAGGCTAGAGCCCGCAGGGCCGCATCTCTTCCCTATAACAGGCCCCCACACAAAGCTCTCCCATCGAGGGCTCTTAGGTCCTTGTTGTGAAAATATTTTAATGAGTGCACAAAGTTAGCTTGAGGTGAGCCCTCGAAAAAATTATATGGAGGCCCAAGAGGTGAGCCCTCGAAAAAATTAAGTGGAGGCCAAAGAGGTGAGACCTCTTAAAAATTGTATTAAGGCCCAAGAGGTGAGCCATAATAAAAATTGTTTGTAGGCCCAAGAGGTGAGACCTCTTAAAAATTGTTTGTAGGCCCAAGAGGTGAGCCATGATAAAAATTGCTTGTAGGCCCAAGAGGTGAGCCATGATAAAAATTGCTTGTAGGCCCAAGAGGTCAGCCATGATAAAAATTGCTTGTAGGCCCAAGAGGTGAGCCATGATAAAAATTGCTTGTAGGCCCAAGAGGTGAGCCATGATAAAAATTGCTTGTAGGCCCAAGAGGTGAGCCATAAATATATATATATATATTTTTTTTAACGGAGCAATTCTACGGCGGTTAAGGAGGAGGAGGTGGAGGAGGAAATGGCACTTCATACAGATGGCACTTCACTTTTGGCTGCTTTCCACTGTTGGAGAAGCAAAGTCCGGGTCAATCCACTTGCTGTTCATTTTGATTAGCGTCAGCCTGTCGGCACTGTCGGTTGACAGGCGGCTGCGCTTATCGGTTATAATGCCCCCGGCTGCGCTGAACACCCTTTCTGATAGCACGCTGGCGGCAGGGCAGGCAAGCACCTCCAAGGCGTACAGGGACAGTTCCAGCCACGTGTCCAACTTGGAGACCCAGTAAGTGTAGGACGCCGAGGGATCGGGGAGGACAGGGGTACAGTCTGCCAGGTACTCCCGCAACATCCGCTGATACTTGTCCCTCCTGCTGATAGCGGGCCCCGCAGTGATGGAAGTTGCACGAGGGGGTGCCATGGACGTGTCCCACACCCTTGGAGAGTGTTCCCCTGGTGGCTGTGGGCCTGATCGATGTTGCGGGACTCCTGGGAGACCCTCTCCTCTCTGCCGCCAGCGATGGTGGGTGGGAAAATCTCCATCATGTTCTGCACGAGTTCCCTCTGGTATTCCAGCAATCGATTTGTCCCTCCTCGTACCGGAATAAAAGAGGAGATACGTTATCCTTTATACCGGGGGTCCAGGAGTGGCGAAGACCCAGTACAGTTTGTTCTCCACTATCCTCGGACAACACGTGTGTCCCGGGAAAAGCAGCCCAGCATGAAGTCAGCCATGTGTGCCCAGACTCTGATAGGCATGACGTCACTGCCCCCACCAGAAGGATCACTTGCCATTTCCTCCTCTTCCTCTTCCGCCTCCTCTCCGCCCCATCCGCGCTGAACCAATGGGACGCA
>ONZH01011541.1:0-24497 GCA_900303285.1 Rhinella marina
TGGAATTGGAGAGAGGGCCTGTAGGTGGACCTCCGGAAAAATTGTTTGAAGAGAGGGCCTGTAGGTGGACCTGCGGAAAAATTTTTTGGAGAGGGGGCCTGTAGGTGGACCTCTGGAAAAATTGCTTGAATAGAGGGCCTGTAGGGGGCCCTCCTGAAAAATAGTGCTAAAAGAGTGCCAGTTGGACCTCTAAAAAATGGCGTTTTTTCGGTCAGCGTTAGGCAAAGACGATATGTAGGAGGAGGAGGAGTAGGAGGAGGAGTAGGAGGAGGAGTAGAGAAAAGGAATTGGATACATAAGTTATTTAAATCTTTAGCTGCTTTCCCCCGGAGGAGATTTGAATTCCGGTGAAATCCAGGCTTTGTTCATTTTAATAAGCGTCAGCCTGTCAGCGCTGTTAGTTGACAGGCGTGTACGCTTATCGGTGATGACGCCACCAGCTGCACTGAATACCCGCTCTGACAGCACACTAGAGCAGGGCAGGCCAGCACATCCAAAGCATACAGCGCCAGTTCAGGCCATGTGTCCAGCTTTGAAACCCAGTAATTGTATGGACCAGAGTGATCGCTACGGACGTTGGTATGGTCAGCTAGGTACTCCCTCACCATCTTTCTGTACAGCTCCCCCCTACTCTGCCTAGACTGGGGACAGGTGACAGTGTCTTGCTGGGGTGACATAAAAGTGGCAAAGGCCTTGGAGAGCGTTCCCCTGCCAGTGCTGGACAAGCTGCCTGCTCGCTTCCTCTCCCCCGCTACTTGGCCCACAGAACCATGCCCTCTGCCGCAAGCGGCGTCAGATGGGAAGAATTGTTTCAGCTTGTGCACCAGGGCCTGTTGATATCTATTCACTCTCATACTCCTTTCCTCTGCAGGGATGAGAGTGGAAAGCTTCTGCTTGTACCGTGGGTCCAGGAGAGTGAACACCCAGTAATTGGTGTTTGAAAAAATTCTTCTAACGCGAGGGTCACGGGATAGGCAGCCTAACATGAAGTCTGCCATGTGTGCCAGAGTCCCAACACGAAAGAATTCCCTCTCCTCACTGGCCTGACTCTCCATTTCCTCCTCCTGCTCCTCCTCCTCCAAGTCCTCCTCTTCAGCCCATACACGCTCAAGAGTTAAGGACTGAGCACTGGTACCCTCTACTGTCTCGCCGACATTCTCCTCCTCTTCCTCCTCATCCTCATCCCCCTCCTCCGATACGTGCTGAGAAACAGAACGGAGGGTGCTCTGGCTATCAAGCGACGTATCTTCCTCCACCATCTCTTGTGACAAGCGCAAAGCATCTGACTTGATGCTGAGCAGTGAGTTTTTTCAACAGGCAAAGCAGCGGGATGGTGAGGCGCTGACCATCTGTGTTGACTCCTCAAAGTTGCTCAACACCTGGCAGATATCAGACATCCACGTCCACTCCTCATTGTAGACTTGAGGAATCTGAGAGACCTCACTACCAGTTCTGGTGGAAGATGACATCTGGCAGTCTACAATCGCTCTGCGCTGCTGGTAAAATCTGGATAACATGTTTAATGTGGAATTCCATCTCGTGGGCACGTCGCACAACAGTCGGTGAGCGGGCAGTTGTAGGTGGCGCTGCGCTGCCCTGAGAGTGGAAGCATCTGTGGTCGACTTGCGGAAATGCGCACAGATGCGGCGCACCTTGGTGAGCAAATCAGACAGATTGGGGTATGTCTTGAGGAACCGCTGAACTATTAGATTGAACACGTGGGCCAGGCATGGCACATGTGTCAGTCTGCCGAGTTGCAGAGCCGCCACCAGGTTACGCCCGTTGTCACTCACAACCATGCCTGGCTTGAGGTTCAGTGGTGCCAGCCACAGATCGGTCTGCGCCGTGATGCCCTGTAACAGCTCTTGGGCGGTGTGCCTTTTGTCATCTAAGCTCAGCAGTTTGAGCACCGCCTGCTGGCGCTTTCCCACGGCACTGCTGCTGCGCCTAGAGCTACCGACTGAAGGCGCCGTGCCCACGGATGGTAATTCGGTGGAGGAGGAGGAGGGGTCGGAGGAGGAGGAGGCATAGTACGTCTGAGAGACCGTGACCGAGGTAGGCCCCGCAATCCTCGGTGTGGGCAGTACATGAGCGGCCCCAGGGTCATTCTCGGTCCCAGCCTCCACCAAGTTAACCCAATGTGCCGTCAGTGAGATATAGTGTCCCTGCCCGGCAGCAATTGTCCACGTTTCCGTGGTTAGGTGGACCTTCTCAGAAACAGCGTTGGTCAGGGCACGGATGATGTTCTCTGACACGTGCTGGTGTAGGGCTGGGACGGCACATCGGGAAAAATAGTGGCGGCTGGGGACAGAATACCGAGGGGCAGCCACCGCCATGAGATTGCGAAAGGCCTCGGTCTCTACCAGCCTATAGGGCAGCATCTCCATGCTAAGCAATTTGGAGATGTGGACGTTGAGGGCTTGGGCATGTGGGTGGGTGGAACTGTATTTCCTCTTGCGCTCCAGCGTCTGCTGTAAAGACAGCTGAACGCTGCGCTGGGACACGTTGGTGGACACTGTGGAGGATCGTTGAGGCGAAGGTGTGGTTTTCCGGCGGGAGGCGCTTGTGCCGGGGTCCTGGGCAGGGGGTTGACTAGCAGAGGCAGCGAGTGACGCAGGGGGTTGACTAGCAGAGGCAGCGAGTGACACAGGGGAAGGAGCAGTGGTGTGACCCGCAGGAGGTGGTGAACGGCCTTGGTTCCATTGAGTTGGGTGTTTAGCACTCATATGCCTGCGCATGCTGGTGGTGGTTAGGCTAGTAGTGGTGGCACCCCTGCTGATCCTGGTGTGGCACAGGTTGCACACCAATGTCCGTCGGTCATCCTCACTTTCTTTAAAGAACCTCCAGACTTGCGAACATCTAGGCCTCGCCACGGGAGCTTCACTACGTGAAACAGTTGCTGCTGATGCACCAGCTCTGGCCCTGCTTCTCCCTCTGGCCACACCACTGCCTCTTACAACCTGTTCTGGTGCAGCACTCGCCTCCGCCTCTGAAGCACTGTCTTCACTCGGCATATCAACCCAGCTCGGGTCAGTCACCTCGTCATCCTCCGATTCCTCAGTCTGCTCCCCCCTCGGAATTCCTCCCCTTACAACAACTTCACCACTGTCTGACAACCATGTCTCCTCATCGTCCGACACCTCTTTACAAACTTCTTCCACTAACTCAACATTGTCATCATCATCATCATCACCCACAGACTGCGACAGTTGGAACACTTGGGCATCGGGAAAGAGGTCAGCAGCAACCTGAGAAGTGGTTTGTGACTCTTGGAAGGGTCCAGAAAACAGTTCCTGAGAGTATGCCGGATCGCATTCCAAATTTTCCTGGGAGGGGGCAGACTGGGGGGAAGGAGGTTGAGGTGGAGGAGCCAGAGGAGTGCTCCCTTGGGTAACGTGGGTGGACTGCGTGGAAGACTGACTGGCGGACAAATTACTTGAAGCATTATCCGCAATCCACGAGATCAGCTGTTCGCACTGTTGTGGTTTCAACAGTACTCTACCACGTGTCCCTGTAAGTTGAGACATGAAGCTAGGAAGTGTAGCTCTGCGGCGTTCCACAGCTCCCTCATCAGCAGGTACTGTCTCACCCTGCCCAGGACCACGGCCTCTGCCCCCTGCAGTAATTGACTGCCCACGCCCACGCCCTCGTCCTCGAACCTTAGCCCTGGGGTTCCACATTTTCTGTATATAATTGTATTCTATAAAAAAAAAAAAAATGGGCCTGGTGTACTGAAACCCACAAACTTGTTCAGTCTGGTTTAATTTTGTGACGTACAGAAAGTGTAACCTGGACAGTATATACGGTTTGGAGTGAGTATGCTGAACTGTGACACACAGGTTACACGCAGCTGTGTGAAATTGATTTGTATCACTCAGCTAAAACAACAAGAAAAAAAAATTTTTTTCTAAATTTTTTTTAAAATATTTTTTTGTTTTGTTTTGTTTTTTTGGGAACGTGACGTGCAGAAACTATCGTACAGCAGACTGACACCCTAATGACGGTGGCTATTTAGACTGCTGCGACCCAGACAAATGTCGCACAGAGATTTTTAGGATCAAGCTATATATACGTGACAGGTAGCAGGTGACTTGGTTGTATTTTGCCACGTACAGAAAGTGTCACCTGGACAGTATATACGGTTTGGAGTGAGTATGCTGAACTGTGACACACAGAAAGGTTACACGCAGCTGTGTGAAATGGATTTGTATCACTCAGCTAAAACAACAAGAAAAAAAAATTTTTTTTCTATATTTTTTTTAAATATTTTTTTGTTTAGTTTTGTTTTTTTGGGAACGTGACGTGCAGAAACTATCATACAGCTGACTGACACCCTAATGACGGTGGCTATTTAGACTGCTGCGACCCAGACAAATGTCGCACAGAGATTTTTAGGATCAAACTATATATACGTGACAGGTAGCAAGTGACTTGGTTGTATTTTGTCACGCAGCCGTGTGAAATGGATTTGTATCACTCAGCTAAAACAACAAAAAAATTATTTTTTTTCTTTTTTTTAAAATATTTTTTTCTTTTAGTTTTGTTTTTTTGGGAACGTGACGTGCAGAAACTATCGTACACCTGACTTACACCCTAATGACGGTGGCTATTTAGACTGCTGCGACCCAGACAAATGTCGCACAGAGATTTTTAGGATCAAGCTATATATACGTGACAGGTAGCAGGTGACTTGGTTTTATTTTGTGACGTACAGAAAGTGTCACCTGGACAGTATATACGGTTTGGAGTGAGTATGCTGAACTGTGTCACACAGAAAGGTTACACGCAGCTGTGTGAAATGGATTTGTATCACTCAGCTAAAACAACAAGAAAAAAAAAATTTTTTTAAAATATTTTTTTGTTTTGTTTTGTTTTTTTGGGAACGTGACGTGCAGAAACTATCGTACAGCTGACTGACACCCTAATGACGGTGGCTATTTAGACTGCTGCGACCCAGACAAATGTCGCACAGAGATTTTTAGGATCAAGCTATATATACGTGACAGGTAGCAGGTGACTTGGTTGTATTTTGCCACGTACAGAAAGTGTCATCTGGACAGTATATACGGTTTGGAGTGAGTATGCTGAACTGTGACACACAGAAAGGTTACACGCAGCTGTGTGAAATGGATTTGTATCACTCAGCTAAAACAACAAGAAAAAAAAATTTTTTTTCTATATTTTTTTTAAATATTTTTTTGTTTAGTTTTGTTTTTTTGGGAACGTGACGTGCAGAAACTATCATACAGCTGACTGACACCCTAATGACGGTGGCTATTTAGACTGCTGCGACCCAGACAAATGTCGCACAGAGATTTTTAGGATCAAGCTATATATACGTGACAGGTAGCAGGTGACTTGGTTGTATTTTGCCACGTACAGAAAGTGTCACCTGGACAGTATATACGGTTTGGAGTGAGTATGCTGAACTGTGACACACAGAAAGGTTACACGCAGCTGTGTGAAATGGATTTGTATCACTCAGCTAAAACAACAAGAAAAAAAATTTTTTTTTTCTATATTTTTTTTAAATATTTTTTTGTTTAGTTTTGTTTTTTTGGGAACGTGACGTGCAGAAACTATCATACAGCTGACTGACACCCTAATGACGGTGGCTATTTAGACTGCTGCGACCCAGACAAATGTCGCACAGAGATTTTTAGGATCAAACTACAGTATATACTGGCGTATAAGACTACTTTTTAACCCCTTAAAATAATGGCTACAGTGGGGGGTCGTCTTATACGCCGGATATACGGGGGCCGCACTGTGTGAGGTGTTTTTTTTTTCCCCGTCAGCGCGTAGAGAGCCGCTTCCTGGGACCGCCGCGCATGCCCCGCCCCCCTTCTCCTCCCGGTGACTCCCCGCCCCTGCACTAATCCTATTGGTTATACCTCACACAGTGCGGCCCCCTGCTCTTAGCATACTGAAGTAGCATACTATTCTCTATATTCTCAGGAGGATTTTGAAGGCTTTTAAAGGGAAACTGTCATGCCAGCAAGACCTGTTACAATATCGCAGCTTACAGTTATGATCACCAGGCACTTGCTCTCTTGTTTGTTTTGCAAAGTTTTAGCTTTATCGTACATGTTTGAAACAACCTTATGTTTATAAGTGACAGTTTTGCTGCTATATACAGTACCTGCATGTCATATGCATTTGAATTAAAATTAACATGTTGAAATCAAAGCAGACTTTTTTTCATTTGGGAGAGGGGTAGTCTTATACAGTGAGTATATACCAAATTCTATATTTTTAGGGCAGAAGTTGGGGGTCGTCTTATACGCCCAGTCGTCTTATACGCCGGCATATACGGTATATATACGTGACAGGTAGCAAGTGACTTGGTTGTATTTTGTCACGCAGCTGTGTGAAATGGATTTGTATCACTCAGCTAAAACAACAAAAAAAATTATTTTTTTTCTTTTTTTTAATATTTTTTTCTTTTAGTTTTGTTTTTTTGGGAACGTGACATGCAGAAACTATCGTACACCTGACTTACACCCTAATGACGGTGGCTATTTAGACTGCTGCGACCCAGACAAATGTCGCACAGAGATTTTTAGGATCAAGCTATATATACGTGACAGGTAGCAGGTGACTTGGTTTTATTTTGTGACGTACAGAAAGTGTCACCTGGACAGTATATACGGTTTGGAGTGAGTATGCTGAACTGTGTCACACAGAAAGGTTACATGCAGCTGTGTGAAATGGATTTGTATCACTCAGCTAAAACAACAAAAAACTAATTTTTTTTCTATATTTTTTTGTATTTTTGTTTTTTTTGGAACGTGACGTGCAGAAACTATCGTAGAGCTAACTGACAAGCTACTGACGGTAGCTATTTAGACTGCGACCCAGACAAATGTCGCACAGAGATTTTTGGGATCAAGCCATACACGTGACAGGCAGCAAATGACTTGGTTGTATTCGGTGACATACAGAAAGTGTCACCTGGACTGAAAATAGTGAGTGTACTGAACTGTGACACACAGAATGGTTCGACACTGCTGTGTGCAATGGATTTGTATCACTGAGATATAACATAAAAAAATAAAAGGGGGTTATACATGGCGATAGCTGCACTACTAGTGCCAGTCAGCCAAGTGACAAAAAAAAAAAATGTCTTCTAGCCCTTAGAAGGGCTGTTGGGTTCTTTGTGGGTGATCCCTGCCTAACAGACAACTAAATGCAGGCCCTAACACTGTCCCTGAAAGGCAGCAGCTCTATCCCTAACGACATCCTGACGGCATCTGAGCCGAGCACCGCGGCCAGTCGGTAGTATATTCCAGGGTCACCTGATCAGGCCAGCCAACCCCTGCTATCGACATGTAAGGGCCCCACGTGATGCTGGGTGGTACGCAGAGTCTCCTGGCTTGTGATTGGCTGTGTTTTTAGGCGCCAAAAAAGCACGATGCGGAAGTTGCCATTTCCTCGAGCATGGCGAGATAGTCGTCCGAGCAGCGAGCACTTACGAGTACCCTAATGCTTGAACGAGCACAAAGCTCGGACGAGCATGCTCGCTCATCTCTAATCATTATACATGTATACAGGTATATCTTCTAACAATTGCTAAATTAATGAGGGAAATAAGAGACCAAAATCTACAAAAGAAGAAATGGATTATGAATGGATTATGTTAACACTTGGCATTACAACTTTATTATCACTCTTTCCATAATAGATGATTCTGAAATTAGCACACAGTGGTATTTCCTTAATTTTCTGTAATATAAAAGTATCCGCTGCCTACTTACCAAGAATATCCTGGATTCTACCTAAAATGAAGATAAACGTTGACAGAGTGCAAAGAATAGCAACTCTTTATTAAAAATCCAATGCTCATCAAATTATATAGCGCAGCATAAATCAAGACTAGGTAATTTATATTATAAAGCAGAGCAAACATTTTCATTTCATTCTGACAAGAGCAAAAGGGACAGTACTCATGCTATGTATGCAAATAGTGATACATCTCATTACAGTCACATAGTGACAATCCCTTCTTTAGTCTTACTGTTTGGTACAGCCACAGCAAAAAAATTGCTCTGGGCATATGTATTAAACTAACCGTAAATACATAAACAGTCAATTTCATATAACCATGCTTCTTTTTTAAAGAAATTATCCTGTCAATCCCATAAAAACATCACACAAAGTGACATAATCTGGTTGTATCCACCGCCATAAGATCTGTATAGCCTACATGCATACAAATGACATCTACGCTTTCAATAAGAAGCAGACTAAGTGCTAAGAAAACTGGCTAAATTTTATTTCTAAGGTTTGTACATTAGTTAGTGTTTATCATCCATCAGCACTCTTCGTGCCCGAATATCAGGCTGTTTAATATAGCCTTAAGTATTCAACCTTAAAATCTTTTAAATACTTAAAATAATACTCAACATTTATAGTAGGGAGTAAAATTGAAGTAAGGCCTTACGGATATGCAGAACACAGATACCGGCTGTGTGCGTACTGCACTTTGTGGACCACACATGGCCACAACCATAGAAATGAACAGATTTGGCATATTTGGCAGAGTTGGAATATTTTTTCCCAGGTTTCTATTGAAATATGCCAACATTTGGTAAAGAATTGACATAGAAAATGCTTCAAATTCATTACTACAAGAATACCACTATAACAGTACAAAATAATGTATGTGAAGGAGACCTCAATTAAACAACACACATGAAATAGTTTTTGTCTAAATTATAAACAGGGAGAAAATGGATCAGGCATATTCAGATCTAACATGCTTAATTCCCCTTTCCCCCAACATCTGTCATTGGTGACAGACAAAAGGTGTCACTACAAATAAAATATTTGCTAGTTCCATGAAAATTGGCATATTAAGACAACCTTTTTCGCATGTGTAGGGTTCTAGACTGAAGGGGGAAATATTTTAAGTCAATTTAGCTTTAGTCTGCACCAAACTTATCAAACTATGCATGTTTGTTAAGTTTGGTCTATATATAAACCTTCTGGGAAGAATTGATCACTCCTTCACTCCAGAATTCTGTCTTCAAAAAGTCACAAAATAGCGGCTTTGCAACTTTTTGAAGTTACATGCAAAAATGTTGTGAGTTTTTACTTTTTTTCCACCACTCACTCTATTTTTGAAAATTGGATGGTAAAGTGGGCGTTCTTAGCTATGTTAATTAGTTTCAATCCAGATTTTTGACTGATTTTTTTTTTTTAATAGATCACAGACTCATTCCAGTACAAGGATGGAGAAACATTTTTAAAAAGGGCTTAAAGATACACCAAATGTAGCAAACACCATGTGACATTTGATAAATTTGCTGCAAAAAAATCCAACATAGGCTACTGCAAACTCACTCTAAATATTATTATCGTGGTAAATTACCCCCCTTTTGTCTAGAAATGCTACTTATTTTCTACACCACTGGAGTGACTGTGGGACTGTTTGTTTTTGTGACTTTTTGAAAAGTCTTTGAAAGTTCCAGTTGTAAATCTGAAGGGAAAAGAGAGGAGACATGTGATGGACCATATGGTTAGTTGAAAAGCTGTTGCAGAGAGGCTTACGGTATCTCAACTGACACAACACTGTAATTGGCAGTATTTCAATTCCAGCGCGCTTGCTGCATGTTTCAGTCGGGTGCCAGAAAAGCCAACTCACACCCAGATACACAGAAGAAAAGAAAAAGGTCAGCACACTGTTCCTTAAGGAAGGTAAGTTTCACCAGCATATACTAAATACAGTTGCTTATTTGATGTCAGATAAACCATTTGAGTGACCGGACAGGTCAAAATTAGTGATGAGCGAACATGTTCGGCCGAATACACTATTCGGTCGAACATGGCGGAGCTCGTGACCATGGTGGCGCCATGCTCGAGTCTCTTCCCCGCACGCTAATTAGCCAATTAGCGTGCGGGAAGGTGCTGGCATTCACTGTAATGCCAGTAGCCATGTTAGCTACTGGCATTACAGTAATTGGCTGGCCGGGAACGCGTCATCGGGTGCTATAAAGCACCCGGTGACATGTGACCAGATCATACCGAGCAGGGAGAGCTGTTGCAAGCAGGGACAGACAGAGTAGGGACAGAAGAATGCTAGGCAGGGATAGAATTTCTGTTTCAAAGACCCAAAAGCCCTTTTAAGGGCTATTATATCTTGCTGGCAAACTTTTTATTTTACTTTGGGGGTGTTAAAAATAGCGCTAGGTGGCCTGCCATTAATGCCACCTGTGCAGCTGCTGCATGCTGTATGTTACTCTCTGTATACTATATACCTGACATCCTTTGCTGTTAAGCCTGCAGTACCTTTTTGCGTCTTGCTGTATAAAATTTGCACAAGGAGGGACTTAGGGATACTGTAGGGATAGGATTTGGCTAGGCAGGGATAGTGTTTCTGTTCAAAAGTCACAAATGTCCACTGTTAAATCTGGCTGCATTTTGTTTTTATTTTGGAGAAAAAAGAACGCAAGTGTGCCTGATGCTAATACCACATGCACAGCGTGTGCATTAGAACCATTCTGTAGTCTATATACCTGACATTGTTGCTATTTTTTCTACCGTTAATTAAGGCCGCAGTTCCTCAGCTGCGTCTACTGTATAACATTTCCGCAAGGAGGGACATATAGTGTAGGGATAGGATTTGGCTAGGTAGGACTAGTGTTTCTGTTCCAAAGTCACAAAAGTCCATTGTTATATCTGGCTGCATTTTTTTTCTTTTGGGGCAAAAAGAACGCAAGTGTGCCCTGACACTACCAGTACGTGCACAGCGTGTGTATTAGAACCTTTCAAAAGTCTATATACCTGACATCCATTGTTATATTTTCTACTGTTAATTTAGGCCACAGTTTCTCATTTGCGTCCGCAGTTTAACTTGTGCAAGGAGGGAATTATACTGTAGGGTTAGGATTTGGCTAGGTAGGGCTAGTGTTTCTGTTCAAAAGACACAAAAGTCCATTGTTATATCTGGCTGCATTTTTTTTTTCTTTTGGGGCAAAAAGAACACAAGTGTGCCTGACACTACCAGCACATGCACAGTGTGTTTATTAGAACCTTTCAAAAGTCTATATACTTAACATCCGTTGGTATTTTTTCTACCATTAATTTAGGCCGCAGTTCCTCATTAGCGGCTGCTCTATAATGTTTGCGCATTCTAAATATTTGACATTCGGTCAAATTTTTCTGATCTTACACATAATAAAAATCTGCACTACTGTACTTGTGACAAAGTTGCATATATAGTATATAATATGCACAAGGCGAGCAGTAAGGGATGGGGAAGTGGGCGTGCTGCTGATGGTGAACGCAAAGGCCATGGCTCTGGGAGCGGTGAAACTGTGCCTGCTGGCAGAGCCCAGGAAACAAAGTCATCCAAAACTCCTAGCTTCATGTCACAGTTTCCAGGGCGGCGCAAGACACAATTCTTGTCACCACACCAGTACGAGCAAGTAGTCGGTTGGATTTCAGCTGATAATGCTTCCAGTCGGTTAAGCACCACCCTCTCTTCCACAAAGTCCAATCTCAGTAGCCAAGAGTCTGGGCAACCGCATCCTCATCCTGATCCTCCTTCCTCCCACCATGCAGATTCTGGGCAAAGAACTAATCCCACATTCGGATATTCCGAGGAGCTTTTTTTATCACCGTTCCATGGCTTGGGCCTCTCACCAAGGCCGCTCGAAGTGGGACATGAGGAGATATTGTGCCCTGATTCCCAACCTATTGAGCAAACACAGTCTGAAGAAGATGACGGTGGGGAACGGTAAGTAGCGTCTCACGAGGTGCATGATGATGATGAGACACAGTTGCCAATAAGTCAAGGGCAACTAGTGCCTCAAGAGATTGTTGATGAGGATGAGACGCAGTTAAGTCTGGTTCTTGTTAGCTCACCATGTCAGGAGGAGGAACAGAGTGAGGAAGTGGAAGAGGAGGTGGTGGACGATGAAATCGCTTACCCAACTTGGAAAGGTGGCAAGCCAAGCGAGGACAGCAGTACAGAGGAGGAGGGATTCGGAGCACCGCAACAGACTGGAAGAGGCAGTGGGGTGGCAAAAGGGAGAAGGCAGGCCACACCAACCAGGCCCGCAACTGTTCCCCGGAGCAGCCCCTTGGGGCAAGCTCCCTTGCCTAGGGTTAGGTGTTCTGCAGTTTGATGTTTTTTTGAGGAAAGTGCTGATGATAAACGGATTGTAATTTGCAACTTGTGCCGTACCAAGATGAGCAGGGGCGTAAACACCAGCAACCTGACTACCACCAGCATGATCCGCCACATGTCAGCAAAGCACCCTAAAAGGTGGGCTGAACGCCTGGGTCCACAATCTATGTCTGCAGGTCACACCACTGGCTCCTCTTCTCCTCTGTTACCTGCTATCCAAGACACAGCAGCATGTCACCCACAATTTTTTCGACGGTCAGCTTAGCAGCAGCATGTCAACCATAATTTTTTTCGACGGTCAGCTCAGCAGCAGCATGTCACCCATAATTTTTCTACACGGTCAGCTCTGCTGCATGTCACCCATAATTTTTAACATGTTCAACTCTGCTGCATGTCACCCATAATTTTTAATACGTTCAGCTCCTCTGCATGTCAACCATAATTTTTTACACACTCAGCTCTGCTGCATGTCAACCATAATTTTTTACATACTCAGCACTGATGCATGTCACCCATAATTTTTTTACACGGTCAGCTCTGCTGCATGTCAACCATAATTTTTTACACGGTCAGCTCAGCAGCAGCACGTCACCCCTATTGTTTTTGAGTATCAGCGGCAGGCCATCAACCCGAATTTTTCAAGGGTGTGTCTGATGCACTCCTTTATGTGTAATAAAGGGGGTATTGGAATTTCTGTTCCTTGTAATTTTTGGCAGCCCTTTCACATTGTGCATAGGCTTTATGAGTGTAGGAGTCCCACAATTATACCACAATGTGAATGAGGCCCTCCTTTATGTGATATACCGGTTGTATCGGAGTGCCTCATCCATGTAATTTTTGGCAGTACTTGCGCTTAACGTACAAGTAAATATATGTTTCCTAAGAATATTTCCTGTAAAATCAATGTTATCTTGGGTTTTGGGGGAGTATTTTTGTCATTCCATAAAAGTGGCATAATAGTCGGACATCAACGTTAATAGCAGTGACTTTGGTGTCCAAGATGCATCCAGACATCCTCCCTATGCTGTTCCCTAAACATTTCAGTGGTCTTTCCATCATTTTCTCACGTTTTTGCAGAGCAGGGGGTGCCTGGTCTTCTCCCATAGACTTCCATTATACTCGGGTGCTTGGCCGAGCACTCGAGCACCACCTAGTGTTCGGCCGAGCACCCGAGCATCGGGGTGCTCGATCATCACTAGTCAAAATCCCATCCATGGATGTGATCTGAAGAAGGAGCTTCTCCGGCTCTAAA
The DNA here is from genome assembly GCA_900303285.1 of Rhinella marina. Lineage (NCBI taxonomy): Eukaryota > Metazoa > Chordata > Amphibia > Anura > Bufonidae > Rhinella > Rhinella marina. The sequence goes on from ONZH01011541.1 coordinate 13,386, forward strand.
ACGTTTTATCTGACATAAAATAAATGACTGTCTTCAGTATATGCTTGTCATACTTACCTTCCATAACGAGCAGTGTGCGGACCTTCATCTTTCCTTCTGTAAATCTTGAGTGAAACTGATTAAAATAGCTACAGTACCCACAAAACTTGAGTAAATGGAGTAAAAATTCAAAAAGTAGCAACATTTTTGCGCAAGTAACCTTTTTTTCAGGACAGAATACTGGAGTGCAGAATTTACAAATTCTCCCCAGAGAAGCCAGGGGAAATTAGATATAAAATACAATACTCTATAATAGTTGATAATATATTAAATTATAAATACCAGCACACATTTATTAATACCTTCTAATATTTAGACAGTGTAAACGGTCTAGACAGTCTCAAACTATGCCAAACTTACCACTATGGCTGATGCTGGATAAATCCAGTACCTTGACTTTCTAGACTAAGTTTGTGCCATATATTAGTTGGCTTACTTTACGCCAGATTCATGTACCAAACTTTTTAATTCTCGCATCACAAGCTACACCTCTTTCCAGTAGATCACATCCCATTTTGAGCTAAGCCACTCCCCTTTCCAGGTGCACCTTAAAAAGTGTTTAAAACATAATAGTGTGTTGAAAAGCATGTACACCAGCTTTTTGGAGCAAATTATGCCAGAATAATAAATAGTGCATTTTGATTAATAGTTTTCCCTAACTTGTTTCTTTTCTTAGACTTTTTTTAAATTTAGAAGTAAACATATATTGTTATCTTTATGTTTTGTGATGTTATTACTCCTTATTTTAAAAGAGGGCTAATGTCAGTCCTAATCTTTGAAATGTAAATTACCTATAAATGGCAATAGATTTACCATGTGAATCCTCAGATGATAAAATTAGCTTACATAGGTCTCATTTTCCATAAAGAAATGTATGCTAAAATGAAAGCGATAAACAAGATGCTCTGAAGACATCTCATAATCTTGTGTCAACAAACTCAAACAGCAATGACTCATTATAAATAATTCTAGGTGTTGTTTATGCACTGAGGAACACTTAGTTTTCTTGCCAAATTCTGTAAGAGTCTGACAGAAATCAGGCCAATTGCGTAATTGCTATAATGCTCTCTCAACTCATAAAATCTGCATTGAATCTTGGTTTGTTGGCAGCGCTCTCTGCTCACTGACTTTCTTATTGCCAAGTGATTTTCATTTGCTCATTGTAAAACTGCATTTAAATGTAAGTCTCCCACAGCATATAAATTAGCTCAACTAGTCATTTGATTGCTATAGTTGTTTGTGCATGTTCTTATTACAATGAGAAAATATACAAGAGAAAATTATTCTTGTGTCTGTTTCATGGAAAGGAGCATCAATAATCACGCTTCCCTGCCCCATCCAGCCTTCATTTCATTGTATAATCTTTCAGTTAGGAAGCCGTATTAAAATGTGCGTTGTCAAAACTGAAGCAGCCTTTTAACTGTGTCAGCAAGTTAAGCACAAATACACTGTAAAAGTGAAGGTTTCTTGTAGTCAAATATACTAAAATCACAGAAAATTCTGTGAGTGACATAAAGGGACAGTGTCACCTACAATTCTTTTGTCAGTTAAAACCACTTAGCAACACATATACTTTTTTCTTATTTTTTTTTATTTGTTTTTATTTCTGATTATGTGGGTGGTCATCTTGTCTTAGTTGTTAACAGCATTTAGAGAAATGTTTTACAGAAGCCACCATAGACACAATAGATAGGAGCAGACCTCATTGACTTTTATGAAAGACTATTCTAGGCATGCTCTGTGACCTGGTAGTGGTTAGGAGGGAGTAGATAAGCTGTAATATCACCTATTGTCAATGGTGGATCCTGTGTCTGTCTATCTATGTCTCTATATAAATATGTGATATCAGTCATTCTAATCCTGCATGTAATGATAAGCAGATATCTTCAGTAAAGTGATCTTTATAGACCAAGAAGTGGCACCTATTATTAGGCTTAGTGGCCAGTGAGAAAACATCATGGTTTTATTTATTGTTTTATATAGATATTGACAAGGAAAATTAAAAATAATATCATCAGAAATGTCTTTGAAACATGTTTAACCTAAAATCTTGATTTAAACAATAGGTCATTTTCTGATGGCTCATTCCCTTTAAGAACATTTTTCCAAAATCAAGTTTTATTGAATTGAGTTTGAATTATTGAAAACTAGGAATCTCTTCTTCTTCCTGGTGACATCAGTAAAGTGGTGACATGGTGCAGTAATTTTCTTTCAGACCAAATATGACCACAATTTAACAGTCATCACTTGAATGATAAGTAGTCAGTGGTGAATGGGAAAAATAGTAACCCCCTTAACCTCACACGTCATACACCCTACATTTGAAATATAGTCAAAGATCTCAAAAAGGCCATATCTTTGAGAAAATTATCTCTGATTTAGGTCATACTTTTGGTGATGGATGTTTATTTCCATGGCAATTGCAAGACAACATAAGTGAACCTTATAAAATTAGATGGAATTTGATTCTATCCTTCTTGGCAGTATGATTCAATTCATCAATATTTCTTTATTGCCTTATGTGCACAGCCCTCTTTAGGTCATAGCACAACATTCAAATAGGGTTAAGGTCAGAACTGCAACTTGGCTATTCCAAAACACAAAGCTTCTTCTTTTTCAACCATTCTTTAGTTGATTTACTTGTGTGCTTTGGGTCAATGCCTTATTATATCATCCATCTCTTACATTGTCCTGTAAAAAAATGATTGCAAGATGTCCAGGCCCTATCAGCAAAGTAGCCAAAGCCATGTTGCATCACAGTTGGTTTGGTCAGTGTGCAGTGTTTTCTCTCTCCATTTCACAGGAAATAGCTCAAATGCTTGCAACATGGTAGAAATCGTATAAACAAGACTAATTGAAAAAATGTTTTTTTTATTATAGTTACATGGGTGTAATAAAGGATTGTGTACAAGTATTATTCATCTCCACTAACATCCACATTTTCCTAGGTCACAAATTATTGCTTTATTGTCATAAATGTACCATTTAGCAGCAAAAATACCTGTTACTGGCAGAATTGGTCAAATTATCTATACATCTACCACTTACTTAAAGACATTTTACTGCTTGCATGAACCTCCTTTAAAGTAATCATTTATAAAGGTAGCTATAATTTTGTAAGCTATTTATTTTACCTTTCTTGCGCTGTATTTTCTAATTTGGGTTGTGGTCACATGATCATGTCCTTGTAGCTCTTTCTTAGTTTCTGTAATATTATGTCCATGAGTGTGTCAAAGCCTCAACAGGGGCAATGACAGGGGAGTGTCTATGTAACTAGCTGGTGGAGGGAGCTATAAACAAGATGTGCATTGCTAGGGGCAGTGCTGGGGCTGTGGCACAGAAATGAGAATTACATCATGGGTTTGGTTGGGTACACAACAGGAAGTAGATGGAAACAAACCAGAGTGTTTTGTTTACATGGTGAGGTATGGCGAAGAGTCCAAATTGAAGAGAAAAAATCATGGAAGGTATACATGAGGTAAGCAACTATCTCTTAAAATCCATTGTAATGCCAGAAAAATCCTTTATGTCTCGGTGTTTGTAACATATAGGTCAACAATGTGAAAAAGGAACAATTTTGGGAAACTGACCAACTTACTTATATATTAAATTGATATTCAAGCTACAGTATAGCTAGCAACAAGTATATTGAAGAAACTCTCACTGTTCATGATAACAAGGCATCTTCAGCATTTTTATACACAGTGTCACACCCTCCAGGCAATGTTAAGAGACTTGCAATTGAGCTACATTAACAAATAAAAGGGATTCTAATTTTTGAGATTTAAAGAGGTCTGACTTGCCCCAGATAACAAAGATAAATGTGAAAAAAAAAAAAAATTTTATTCATCCATCTAAAAATGTGTATATATAAGACATTGTGAGCAACAGTAGCTTTAAAAATACTCTGGAGCCAGCGCAAATTGTGTTATATTATATATGGCTAAATGGATGGGTGGTGTCTGTGCACAAACGAACCCAAACCCACTGCCTGCTAATTGCCTAAAACTATTTAAGTCAGTTGTATTCACTGACACTGACGTTACCCTATGCACTGATCGTTAGACAATGGCACCCGCTGCATGTAAAGTGGTGACAGAGGGAGCGGACTTCCTCTGTCTCCCATCGGCACCCCGCAAATGCAATGAACTCCCTAGACCAGCTTTGAGTAATTTCCAGCAGCCTGCGCCTCTCTGGCACAGCCTGCTGATCAATATTCGAATAGCATTGCCATTAAAATACAATGCGCTGTAGGGATAGTGCATTGCACTTTAAAAGCAATCAGAATGCTGTTTGTTATAGTCCCCTTGTGGGACTTTTAAGTGGTAAAGAAAGAGAAAAAACATTTATTAAATTAAAAAAATCTATTAAAAAATTTTCCATTAATAATATGCTTTTCAATGAAAAAAATTGCAAAAAAAATATCCCCCATATGTTTGGTATTGACACGTCTATAACGACCCGCACTACATGAATATCATGTAAATTATACCCTACGGTGAACGCCGTAAAACAAAATTTAAAAAAAGACAGAATTGCTCATTTATTCTTAGGGATTGTTCACATCACCGTCATCGTTATAACGGAAAACAACGGAATCCATAAGACGGATATCAAAACAGACACCTTTAGAGGCATTCCGTTTTGATCCGTCATAATAGAAATATATAGACAAGTATAAAGGATACGTCTGGTTCCCGTTATGCTGGACGGAAAACAAAGTTTGGTCGACCCTCGGAGGACCCTCTCGTACTCTAGGGGGCCAGTTCGATCAGATAACCCGATTAGTCGTAAATATATTAGAACCATTTATATGTTTCCTTCTACTTCATAGATGTTGTTTTTCCTTCTTTTGGATCAATTCTTTAGAATAATAGGTTGAGCTAAACTGGTCCATGTCTATTTTTTCAACTTTACTATGTTACCATTTCTTCTTAACTCTGTAATATTACAGATGAATGCCATACAACAGCAGACCATAACAGTCAGTCATCATTTTCTCTGAAAATTTAAGGAGTTTATATCTCATTGATTACTATAAACTATCACATACTTTTAAATATTATAAAATACATTTTAATGAATACTCCCAGCATGAACCATTCTAGTATCAAACGTTTTCATCATTTTTTTTATACCAGCAAAAGATAATTCATAAAGCACAACGAGCATAGCGGTGCATAATAGCAAACCATACAGGTCTAGCTAACAAAGCACTTCTTCCTGTGCAGTTCAATAAAAGTCCCTTTACACGAGACGATGTAAAAGCAGATTGTCGGGAAGAAGGTATTCCTTTTAGACATTCTGCTGATCGTTAACGGAGGAGACCAGTGTATTTACATGCACTGATATCCTCCAGCATCTCCAGAGTATGGGGAGGCGCGATCGCTAATGCCATTGTTCTTCCCCATACCGACTTGTTGTTTCCCGACAGCACGAACTGCCACCATGAAACAGGGATTTTTGTGCTGCACGAACGATCGATCGGTGCTGCATTTACACCGCAATAACATCACTAACGGGTGTTACTATGAATGCTCATTTTTGCTGAGCTGTCAATTCTCGGCCCGTGTGAAGAGCCCTTAAAAATACTAAGTAAAATCAGATGCATCACTGTCTTCATCCACAGTTAAAGTACCTTTAGCATGTGTTCCCCGGAAGCATGATTCATAATTTGGTAAGAAAATACTTTTGTAAATTACCTCATTTGAAAATTCATTTGTCTTAATATCTATAGAGGTTAGAAACTGGTTGTCTACATTCAGCATTTGATAATGTGATCGTTTTATGTCGATTGATATACTTTCAAGAAAACGGTAATGACAAAAGAAATTAGAAGTTATTTTGCTAAATATATCTTTATTGCTACATGCAGCCCAGGCTGTTTTGGCAACTATCATTCATTTACATTAAGGAGTAAATTATTGTGCTTCAACCAAACAGACATAAGTGCTCTATTATTACGCTAGAGAATCACTATACTAAATCAGAGCATAAAATATACAAAGCACAGGGTTCTTCAAAACCAGTTGGTTAAGGCAAGGATGCATTCACTTGTTGCAGCTAGAAAATAATCTGCCCATACTGTATGAATTACATTTTATAAATAGTCAAATATAGTTCCTCAGTGAATTGAAATATATCTATATGCTATCTGGTGTCAGTGGAAATAATGTATTGCTGTATTTCTCTTGGATGGATTTAAACAAATTGTATTAGGACATGATTTGGAACCTTATTAAGGTGGATTCAGATCGTGTTGTGCTTCAGGATGCCATGTTTTCTCATAAATGGTGCTTAGCATAATGGCTCCTGGCAATATCCTACACAGCTACTACATGTCTTTGGCAGGCATTAGATGGTTATATTACTTCTTAAACCTAGCAAGTCTACACTGCTCAGCTTTTCTACTAGCATGATGACAACCTAGGAGCCAGAGTTGTGGAATAATGTTTTTTTTAATATTTACATGCTAAATTGCTGAAGATATATATATATATATATATACACATATAGGTATTAGAAAGCATTGCTGTGTGTGTTCAGGCATAAAGGTGGTAAGCCCCCACACAAAGCCATTTTATATATTCTGTATATCCAGTTCACACTAAGATAGCAAATGTTGGTTGTTTTTTGCATGAAATAATACAAAATAGTAATAATAATTAAAATTTACCCAACACTGTTTACCAAAATGGTAGAGTTTCTACATTCTCTTAGTATGGAAAAATCAAAATCCAAATCTCATGAAATCAGAGCCTGAATACCCAAAATATGGCAAAGAAATAAGAAATGTTTCAAATTATCAGTTACATGAAGAAACCTGGGCAAACTGCAAAATGTGTAACAGGGCCCCCCATGTACCATATGCTATTTATATCACTAGTAGAGAAGAGCAAAGTTCTCAAAAATTTGATTTGGCTGCTTTGTCGAATTTCACAAAGAAATTTGAAACGTTACGAATTACTTCTTTATGAATCGCATTGCATTGTATGTAGCGTGCGCAATGACGAGGAACGGCAATTGCGTTGTACCCCCTTCGTTAAACCCCTCAGATGTTATGCAAATCGCTGATCTCAATATCTGACATTAAAATTGAGGGCTTTCAGGGGTTTATCAGGGTTTAAAAAAAAAACATATTCACCTTATCCATTTGCTTGCAGTGAGGCCATCGCGGCCATCTTGATTGAAGAAATCATGTGAAGTCACCATGCCCAACCAGCGTGCTAATGTGATGTCACCTCGCACAAGATTTTGCACAGTTTCTACAGTCAAAATGGATAAGTATGTATTTGGTGAGTACTTTTTTTTTTTTACATAACAAACTTAAATAAAGATGAAAAAGATAGGGGTGGAGATCACCAGAATTTTAGAGTGAAGACAGCAGAAGGATATTTCTCCCATAAAACATTTACTTTAATAATTCGCTTCAAAGAGAGTATGTCACACAGATCTTTTTTTTTCAAAAAATATTTTAGATCCCGGTAGAGGGGGTAGAGGGAGGGGGGATTCTATTCCCTGGTATACCCTATTAATAGGTCCTTAGCCCAGGGACACCCCCTAATGGTAGAGGTGCCCTGTCCCCGTATCTAAGTCTACCAATCCCTATTAAACTCTGATAGGGAAACACTATAACATTAGGGATACAATGTCTACGCCTAATTATAGAAATCCTTAATAGGATAAATCATCAACACCTTAGTACTGAACCCCAATGCATTTCACCCAGCTTGTGGGCTCCTCAGGGGGTGATTATGAAGGTAGTAAAAATAGGAACAGAAATAATAATCGTAAATTCCCAAATAAATAGCACAGACATGGGAGGGCAAGGAACAATAGGGTACTTGCTCCTGCCAACAACAGACGGTGAGATGATCACTAGAGATGAGCGAGTAGTATTCGACCGAGCCGGTATTCGATCGAATACTACGCTATTCGTCATACTTGATTTCGATCGAGTATAACGGCGATGACGCACTTAAAATTCGTTTCCCCTCCCACCTTCCCTGGCGCTTTTTTTACACCAATCACTATGCAGGGGGGGTATGACAGGTCCTCGGAGCACGCTGGCATCGTGAGAACGCCGTCTACATGCATTGGCTGGAAAAACCATGTGACCTCGAATCATAAAAACTCAGCTCTTCCTGCTCGTTCGCATATGCTGCATGAACGTAGTCAGGGACAGAGGCCCGAGCAGCGAGAGACAGGCTTTAGCTGTATGAAAGTCAGGCAGGACCCCAAAAGTATATAACAGAAGCTCAGAATATCGCATTTACCACCATATATACCGGCTACCAGCGGACAGGAGAGTGATTGACAGCCCTTATCAGGGCTACTATACTGCACGGTATATAGGTTATTCTAACTATATACACTCTGCACAGAACGGCTACTTTATTGAGGGATAGCTGCTGGAGTAGGGACAGAGAGAGGCATTAGTGGTGTATTAGCACCTATATACAAATCTATATTTGGTACTACTGTTGTGCGTTCTGTGTGCCAACAAAACCCTGTTATATACCTGGTGTGTATACGCACCATTTGACATTCTGGAAGTATACGGCTGTATACGCCAAAATTTTTTTTTTAAATAAAGTATATTTGGCACCACTGTTGTGCGTTCTGTGTGCCAGCAAAACCCTGTTATATACCTGGTGTGTATATGCACCATTTGACCTTCTGGCAGTATGCGGCTGTATACGCCAAGTACTTTTCTAAAAAATAAAGTATATTTGGCACCACTGTTGTGCGTTTTGTGTGCCAGCAAAACCCTGTTAATATACCTGGTGCGTATAGGCATCTATTGACCTTCTGGCAGTATACGGCTGTATAGCCAAGTGTTCTCCTAAAAAATAAAGTATATTTGGCACCACTGTTGTGCGTTCTGTGTGCCAGCAAAACCCTGTTAATATACCTGGTGCGTATAGGCATCTATTGACCTTCTGGCAGTATACGGCTGTATAGCCAAGTGTTCTCCTAAAAAATAAAGTATATTTGGCACCACTGTTGTGCGTTCTGTGTGCCAGAAAAACCCTGTTAATATACCTGGTGCGTATAGGCATCTATTGACCTTCTGGCAGTATACGGCTGTATAGCCAAGTGTTCTCCTAAAAAATAAAGTATATTTGGCACCACTGTTGTGCGTTCTGTGTGCCAGCAAAACCCTGTTAATATACCTGGTGCGTATAGGCATCTATTGACCTTCTCGCAGTATACGGCTGTATACGCCAAGTGTTCTCCTAAAAAATAAAGTATATTTGGCACCACTGTTGTGCGTTCTGTGTGCCAGCAAAACCCTGTTAATATACCTGGTGCGTATAGGCATCTATTGACCTTCTCGCAGTATACGGCTGTATAGCCAAGTGTTCTAAAAAATAAAGTATATTTGGCACCACTGTTGTGCGTTCTGTGTACCAGCAAAACCCTGTTAATATACCTGGTGCGTATAGGCATCTATTGACCTCTGGCAGTATACGGCTGTATAGCCAAGTGTTCTCCTAAAAAATAAAGTATATTTGGCACCACTGTTGTGCGTTCTGTGTGCCATCAAAACTCTGTTAATATACCTGGTGCGTATAGGCATCTATTGACCTTCTGGCAGTATACGGCTGTATACGCCAAGTGTTTAAAAAAAAAAAAAGTATATTTGGCACCACTGTTGTGCGTTCTGTGTGCCAGCAAAACCCTGTTAATATACCTGGTGCGTATAGGCATCTATTGACCTTCTGGCAGTATACGGCTGTATAGCCAAGTGTTCTCCTAAAAAATAAAGTATATTTGGCACCACTGTTGTGTGTTCTGTGTGCCAGAAAAACCCTGTTAATATACCTGGTGCGTATAGGCATCTATTGACCTTCTGGCAGTATACGGCTGTATAGCCAAGTGTTCTCCTAAAAAATAAAGTATATTTGGCACCACTGTTGTGCGTTCTGTGTGCCATCAAAACTCTGTTAATATACCTGGTGCGTATAGGCATCTATTGACCTTCTGGCAGTATACGGCTGTATACGCCAAGTGTTTAAAAAAAAAAAGTATATTTGGCCCAACTGTTGTGCGTTCTGTGTGCCAGCAAAACCCTGTTAATATACCTGGTGCGTATAGGCATCTATTGACCTTCTGGCAGTATACGGCTGTATAGCCAAGTGTTCTCCTAAAAAATAAAGTATATTTGGCACCACTGTTGTGCGTTCGGTGTGCCAGCAAAACCCTGTTAACATACCTGGTGCGTATAGGCATCTATTGACCTTCTGGCAGTATACGGCTGAATAGCCAAGTGTTCTCCTAAAAAATAAAGTATATTTGGCACCACTGTTGTGCGTTCTGTGTGCCAGCAAAACCCTGTTAATATACCTGGTGCGTATAGGCATCTATTGACCTTCTGGCAGTATACGGCTGTATAGCCAAGTGTTCTCCTAAAAAATAAAGTATATTTGGCACCACTGTTGTGCGTTCTGTGTGCCAGCAAAACCCTGTTAATATACCTGGTGCGTATAGGCATCTATTGACCTTATGGCAGTATACGGCTGTATAGCCAAGTGTTCTCCTAAAAAATAAAGTATATTTGGCACCACTGTTGTGCGTTTGTCACGAGTGGTCTTGCATCTGGAATCAGACGTTCTGCGCGGCTTTCTAAGTGACAGGTTTGACAGGCTATTCCCTGTGGTTTGGGTGCTGTTCACCACACCCCTTTCCCTCAGCTGTTGCCGCTGGGCAATTAGCTGTCTCCTACTTACCTCTTCCTCTCCCAGTATCCCTTGCGGTTTATATCTGCTACTTACCTGGTTGAGAGTGGTGTGGATCTCGGCTGAGATCCTGTTGCTGAGTTCTACTTAAAGTTAAGTGTTTTCCCTTCCTTTGGTTATTCCTGTTTGAGTCTCCTGTTCCTCCGTACGCTTGGAGGAACGGGTTACTCTCTTGTGTCATTAGACTGCAGGGTGTTCTAGGGTTTATTCAGATCAGGTTTCTGTGTATGAGCTTTCCTACCACCCGGGTTAGTTCATACTGGTAGCCAGTTAGGGCCTAGTCTTAGGGTCCCCTGCAGGAGGTGACCAGTTCCCTGGTTTTGTCTGTTCC
>ONZH01011542.1:0-17874 GCA_900303285.1 Rhinella marina
GTGGCACAGGTTGCACACCACAGTCCGTCGGTCATCCTCACTTTCTTTAAAGAACCTCCAGACTTGCGAACATCTAGGCCTCGCCACGGGAGCTTCATTACGTGAAACAGTTGCTGCTGATGCACCAGCTCTGGCTTCTCCCTCTGGCCACACCACTGCCTCTTACAACCTGTTCTGGTGCAGCACTCGCCTCCGCCTCAGAAGCACTGTCTTCACTCGGCATATCAACCCAGCTTGGGTCAGTCACCTCGTCATCCTCCGATTCCTCAGTCTGCTCCCCCCTCGGACTTCCTCCCCTAACAACAACTTCACCACTGTCTGACAACCGTGTCTCCTCATCGTCTGACACCTCTTTACAAACTTCTTCCACTAACTCAACATTGTCGTCATCATCATCACCCACAGACTGCGACAGTTGGAAAACTTGTGCATCGGGAACGAGGTCAGCAGCAACCTGAGAAGTGGTTTGTGACTCTGGGAAGGGTCCAGAAAACAGTTCCTGAGAGTATGCCGGATCACATTCCAAATTTTCCTGGGAGGGGGCAGACTGGGGGGAAGGAGGTTGAGGTGGAGGAGCCAGAGGAGTGCTCCCTTGGGTAACGTGGGTGGACTGCGTGGAAGACTGACTGGTGGACAAATTACTTGAAGCATTGTCCGCAATCCACGAGATCAGCTGTTCGCACTGTTGTGGTTTCAACAGTCCTCTACCACGTGTCCCTGTAAGTTGAGACATGAAGCTAGGGAGTGTAGCTCTGCGGCGTTCTCCTGCTCCCTCATCAGCAGGTACTGTCTCACCCTGCCCAGGACCACGGCCTCTGCCCCCTGCAGTAATTGAATGCCCACGCCCTCGTCCTCGACCCTTAGCCCTGGGGTTCAACATTGTTTGTATATAAGTGTATGATATAAAAAAAAAAATTAAACGGGCCTGGTGTACTGAAACCCACAAACTTGTTCAGTCTGGTAGAATTAAGTGACGTACAGAAAGTGTCACCTGGACAGTATATATGGATTGGAGTGAGTCAGTGCTGAACTGTGACACATAGAATGGTTCCACAGTGCTGTGTGCAATGTATTTGTATCACTGAGAACAAAAAAAAAAAAACAGGGTTAGATATGGCGATAGCTGCACTACTAGTGCCAGCCAGCCAAGTGACAAAAAAATAAATAAAATGTCTTCTAGCCCTTAGAAGGGATGTTGGGTTCTTTGTGGGTGATCCCTGCCTAACTGAGAACTAAATTCAGGCCCTAACACTGTCCCTGAAAGGCAGCAGCTCTATCCCTAACGATATCCAGACGGCATCTGAGACGAGCACCGCGGCCAGTCGGTAGTATATTCCAGGGTCACCTGATCAGGCCAGCCAACCCCTGCTATCGACATGTAAGGGCCCCACGTGATGCTGGGTGGTACGCAGAGTCACCTGGCTTGTGATTGGCTGTGTTTTTAGGCGCCAAAAAAGCACGATGCGGAAGTTGCCATTTCCTCGAGCATGGCGAGATACTCGTCCGCGCATCGAGCAGTTACGAGTACCCTAATGCTCGAACGAGCACCAAGCTCGGACGAGCATGTTCGCTCATCTCTATTGTTTTTCTATACTGAATTTTGTGTGAAATCCATTTCCATTTTGTGCAGCACCAGGAAGGTTCCAGGGGTTGCCTGGGTTCAGGGCTGAACTCAGGTATAGGGCTCATGCACACTAACGTGTGCCCAGGCCGCATACGGTGGGTCCACAATAAACAGGCACCGGCTGTGTGCAGCCCGTATCACGGATCGCGGACCCATTCACTTCAATGGGTCTGCAATCTGGGAGGAGCGGAGGCACGGATCGGAACACCACGGAAGCGCTACGGTGTGCTTCCGTGGTGTTTCTGGCTGTGCCTCCGCACCGCAAAAAAAGTAGCGCAAGCACTACTTTTTTGCGGTGCGGACCCTCGGATGCGGATTGCGGACCACATTCAAGTGAATGGGTCGACGATCCGCATGCGGTGGCCTCACGGTCAGTGCCCGTGCATTGCGGACCGCAGTTTGCGGCCCGCAGCACGGGCATGGCCGGCACACGTTCGTGTGCATGAGCCCATAAGCTGTCCTTTTACTATATATGGGTGGAGTATTGGAGCATTCCCTTGCATCACGCAGCACAAGGTCTGTCTACTGGTGGTGACCTAGTGGGCTTCTCCTCACTATGCAAAGTAGCATAGTGCCTGCCTACAAAATGGCCTAGGACCTCTAGCCTAGAGAATTTCCAGACACTGTGTATTTGTGTGGCTTCTGACCTGTTGTGTAGTTCTTAAAATCTGCAGCATATGAACTGTTTGCGTGTTTTTGCAATGCAAAGGGTGAGATTTTGGCCAAATCAGCGCAAAAAAAAAAAATCCAAGTAACACATGCAGAGGTGTGGTGGTGTTCTGGTGCAGAAATGTAAAAATCCTAAAATAAACTGCCCAAAAATCCTAACTACAATCTGTTTCTTATAGTATGAGGAATGTTGCACATGGGATGATGGAATTGCACATTATTTCAAATGGGGTAATACTTGTTGCTTAGAATCCACAGAACCCTGTAGGGTTTGTTCACGTGGCATCTGTTCTGAAATGGATAGACTAGTAGTAAAATGTTTCCAATTGCAATAATGTGCACTTTCTATAGAAAATAGGTCCCTTACAAAGACCAGCTTTTTACACTGGCCTGTGTCTTCCCTTTGCGCTATTGGAGGATGCACCTAATTTACGATGAAGCATGCGTCTTTTCATAAATTATTAGGTGCACCTCCGGCAGTCCGTGAATCTGGCATTAAAAACTACTCCTGACTGCATGGTTTTTATTTTCTCCCATTATGCTATTCACCGTATAACTTATTTAATAGTACAGGTGTTTCACACAAGGCAATGAAGTTGGTGTGTGTGGTGTCTTGTTTTTTTTTTTTTTTTTTTTTTTTTTTTTCTGTCTAATTGATAGATAGTGGAAGTCACAGTACAAAATCATTGTTTGCTCTCAGTGATACAAATCCATTTCATACAGCTGTGTGGAACCATTCTGTGTCACAGTTCAGCTGGCCAGTCACCACAAACCACAATCTGTATTTTCTGTCCAGGCGACCCATACTGTACATCACGTAATCAAATACCGTCTTTTTCTCACTGATACAGCTACATTAGAAAAATCTCTGTGCGACATTTGTCTAGGTTGCACTTAAGCAGACCAAGTCTACCTAATCTAATGGTTTCAGTGTAATTGCTCCATACTGCATGGTACATAATAAAATGCGTAATTTTGTTCTAACTTGGTCCTGGGCAGGGTGAGACAGTACCTGCTGATGAGGGAGCGCCGCAGAGCTACAATCCCTAGCTTAATGTGTGAACTTAAAGGGACACGTGGTAGAGGACTGTTGAAACCACAACAGTGCAAACAGGTGATGTCGTGGATTGCGGACAATGCTTCAAGTAATTTGTCCACCAGTCGGTCTTCCACGCAGTCCCCCCACGTTACCCAAGGGAGCACTCCTCTGGCTCCTCAAGTCCGAGGGGGGAGCAGACTGAGAAATCGGAGGATGACGAGGTGACTGACCCAAGCTGGGTTGATAAGCCGAGTGAAGACAGTGCTTCTGAGGCGGAGGCGAGTGCTGCACCAGAACAGGTTGGAAGAGGCAGTGGTGTGGCCAGAGGGAGAAGCAGGGCCAGAGCTGGTGCATCAGCAGCAACTGTTTCACGTAGTGGAGCTCCCATGGCAAGGCCTAGATGTTCGCAAGTCTGTAGGTTCTTTAAAGAAATTGAGGATGACCGACGGACTGTGGTGTGCAACCTGTGCCACACCAGGATCAGCAGGGGTGCCACCACTACTAGCCTAACCACCACCAGCACGCGCAGACATATGCGTGCTAAACACCCCACTCAATGAAACCAAGGCCGTTCACCTCCTGCGGGTCCCACCACTGCTCCTTCCCCTGTGTCACTCGCTGCCTCTGCTAGTCAACCCCCTGCCCAGAACCCCGGCATGAGCGCCTCTCACCGGAAAACCACACCTTCGCCTCCACGATCCTCCACATCGTCCACCAATGTGTCCCTGCGCAGTGTTCAGCTGTCTTTACAGCAGACGCTGGAGTGCAAGAGGAAATACAGTTCCACCCACATGTCCAATCCCTCAACGTCCAAACGTCCACATCTCCAAATTGCTGAGCCTGGAGATGCTGCCCTATAGGCTGGTAGAGACCGAGGCCTTTCGCAACCTCATGGCGGTGGCTGCCCCTCGGTATTCGGTCCCCAGCCGCCACTATTTTTCCCGATGTGCCATGCCATCCCTACACCAGCACGTGTCACAGAACATCATCCGTGCCCTGACAACGCTGTTTCTGAGAAGGACCACCTAACCACAGACACGTGGACAAGTGCTGCCGTGCAGGAACACTATATATCACTGATGGCACATTAGGTTAACTTGGTGGCGGCTGGGACCAAGTCTAACCCTGGGGCCGCTCATGTACTGCCCACACCGAGGATTGCGGGGCCTACCTCAGTCACGGTTTCTCAGACGTACTATGCCCCCCTCCTCCTCTGAACTACCATCCGTGGGCACGGCGCCTTCAGTCGGTAGCTCTAGTCGCAGCAGCAGTGCTGTGGATAAGCGCCAGCAGGCAGTGCTCAAACTGCTGAGCTTAGGTGACAAAAGGCACACCGCCCAAGAACTATTACAGGGCATCACGGCGCAGACCAATCTGTGGCTGGCAAAGCTGAACCTCAAGCCAGGCATGGTTGTGTGTGACAACGGGCGTAACCTGGTGGCGGCTCTGCAACTCGGCAGACTCACACATGTGCCATGCCTGGCCCACGTGTTCAATCTCATAGTTCAGCGGTTCCTCAAGACATACCCCAATCTGTCTGATTTGCTCACCAAGGTGCGCCGCATCTGTACGCATTTCTGCAAGTCAACCACAGATGCTGCCACTCTCAGGGCAGCGCCGCCTACAACTGCCCGCTCACCGACTGTTGTGCGACGTGTCCACAAGTTGGAATTCGACATTAAACATGTTATCCAGAGTTTACCAGTAGCGCAGAGCGATTTGTAGACTGCCAGATGTCAACTTCCACCAGAACTGGTAGTCAGGTCAGTCAGCTTCCTTAAGTCTACAATGAGGAGTGGATGTCTGATATCTGCCAGGTGTTGACCAACTTTGAGGAGTCAACACAGATGGTCAGCAGCGATGCCGCCATTATCAGCCTCACCATCCCGCTGCTTTGCCTGTTGAAAAATTCACTTCTCAGCATGAAGTCGGAAGCTTTGCGCTGGTCACAAGAGACGGTGGAGGAAGATGCGTTGCTTGATAGCCAGAGCACCCTCTGGTCTGTTTCTCAGCGCGTATCGGAGGAGGGGGATGAGGAAGAGGAGGAGAATGTCGGCGAGACAGAAGAGGGTACCAGTGCTAAGTCCTTAAAGGTTCTCACTCCGGCAGCCCTCCTGAACAGGGCATCGGAGCATGAGATGCTCCGATGCCCTGTGCTGGATCGCGCAGGGCAAGGGCTCTTTTGTTTGTAAACAGTTCGGTGACGTCACCGACCGTAATGGGCCGGCTTTAGTGCTGCCCTAGCCATTTGAATGACCCCCTTTTACAGAATTTGGAAACACTTGGCAGTGAAAATAAAGTTTAATTTCTTCCAATAAAATGTTGCTTTAGCCCCAAATTTTTCATTTTCACAAGGGGTAACAGGAGAAAAGTACCCTATAATTTGTTCCCCATTGTCTCCTGAATACGGCAACACCCCATATGTGGTGGTAAACTGCTGTGGGGGCACATGGCAGGACTCAAAACAGAAGGAGTGCCATATGGATTTTGCAGCACAGATTTTGGTTTGTTGGTTTGTGGGAGCCATTGATTTTTATTTTTTTGAGTTATTGTCTTATGTGGGGGCTCATTTTTTTGCAGGATGAGGTGAAGTTTTCATTGGTACCATTTTGGGGTACATAGGACTTTGATCGCCTGCTATTACACTTTTTGTGAGTGAAGGTGAAAAAAAAATAGTTTTTTTGACTTGTTTTTTTTTACTTTATTTTTTTTTGTCCCAGTCTGGGACTTCAACTTTTGGGGGTCTGATCCCCTGCACAATGCATTACAATACTTCTGTATTGTAATGCATTGGCTGTAAGTGTATTACAGTGTGGAAGTTAGCACGGGGACCCAATGGGCTCTCACTCCCAGCGCCGACATCGCACATGCCACGGTCAGCGCTGACCGCAGCAGTGTGAGGGTTAATGCATCGGTGTTTTCACCGATGCTGGTGCATACAGCAGGGGTCTGGCTATTGGCCACTGCTGGATCCCTGCAGCTGATTGGGCGAGCGCAGCTCCTGCGCCCGCCCAATCAGAGCGCCGTACATGTACAGAGCTGGGACTTGTGTCCCGGCTTCCAGCGCCATACATGTACGGCGCTGGGAGTCTAAGGGTTAACACCCCCCTGTGCTCTGCACACTCTCTCCTTCCCTTGATTTGAGAGGGCTAGACATCAGCATCATGAGGGCAGAGCTGTGTCCCAAAATGATGAACCCTAATGCTCAGCATGCCTGGATTAATAGGGTTGATCATGCTGCCAGAGCCTCTTTAGGCCACAACCGTTTTTTAGCCGTAACATAAAGGTTAGTGTGTAAAACACTTGTGCTACGGCATGTAACACTTGAGAAGCCAGGAAGAATAAAGTTTGTGTCCTGTTTCATATTTCCCATAAACCGACTGTAGAAAATGCACTGAAACACAGGTGTAAAAAGCCACTAATGACAAAGTGCAGAAAAACCACCAACAAACTGTTTAAAAGCATCCTATGTATTCCACCATGTCAAATGTATGCTCAATCATGTCATAATGGCTCTGTACATGAGATGTCCTTAATCCTTATGCATACCTCCCAAGTGTCCCTCTTTTGGAGGGACAGTCCCTCTTTTTGACCCAAGTCCCTCTGTCCCTCTCTGATCCTTAAATGTCCCTCTTTTTGACCCGGGGAATTAATGCATAAATGTGCATTAATAAATTTACTAAATTTGCTCCTTACTAAAGTGTCTGCATGGTTTCTACCTACATATTAGACCAAAATTTCATTATTTGGTGCAATTTCGACTTTAAAATATCTATAATCTGATGATTTATGTGTTAATATTTATATAGACATTGAAGCACAAGAAAAAAATTGTCGCAGGGGCTCCAGTAATTGTTTTGGGTGGAGCTAGAGGCGTGGCCTAGTATGAAAAAAACTGCCGTGATGCGCGCCGCAGACATTGTCCCTCTTTGCAATTTTCAAAAGTTGGGAGGTATGCTTATGTGCTAGCAATTTTTTTTTTTTTTTTTTTTTTTTTTTTTGTGGGCACGGATAAGGAATAACAAGAGCAAGTTTGAAGAGCAAGTCTGTAACTATACACTGGTGGAATTTATCACTAAGGGGGAGGGGAAATCTGAAGTCCGTTTTGTACAAGTCTGTGTTGGTGTACTTTAGGCCAAGTGTCATGTTTGAAACTTCTTATTCTTAAACCTAAGGGTGCCTTCTCACACTGCAGAGCTTCCCACACCTGAAAGTTGGCTCCATCTGCCTGAATGGGGCTTGCAGAAATCCATGTGCTTTCCTCCCCATTCAAATGAATGAAACCTGCTTTTCAGTCGCAGAAAATTTGGCAACAAAATCTGCAATGTCTAAAGGCACCCTAACACTCTTGTCTAGAAAAGCTACTCCAGTTTTCCTACTCAGTCTTACTTGAATGGGATTGCAACATTAATATGGGTAACCACATGCCCATATTTCAAAGCTGGAGTGAGTGGAGTTAAAATGCAAAGTCACAAAAGCACCATTTTCCAACTTTTTTTAAAGGGCATCTGTCAGCAGATTTGTACCTATGAAACTGGCTTACCTGTTATATGTGCACTTGGCAGCTGAAGACATCTGTGTTGGTCCCATGTTCATATGTGCCTGCATTGCTGAGAAAAATGAAGTTTTAATATATGCAAATGAGCATCTAGGAGCAAACTGGGCGGTGCCTTTATACTTCGAGGCTCTGCTCTCTGCAACTGCTGTGTCCTCTGCACTTTGACAAGACCAGGCAGTATAAACACCACACCTAGCCTGTCAAATTTGCAGAGGCTGCAGCAATTGTAGATTAATGCCCCCATTGCTCCTAGATGCTCATTTGCATATATTAAAACTTCATTTTTCTCAGCAATGCGGGCACATATGAACATGGGACCAACACAGATGTCTTCAACTGCCAAGTTCACATGTAACAGGTCAGCCAGTGTCATAGGAACAAATTTGCAGACAGATGTCCTTTAAGCCAGGATTCTGGAGTGACGGCATATTAAATTAGAGCCTATATATTTATATCTTCTGGATATTCACGTCGGCTTTCTGGTCTTTTCAGGACTTTTGGAGGATATGCCCTAAACACTGTGTATGCTGAGGAAGCTAAAGTCCTAGCAGATAACCTGAGGCTCCTTGGTCTGCAGTTTGATGATACATACTTCATACGTGCTGACTACAATGCTCCTCTTGACATTTTCAACCGCCATAATGAAGTGTGGTATGTGGCAAAGTAAATTCCTCTGACCATGGGGATTTTGTCATTCCTCTGCTCCTCAGCCCTGAATGTGATCCCAATACCTTCTTATAATATATTACAAAACATGTTAAATGGTACTCAAACACTAACTTGCAAAAATTTCAAACTAATGGCTCTGGTAAATCTTGAGCATTGGCTTGTGTATGTAGCATGTTATCCTGAATAGTGCTGATTTTGTAACAATAAAATATTTGTATGACATGGCTCTTCTTGGTTTATATTGGAGAGGAGTGCAGACTAATTTCTGAGAAATTCTTAAGAAATCCCAATTTATTTATTTATTTTTTTTTTGGACTAATCCCATAAAAATGGTGCCCAGTGCCATTTTAGTATGAATATTGCTAGGGAAAACCATGAGGAGCAAGACTAGCATATTACACGGGGAGAAAGGGGAAGTGCTTGCCCTGATTGGCTGATCCAGGCTGTCAGTCTTTGAACCAATTGGGGGCACAATTGAGGAAGGTCCTTTGCTTAGAATAGTCTGAAGGAGATTTATCAAAACTGGTGTAAAGGAAAACTGGCTCTGTTGCCCATAGCAACCAATCAGATTTCACCTTTTTATTTTTCAGATCTCCTTTCAAAAATGAAAGGTGGAATCAGACTGGTTGCTATGGGCTATTAAGGCAGTTTTCTTTTACACTAGTTTAGATAAATCTCCTCTCCCCTCTGTGGTCTGCATTTGACCTGAAAGGAAGTTTAGTGGCTTGTGTAATTGCTTTTTGTCACACTGCCACAAATGTAGTGTGATGGGGACACTTTTTTTATTTTTTTTACGCAAATTTTGGTCAGGAAATTCAGAGGGAGTGAAGGACTGTCACTGTGTGCAGGTAGCTAGTTCTGCAATATAAAACACTTTACATACACTTTAAGAATGTCCCTTTTCCAGTAACTGCCATTTCACTACCAAAAATTAAATTCCTAACATATGTGATGCTGAAGGAAGATATTCATGAAGCTTTATTTTTCAGTTAATTTTACCTTTCTGATGTCTGTATTTCCTTGTGGAAAAGAGGGGGGGGGGGAACTTCAGTTCATAATAACTGTACTAAACACGTTGCATACTGCTTCAAGATAATGGTAGTGGCAGCACAAGCAATACTGCAATAACACTTTTTAAAACCTAATATAGCTGTGTATGTCCGCTAAAGGAATCTGCATCATCGCAGCTACAATTGTGAAATTTGGCACACAGGTACATCAGGTGTCCAGGAAGGTTTTAGACCTCAGGCCCAGGGTCTCGGCTCTCCAGGACGTACTGTTCCTGAGATATTCCCAAAAAAATGCATTGGCCAATAGAAGCCTGGTCACATAACCAGGGCCAGATTAAGGCTATCAGCAGTATGGAGCACAAAATTGGGGTGAGGGGGGTGCGCGCCCCCTCACCCCAACTTGCGCGAGGCCCTCCAGAACAATGTAACAAAGTTCCGTTGAGGGTTATGTTTGAATCCAGTTTCAAGAATTTAAATGTAACCCTTGAACGGAAAGCCCAGTGAAGGGCTAATAGTGCGCCCGCCCCCAGGCCTTGTTTGCACAGGTGTACTGTGACATCACTGTGTTTGTTATCCCTGTACAGTGACAGCGCTGTGTGTATTATCCCAGTGCAGGAAGAGGTAAGTGGTCTGTGTTTGTGTGTTTTCTATTTTTCAGGATCGTGAATGCAGAGGACTACGTTGGAGCAGCTTTTTTTTTTTGTTTTGTTTTTTATTTTTTTTATTTACAATACTACAGTTTTAGTAATTATGGCGATCTACAGACGGCCCTGATTACTAATACTGGGCTTAGTGCTTGCCGGTATGGAAGGCCAGCACTAACCCCAACATCTATTACCTCAGCACCCACCGCCACCAGGGGTGCCTGGATGAGCCGGGTACCCGCAGGACTGGACCTTCTAAATTGAGGGTCTGGCTCTGGGGAGGCTGCAGACTGGTACCATTAGGCTGGGAAGGGCCAATAACCGTGTCCCTTCCCACCCTGGTAGTGCCAGGCTGCCGCTGCTGGTTGTATCTGGCTGGCGAAGGAAAAAGGGGGGGGGGGGCCCACGCCATTTTCTTTTTTTTTTACAAAAATAATTAAATTAAAAAAAAAAAAAATGGTGTGGGGTCCACCCTTTTTCCTTCGCCAGCCAGATCCAATGCTGCGTCAGGTCATAGTGCGCGCCGGCAGGGAAGACAGTGGAGCGCGGAACCTGATGGCAGAACAGGTAAGTATGCTTTTTTGAAGTGGCTGGGTGGGCTGATCTGAGGTCTCAGGGGGGCGCGGGGCCCCCCATGAAAATCATTGGAGCCGGGGCCTGGAGTAGTAGCTCCAGATGCTCCAATTATAATCCAGCCCTGCACATAACCCTTATCAGCCAATAGAAGCTTGCAGGCCCTAAGCCTCCACATACAGTTTCACACCAGGTTTCCATAACAACCCAGCCAGTTTTTTTTTTTTTTTTTTTGTTTACTGGTTGGGAGAGTCAGTGTTAAGGGGTGGGGGCTGTGGAGGTTACTGTTAAGGAGGCGGGGTGCTGTAGAAGTCACTCTCGATATTTTTAACGACACAAACATTAAATTAAATCTAACCAGGCGAAGTCTGGTCCTTCTGCTAGTATATATACCTGTTATGTGTTTTGAGCTATGCATTTAATTTAACTGCAGAATTGCAGTTATTGAATGCATTACTGCATTTAGAATAACTTTGAAAATTTTAAAGAATTTCTAAACACATTTTAAGTACTGATTCAGTTATGAAATCATTTTGTATAGCTTACATAATTCCCTATTCCACACAATCCCCCTCATACTGACTCTACATACCTGGCTCCCTGCGCTGCTCCTGGGCCCCACACTGCCACAGCTGCTTCTCCCTGTGCGCAGATGAGGCAGCCAATGGCAGACTGGGATAAGCCTCCCTAGCATCGTGTCTCCAACACCAGATATTTTCATCTGTGCACAGCAGTGTGGGGAGTCGTTACGAGCACGTTCGCTCATCATCTAAACCTTCTCTCTAAAATACAGAGAGGTCGTAAACACTTATTTAAGCCACATTCTTATCAGTAAGATAAGAACTGAGCTATAATGAGTCCTTATATTGAAGATAAGAAGCCTGTCAGCTCCCCAAACAGAAAAGAAAAGCCACAGGCTGCTACTACAGCATCTCACCTATGCATAGAAGATTCCATATTTTTCATACACAATTGAATAATTTTTAGCTCAATAAGTATAATGTAATAATAAAAAATTGCTCCAAAAGTGTACATAGCATTTAATTCCTTAATCACACATCAGTGATTCAGATGTGTGGGCCATATTCTCTGTAGACAGCACATGTTCCCATTCATTTTAATGTATGCACATATCTGTTTTCTTTCTGTTTATGGATCCATCATGCCCATTGTAGTGTATGGGTCTGTGTTAAAGAAATAAATTCTATTCCACTTCCCATTTATAGGAGATGCTCTGAAAATAAAATTTTAGATATGCAGTGTCCATGGAACACACAGAATCAATCATGGGCCCTCTTATTACAGATGGACAGGGATGTGTGAATAAGGCCTAACAAAGTGAATTGTCAATACCAGTGTGTTTGTGGAAGGGGAGGGACATTTAATCGCACCTCTGTCTAAAATGATAGTAAAAAAAAACAAACTTGCAATTTAGCAAGAACAGAGGATGATAATGTCTCCTTAATGGCTCACTCTTCCTCAGTCACAGCAGGATGATGGGGATGTCATTTCTGTGCCTGACACCATGCCTTGGAGCCAGGGTGTCACAGCATTCCTCCTGCTCCTTGCAACCCCAGAGAAACCTATTAGTTGCTGTTTTCACTGCCCTCTTCTAGCAGAGGCAACAAAACCCCATATGCTATGGAAGATACTCAAGAGCAGGACATGGGGCTGTAGAGACACTGGGGAGATGTGACAGCCGGGAGGACACCCTGCAGGGCTTACTCACCGCACAGTACCTGCATCATGTTGGCTAATGGCATTACAGTGACTGGCTGGCCGGGAACATGTCATCTCACTGGGAATGCTTCTATATAGCACCCGGTGACATGGGACCTGGCTCAGTCTTAGTCAGGGAGAGCTGCTGCAAAGAGGGAAAGATAGTGTAGGGATAGGAATTTGTTAGGCGGGGTTAGTGTTTCTTTTCAAAAGACCCAAAAGTCCTTTTAAGGACTATTGTTTTATCTGGCTGCAATATATATATTATATTTTTGGCAAAATTTGCATAAAAATTGCCTGACATTAACACCACCTGCGCTACGTGTGCTATATAACGTTTGTGCATCCTAAATACCTGTGACATTTTTTATTTTTATTTTTCTGCCGTTAGTGATGGCGATATTCCCTGCGCTACGTCTGCTGTATAACGCCCTAATCAAGGCAACATTACCTGCGCTACATCTGCTGTATAACGTTTGAACATCCTAAATACCTGTGACATTCAGTGTAATTTTTTCTGCCGGCGATATTACCTGCGCTACGTCTGCTGTATAACGTTTGAACATCCTAAATACTTGGGAGTCCAAAATGCATCCAGACACCCTCCCCATGCTGTTCCCAAGCCATTTCAGTGGTGTTTCCATCATTTGGACCTTTTCCTGTGAACCAGACATCCTCCCCTCTTCAGAGCAGGGGGTGCCTGGTTTAGTGCTCTGGTTCTCCCATTGACTTCCATTGTGCTCTGTAGAGCACTCGAGCATAACCAAGTGTTCTACCCGAGCACCAGAGCACTTTGGTGCTCGATCAACACAGTTAATAAGACCCCAATAATTGGAATTACAGAGGTATGATCTATTGCAAACCTGAAATGAGCAGCTGTATCATGGCAATTTTGAACCCCAGTCACTGCACCAAGGTGTAATAGGATTTTTTCCTATTACTCTGTCTCTAAACACCCCTATTAAACCCTGCTCTGCTTCAATACTTTCCTCCCTATCCTTTCCCTACACTTCTATTGAGCAATATATATATTTGATGAGGTTTCTATCACTTTCCCAAGCGCCTGCAAATGTCTCTCCCTGCACTAAGTTCACTGGAGAATGGCAGAATCCAAGATGGCTGAGGCTATTTATAGGGCTGGCTGCTGATTGGCTGCATGCATGGCATTGTGGGTGATCCCTCCTTCCCACAGTTCCTTGCTCCATGTCCTAACACATGCAGCCACCATTTTAGGGAAAACCACGAATTGTCAGTAAAGTCAGATTCGGTGCGAATCGAATAATTCCTGAAATTCGGATTGAATTCAACTTCGTCAGCTTCGATTCGCTCATCTCTATTCAGGAGCATGTTTAATGGACAGTGTTTTTTCTGCTGGACACTACGGACGGCAGAAGAAAACACACGGTTTTTGCGGACTCTGTGTAAATTTACAGACGGTTGGCAACCCTGCTAAAATGGTGTCTGCTCAAGATGCTGCTCCTTTAGTGAGCCTGCTGGACACTCCTGTTGCTAGTATGAAAGTAGCCTAATAGGGTTTACAGATAGATAATATAAAAACAAAAATATGAGTATGAAACTATTAGATTGGTACAAAGGGGGAGAGGACCCTGTCTGCAAGAGCTTAAAATCTACAAGAGAAAGGAGAAAGACATAGTACGTGACGGTAAAAGCTGCTCATCTGTCTGGGCAGTGGCAGTATACTTCTTGCAAGTGGTAGACTTTTCTAAAGAGGTGGGTTTTCAGATTAGTTTTGAAGGTTTGGATGTTGAAGAGAATGTTGTGCCAGGGTAAAGAGTTCCAGAGTAGGGGAGAGGCACGTGAGAAATCTTGTAGATGATTGAGTAAGGAACAGATAAGAGGAAAACAGAGAAGGAGTTCCTTTGAGGATTGGAGATTGTGTGGGGATGTATCGAGAAAGGTTAGACATGTAAGGAGAGGACAGCCCTGTGGATGTCCTTATATGTTGTTAGTATTTTGCACTGAATTCACTGTACAATGGGGAGCCAGTAAGGGGATTGGTAGAGTGGAGAGGTGGATTAACCAGGCAGCAGAGGTGAGGATAGATTAGAGAGGAGCGAGAGTGTGAGATGGAAGGTGACAAAGAACGTTGCAGTAGTCAAGGCGAAAGATGAGGTCATGCACTAGAATTTTAGTTGACTCAGGGACAGGGCTACACCTAGCCTACCACAACTATAGAGTTGTCCATACATGAGCATTATGTCTCCTGGGTCCCCTACTGCAGCAGTACATAAAGGTGGTTTGGATTCCAGAGAACAGGTACCTGCTGCAGAGAGCTGAAGAAACGCTGCCCCTGCACAGACCAGCCTGCCACCAAACAGAACTTCCCAGAGGGAGATGAAATGGAGCTAAGAGAAAACAGTCCTTGTTGATGTTGCTAAGAGTACCATCTACTACACTACACTGCTCAGAGATGTATTGCTTTATTCATTGTTGTTTAGGGTATTACATAGGACTGCAGGTAGCAACTAATAAATTATCTGAACTCAGAGTTATTACTGTGTGTCATCTGTGGTGTTACATAGGACTGCAGGTAAGGCTACTTTCACATCTGCGCTTTCCCTTTCTGCTATTGAGATCCATCGTAGGACCACGGCGTGGGATTCATTACAGACGAGGAGTCGGCTGAGGAGCTTTATGTCAATCGTCGCTCCGTGAAGAGGCCGTACCTCCTTCCGTCCCATCACAACCTCCATGCCGGTGATTTCGTGGAATATACACCCATGAAGAGTCTGCAAGGCCCCTTCGCCACCAGAGTGAGGGTGATCCAGCGACCCCGAAGAACTGAGGAGCCCGCAGAAGAGGGGGAGGAGCCATCGCCAGCGACGGCCACTGCAGCTGCTCCGGTGCCTCGAAGCCGGGAGAGTGAAGGCCCCAGCGTACCGGGACCAAGACCCCCGACCAGCGAACCGGAGCCTCTCATCCCAGGATTACCTTCACCGCCAGTTCTCCAGGTGGGACAAATATCTGCGAGTAAATTTATTTTCAACCCCCTGGCCACATATCATCCGCTGCAGGAGGCACCAGGGGCACTATCTGTTGCCCGGGGTAGGCCTCTGGCCGAGCCTCTACAACCCGAGGTTCTGTCGCCAGTGACCCCGGCAGGAGTACCCGGGCAGTACCGGGTGCGGTCTCAAATGGCTGCCGCAGTCACCAGTGTGACCACTAGGAACCCTGCCCAGACAGGTGCCACAAGCATCGTTGAAAGGACGCTGGGGAATTGCTGCTGCCTACCGTGAAGCCTATCAGAGGCAGGAGCGCCCTCTAATGTCATTTAGCTCCAGCAGCAGCGAGGAGGATTTGCCGGCTTTCGACTAGAGGGAGCCGGCATCTAAAAACTGTACCTCAACTTCAGAACTACTGGGAGCCACCCCGTGGACTGAGCCCTGACTGGTGAGAACCTGGTTAGCTATGTTTTAATTTGTTGTGTTGCCCGTGTTTTAGGTCTCCACCATGATGGACACGTGGGTCAGGACTCCCTCCCACCCCCCCACCTTCAATCATCCAAGTTGCACCAAGTTCGTGCATTTTATCCCTTTTCCCCCTTTTCAGGTTATTGGGGAGCCACTTTTAAAAAGGGTTGTTCAAGGAACCTTGACTGCTATTTTATCACCTATGTGGATTACAATTCGCCACTACTGTGGTTGGACTTTATGTTTCAAGTCAAAGAGGAAGAAAAGATGGACTTAAATGTATACATGAGTCTACTATATTATCCCAGTAATAGCTGATGCATATACATGCCTATTTAATTATTTAAGGTACACAAATGTATGAAAATGCGTACATTCTGCTTTTATGAGGTATTTGCACTAAAATGTTTGCACTAATGTTTTTACCTTTCAGCAACGTTCAAGAGTATTGCCCATTGTGTATGTTTCTTTGCTGGTACCACAATGTGTCCTCCAATGCACTTTAATGTATGGTCATGCACTTAGCCAGATAGTTAGCACCTTACTTGTGTCTACCTCAGATATATATACTGCCTCTGAGGGCGTTTCACACTAGTGGTTCATGGTAGCCAGGTGTCAGAGCCACAAGCAGTTTTCTCTTTATTACTTCAGGGTTATCCTCGCTGCTATAGATGTGTCGTATATACCGTATATGCCGGCGTATAAGACGACTGGGCGTATAAGACGACCCCCAACTTCTGCCCTAAAAATATAGAATTTGGTATATACTCACTGTATAAGACTACCCCTCTCCCAAATGAAAAAAAGTCTGCTTTGATTTCAACATGTTAATTTTAATTCAAATGCATATGACATGCAGGTACTGTATATAGCAGCAAAACTGTCACTTATAAACATAAGGTTGTTTCAAACATGTACGGTAAAGCTAAAACTTTGCAAAACAAACAAGAGAGCAAGTGCCTGGTGATCATAACTGTAAGCTGCGATATTGTAACAGGTCTTGCTGGCATGACAGTTTCCCTTTAAAAGCCTTCAAAATCCTCCTGAGAATATAGAGAATAGTATGCTACTTCAGTATGCTAAGAGCAGGGGGCCACACTGTGTGAGGTATAACCAATAGGATTAGTGCAGGGGCGGGGAGTCACCGGGAGGAGAAGGGGGGCGGGGCATGCGCGGCGGTCCCAGGAAGCGGCTCTCTACGCGCTGACGGGGAAAAAAAAACACCTCACACAGTGCGGCCCCCGTATATCCGGCGACCCCCCACTGTAGCCATTATTTTAAGGGGTTAAAAAGTAGTCTTATACGCCAGTATATACTGTATGTGTGTAATATGTGTTTTGAGAGTATAGTCTCTCACTAGAACTATGGCAGGACCAGTAGATCCCTCCTCCTAGTTCACTATGTCCTGAGGCCTCATGCACCGCCTTTAGGAAAATAACTTGCAGCTACTGATAGACATCAAGGTGACAAAGCGTAAAGCATTATCAGGTCTTGGTGCTTGGAAGGGATTACAGGATGAGGCCACCCTTCCGTTTGCGGGCTTATCATTTCACAATGGTGGGATTACAGAGTGAAGACACCCCCATGCTTTCTTTGGTATTCGTGGCCATAATATTCAGAGTCAGTCAGAAATGGTTGCTTAGTGCAGTTTACATAGGTTGTTCGTCTGCTGAGAGGGGATAACAGAGATCGGACACCGTACTCACAAGGCAGGAACGTACCAGCATAGTAGCTCAATTGTCTATATGTTTATGTAATGTCATTTATATGTATCTATTTCATGCAGCACCTTGTATTCATTGGATTCCCTGCAAGCTTCCCTATAAGCACCTCCTAAGCACAAGCCAAGGACGGCTTGACTTTAAGTAAGGGGGAATGTAACACCCCAGAGTAGTGTTACAACTCTGCGTAATCAGCTTCAATCTGTGCTACTCTAAA
>ONZH01011543.1:0-14528 GCA_900303285.1 Rhinella marina
TTCTCATACACAAAAAAAACTGCAAGGATGGACAAGTTACAAGTTTTGAGAGGAACACTAGCCTGTCTACCGTCTCTGGTTAGGCATGCGATGGATGTAACAATGTTCCATACTGAACACCCTTTCAGAAGATGACTTTGTAGCAGGAGGACAGTACTTCTTTGCAGGTGATTAGTCTGGGAAAGCACTTCATGTAGCTTCCACCAGGCAAGTGGGGTATGTCTGGATCTGTAAAATGGCCAACAAGTAGATGAAATCTCAATTTCAATTTTTCCACCTGTACTGCGATGTTTGAGGACAGTGGCCTTTTTTAGGAAGCTTGCCAATGTTCTTTTTTGCTGAGGTTCAACCTCTTCAGGCAGTACAGCTTCTTGTACATTTTTAGGTTGAATCATGCTTTCCTCCATCAACAGAGATGAAGTCTCTTTAATTTCGTTGACTTTCTCATCTGGTATATAAGTTGTCTTGAATCGGGGGTCCATCAATGTGGCAATATTCAGGAGGTCATCTACATCAGGGTCACTGTATTTTTTGTTCAGGTACTCTAAAATTGAGCTTTTTATCTGTTTAGTGAGCTCGGTGTCATCTTCCTTTGGTTGAAGAAGACTGTTGTTAAAGAGGTGGAGCACAGGTTTGAGGTAGGAGACTGTGACAGCACATCTATGAACTCTTTAAAGGGATTCTGTCAGCAGCATTTCACATATTGAGTTATTTATACCATCGGATTCGGCCAGTTATAAGCAGTTCTAAATTATAATTGTTATTAGGTACGAGGCAGTTTTTGTGTTAAAAAAACGATTTTTAGTAGCTGTCACTCACTATTATAAGGAGCCCAAGGGGAGTTGCCAACCGTTGCAGGAGCCCGGGCTCGGCGAATCCTTGGAGCCCAGGCACGCCCACCTACTTAATATTCACTTCACTGACTCGCTCATTGAAGCTTCGGCACGGACGAAATCCCGCGCATGCGCAGTACACAGGAGAGGCAGTGCCGCAGACTGCACGGGCGCAGGCCTCTTGATGTACTGCGCATGCGCGGGATTTCGTCCGTGCCGAAGCTTCACTGAGCGAGTCAGTGCAGTGAATATTAAGTAGGTGGGCGTGCCTGGGCTCCAAGGAATCGCCGAGCCCAGGCTCCTGCAACGGTTGGCAACTCCCCTTGGGCTCCTTATAATAGTGAGTGACAGCTACTAAAAATCGTTTTTTTAACACAAAAACTGCCTCTGTGACCTATAACAATTACAATTTAGAACTGCTAATAACTGGCCGAATCCGATGGTATAAATAACTCAATATGTGAAATGCTGCTGACAGAATCCCTTTAAGTGGACTTATTGCTTTGTTCGCCGACTCCAGAACATCAATATCTTGCCAAGATGGCACCAGGTGCCTGCTTTTTTTTTCAGAACTAAGGATACGTGCAATGGCCTTTTCTTTCTTGTTCCAGCACCCGTTCTATCATTAGTTGTCTTGAGCCCCACCTGGTTGGTGTCTCTGTGATAAGCTGGTGAGCAGGTAATCTGAGCTCATTCTGGACTGTGGCCATCTCTCTTCTTTTCTTCCAGCTAAAAGAGTAGGCACTGACCACTTTCTTGCACACTCCAACAGCCCAGTCAATCAGTGCATCTTTCATACTATTCTCTATAATAAAAAAAATATGAGAAAAAAGTTAAATAGAGTTTACATTGGGCCAGATTTCTCAATCTGCCTGGAACCAAAACTGTCCAGTTTTGCCCACAGCAACCAATCAGAGCTCAGCATTCATATTAGCAGAGGAGCTTATTAACATATGAAAGCTTAGCTCTGATTGATTGCTATGGGCAAAACTAGATCGTTGCGGTTTCTGGCAGATTGAGAAATATGCGCCAATTGATTTTTCCCCAAAACAAATGTTTTCATGATACTTACCAATAGCATTGTGCAGTCTGTGCCCAAAGCACTGGAGGTTAGTCCATTTAATCTGCCGCAAGGCTTTAATCATATTGGTCCCACTGTCTGTTGTCATGCAGACTTGCAAGTCTTCTTTAAGCTTCCAAGAGGCAAGTGATTCTTTTAACCCTTGAGCTATAAGTTCGCCAGTGTGATCATTGGGGAAGTATGTTGTCTGGAGACAGATACTTTTCAGCTCCCAATTATCATCAATAAAATGCACAGTCAAGCTTAGGTATGGTTGCATGGTCCTGCTGGACCATAGATCTGTTGTCGTTGAATAGAATCTTGCACTTTGCAGCTTTAATGCAACACATTCTCTGGTTATGTTGTATAAATGTGGAATAGCTACATCAAAAAAGTATTTGCGGCTTGGCAGCTGGTATTTTGGATCCAAAGTACGAAGCATCTTTTTGAACCCATTTTTCTCTACAGTGTATACTGGAACCATGTCCTTTGCAATATAAAATGTTACAGCATCTGTAATTGTCTGCCATCTAGGCCCCTTTTTCTCATATGGGGTACAGTTAGAAAAGGATTCAACTAATGTTGTCTGTTTTTGTGCTTTGGGGGATGGGCTACAGCTTGTCCTTTCAGAACTTCGCAGCGTGACACTTTCCTCCCATTCTCGTAGATGTTTTTGTCTTAGGTACTGAAAAAGATTTGTAGTGCTGCTGCCTTTCATTGCAACCTTTCTTCTACATATTTTACATATGACAGTGGATTGGTCGATATCCGTTCTCAAATATCCAAACCATCTCCAAATCACTGAAGTGATATTGCCTTTTTTAGGAATGAGCTCCTCTTCCACAGTATTCTCATCATCATCTTCAACCATGATTGAATCGTTTGTTGCCATTGCCATTTTATAATTTGAGGATGGGATAGTGTATTCAGTATGTAAGCCTATAGATGAAACAGGAATGAGTTCAGTTCACTAAGCGATCTTCCTCACTATTCCCAACCTTTTAAAGCATACAGAAAATGACTGTGTGCCCCCATAAGACCTCAGATCAGCCCATTGTGCCCCATCAGACCCCACATCAGCCCATTGTGCCCCATCAGACCCCACATCAGCCCACTGTGTCCCATCAGACCTCAGACTCAGATTAGCCCAAAGTGCCCTCTTCAGACCTCAGAGCAG
This sequence comes from Rhinella marina, assembly GCA_900303285.1. NCBI lineage: Eukaryota > Metazoa > Chordata > Amphibia > Anura > Bufonidae > Rhinella > Rhinella marina. The sequence continues at coordinate 3,071 of ONZH01011543.1, forward strand.
CCCAAAGTGCCCCCTCCAGACCTCAGAGCAGGCCAAAGTGCCCCCTCCAGACCTCAGATCAGCCCACTGTGGCCCTCCACACCTCAGATCAGCCCACTGTGCCCCCTCCAGACTCAGAGCAGCCCACTGTGCACCCATCAGACCTCAGATCAGCCCACTGTGCACCCATCAGACCTCAGATCAGCCAACTGTGCCCCCATCAGACCTCAGATCAGCCCACTTTGCCCCCATCAGACGTCAGATTAGCCCACTGTGCCCTTAACAGACCTCAGATTAGCCCACTGTGTCCCCATCAGACCTCAGATCAGCCCACTGCGCCCCCATCAGACCTCAGATCAGCCCACTGCGCCCCCATCAGACCTCAGATCAGCCCACTGTGCCCCCATCAGACCTCAGGTCAGCCCACTGTGCCCCCATCAGACCTCACATCAGCCCACTGTGCCCCCATCAGACCTCACATCAGCCCACTGTGCCCCCATCAGACCTCACATCAGCCCACTGTGCCCCCATCAGACCTCACATCAGCCCACTGTGCCCCCATCAGACCTCACATCAGCCACTGTGCCCCCATCAGACCCCACATCAGCCCACTGTGCCCCCATCAGACCCCACATCAGCCCACTGTGCCCCCATCAGACCCCACATCAGCCCACTGTGCCCCCATCAGACCTCAGATTAGACCACTGTGCCCTTATCAGACCTCAGATTAGCCCACTGTGCCCTTATCAGACCTCAGATTAGCCCACTGTGCCCTTATCAGACCTCAGATTAGCCCACTGTGCCCCTCCAGGCCTCAGAGCAGCCCAAAGTGCCCCCTCCAGGCCTCAGAGCAGCCCAAAGTGCCCCCTCCAGGCCTCAGAGCAGCCCAAAGTGCCCCTCCAGGCCTCAGAGCAGCCCAAAGTGCCCCCCCGCCTCAGAGCAGCCCAAAGTGCCCCCCAGGCCTCAGAGCAGCCCAAAGTGCCCCCTCCAGGCCTCAGAGCAGCCCAAAGTGCCCCCTCCAGGCCTCAGAGCAGCCCAAAGTGCCCCCTCCAGGCCTCAGAGCAGCCCAAAGTGCCCCCTCCAGGCCTCAGAGCAGCCCAAAGTGCCCCCCCAGGCCTCAGAGCAGCCCAAAGTGCCCCCTCCAGGCCTCAGAGCAGCCCAAAGTGCCCCCCTCCAGGCCTCAGAGCAGCCCAAAGTGCCCCCTTCAGGCCTCCGATCAGCCACCAAAATAATAATAAAAAAAAATATCTCTCACCTGTCCTCCGCTGCGGCTCCGCTCCACGTCCAGCGCCCCTCTTCTTCTCCCGGCGCTGCACTGTCACCTGACTGCGTGCAGCATCAGGTCAGAGTGCCCGCACTATGTTCTGACGCTGTACACGGTCAGGACAGTGCAGCGCAGACCCGGAAGAGGAGCGCCATTTTTTTTAATTTTATTAAAAAATTAATTTTTTTAATTTGATTAATCGCCCAGCCCTAGCCCCTAGTATTCTACACAATTATTTCTTTTTATTTTCTCCCTACAATGTCCTTGTAATGCCTCATTCACAGTCAGTGTTTCACGGACATGTTCTCCACGGACAGCACACGTCCCCGTTCATTTTAATGTGTGTGTTCAGACATCAGTGTTTCATCACGGTCCGTGGGTCAGTGTTTTCAGCACGGATGCATGTCCTATCTTGATCCATGTTCCCGGATCCCTCACGCCCATTATAGTCTATGGGTCCATGAAAACCACGGATGCAACACAGGTGCCATCTGTGTTGCATCCGTGTTTCACGGATCATTAAGAAGAGATGCTTTGAAAATTATTTTTCAGCTGTTCAGTGTCAGTGAAACACGGATGCAACACGGACAGCAAAACATGGACCCACGGATACAACACGGATCCTTCACGGACATTTTCCCAGATGCCTCACTGACCACCTGCTCACGGATTTGAGTATGGACACGGACGTGTGAATGAGGCTTAACTCTGGAATAGATGCTTGCTTGTGACACTACATTCGCCCTCACTAACAGCTTAACGCAGAATGATTGTGGCTGTTTTTCAGCTTCTGAGCCAATTAGGACAAGACTTCCCCACCCAAATTTCCTCCAAGGGTCACATGTGCATCCTTCTTCTTCCCTAGTGGTTTTCCCTCCGACACGTTTTAAAATGGCGTTGCATGCCGTTTTACTGCATTCGTTCGAAGCAAACCTGAAAAGCTTGACAGACAATGTTTTGTAAAATTCATAACGAAACAAATTTGTTACAAATTAATTCACTCATCCTTACAATGTTTCATGCTGAAGTTAAATTGTGCAAAGGTGAAGACACTGTTTAGCTCCATCCTTCATGCAATAAAAGGATAGTGTGTATAGATACCAAGAGATTCTAATCAAAGCTAGACACTGCATAGCACAGTTGTAAGATACAAGGCCTGTCTAAGTTCATGCTTCTTTTCTCAGGTTATACACACATATAGTAAGAGAGAATAAAGTGACCAGAACAGGATGCTATCTCCAAATCATCTGATGCATCACTCTGGATCTGCTTATTAGAAGTAGTCATTGGATTACTGTCTAAATACTTTACCTTTACATTGTAAATGTTGGCTTGTCATTCGGTTTTGGAAATAGCTAAATGTTTAGAAAGGGAGTAGCTGGATCTGCACCATATGTTGCAATTCTCATTTGCACAACAGCAAAGTCTTCGTGAATTAGTTCTAATATGTCTAATTTGGCTGTCACTGGTTACTGATCTTTGGAGCTCTTTACATAGCTTCACTTAGAAAAGTGCATACAAAATGCTTAGTGGCATTTTAGTTCTGTTCTGTTTAGCTTTCAACTAAATAATTATAAGGAATAATGGAGAGATAACATTATTCTAAACATCATCTGTAGCTAAGTACTTGTTGTGCTCACAAAAGACATAATAGTAGCATAATAATACCAAATCATAGACATAAAATGTTCCTAACATAACTACTGTGCGGCACCACTCTGGCATAAGGAACAGTGTGATATAGCTGAAATGTGATGATAGAAGCACATACATGAGTAACAGTACACAGTGATTATTTAATGTCCATTAATTGTGCCATAGCACTTTTGCTTCAGGACAGGAGGCAGAGTGAGATGGCAGAAAATGGTACAGAATCCTAGGGATTAGGCTACATTTACACGACCGTTGTTTTCACGGTCTCCGAGATGCATATTTTGCGGCTCAGATCAGGACCCATTCATTTCTATGGGGCCGCAAAATATGCGGTCAAGCAGTCTGCATCCGCTGCTCCGTACCGCGGCCCTGCTAAAAAAAAAAATAGAATAGCAATTGTGGACAAGAATAGGCATTTTTATGATAGCCACGGCATGTGCGGTCCACAAATTACAGAATGCACATGGGCCGGTATCAGTGTTTTGTGGATCCGCAAAACACAACTGTCGTGTAAATGCAGTCTAAAGCAGACCCCTGTAGTTTATTGTGTAGATTACTCGTTTTGTGCTATGGCACCTACCGATACAATGCTATAGTAAGTCAGAGTTTGTAGTGTAAGAAAGCTAAATATTGTAGAATATAGAGGTCATGGTAGGATAGCTGATGTCCATGGGAAAGGTAATGGAAGCTAAGTAGAAGGTTCATGTCTATGTGGTAGGCAGGGAGACTAATTAGGATGGCTGATGTCCAGAATGGAAAACACTTGGTTGGCTGATCCATGGTAAGGTGCAGATGAGAAAGCTAGGTAAGGGCTCGTTCACATCACCGTTAGGGCTTCCATTCTCCTGCTCCGTTATAGGAGCAGGAGAACGGAAAGGACGGATTCGGGGCATAACTGAGCCCAACGGAGCCTAAGGGACCCCATAGACTATAATGGGGTCCGTTAGGTTTCCGCTCAAAAGATGATTTTTGAAGCGGAGACAAAAGTTGTGCACGCAGGACTTTTGTCTCCGCTTCAAAAATCATCTTTTGAGCGGAAACCTAACGGACCCCATTATAGTCTATGGGGTCCCTTAGGCTCCTTTGGGCTCAGTTATGCCCCGAATCCGTCCTTTCCGTTCTCCTGCTCCTATAACGGAGCAGGAGAACGGAAGCCCTAACGGTGATGTGAACGAGCCCTAAGATGTCTTGTGTCCAGGATGAATGACAAGAAGATTTAGGTGTCTGCCAATATAAGACATAATAATCTGGAGCCTGGAGGCGAACGTGGGGGTGCAGGCAGAGGAGGTCACCAACCTTTTTTTTTTATTATTTAGTTTTTTCTTATTTTTTTTTCTTATATTTTTTGTTTTTTGTTTTGTGGAGGCCACAAAACATTGGTAAATAGCTAAGAGAATGCCAGTATAACAATGGCTAGGTGCGGCCGGTATACCTCTCTAGTCTGTTGTCCACATTGGCTGTGGCATCCACCTGTCTGTGATCCCCCCTCCCCCAACCCCCCCCCCCCCAACACTGTGCACATGTTCAGAGAATACACTTGCAACAGGCCAGTCTAGCACCTCCAAGGCGTACTGAAAGCAGAGCAACACGACACTCACGTCCCGCATGGAGGCCCACTCGGTGGAGAAATTGTGCTGTTTCACAGGGCGACTCAACCGTGCGTGCTGCACCTGAAACTCCACTGTTGCCTGCTGCTGCTTGCACACACTCTCCAGCATGTGCAAGGTGGAGTTCCATCTTATGGGTACGTCGCATATGAGGCAGTGAGCGGGAAGGCCGAAGTTACGCTGCAGTGCAGAGAGGCGAGCAGCAGCAGGGTGAGAACGGCCCTCACAGACGGCCCTCACTTTATGCAGCAGCTCTGACATATCTGGGTAATTCTTCAGGAACCTCTGCAGCACCAAGTTCAGCACATGAGCCAGGCAAGGGATGTGTGTCAAACCAGCTAGGCACCCCACCTGCACAACACCAGGCCGAGTTTGAGGCTTAGCGGCACCAAACACTCATCAGTCTGTTGTTCCATGCCTGCCCACAGTTCCTGCGCAGTGTGGGGTCTTTCCCCCAAACATATACGTTTCAATACAGCCTGCTGTTATCGGCTGTGCTGAAGTTGGTGGTGCAGGTGTCGCGCTGGCGTGATGAAAAGGCGGTAGAGGAGGAAGGAACAGAGTAGGAGGAGGAGGCAACAGGAGGCACCAAGAAACGTCCAGCAATCCTTGGTTGCGGTAGGACATGCATCATTCTCCAACCAGACAGAATGGCAGAATTTCAAACGCCAGCAATTTTGAAATACTGCAAGTCAGGGCCAGGACTCATGGGCTAATGGGTAGGTGGGGGGTACTTCCTCTCCAGTGTTTGAGGGATAGACAGCTGAGCGCTTCCATGGGACAGTGTGGAAATGCTGGGTGACAGTGGTGGTGGTGTGGCTGCCACATCCTCTGTTTGTGGGGTGGCAGGTGCCACAGTCACTCCAGAGGAGGAAGAAGAAGCCAAGACTGCAGCAGAAGAGGGAGCAGCAGCTTGTGCTTTGCGATTAGATGCCAGATCATGCAAGTGGTGCTCAGGATTAGAACATTTATGCCTCGCTTCAGGCTCTGAAGGCACAGCATGCAAACCACCTGTGTCCTGTCGTTAGCACACTGCCTAAAGAACTCCCATGCCAGGGAACTCCTTTGCATTGGCTTTGGAGTGCTATGTCTCTTGGTGCGTTGGGCAGTAGCAGGCATACTGGCTGGGGGATGGCAGCCGCTGCTTTTGCACCCTGCTCCCTCTTTTGCTGTGCAGCTGGCACCATGTGCCCCCCTCTTCTTCCTCTGAACTGGCGTTACCTGGATGCCTTGTGAAGTCTAAGACCTAATCATCATCCCCATCATCTTCTACCTATTCCGAAACCCCTGCCCTCCTGGTCGGTCTGCACACTGCAGAAAGCCCCAGCAGTTGACATCTGTGTTTTGGCATCGTCATCAGAGACGTGCTGTAGTGGTTGTCCCATGTCGTCATCCTGAAATATAAGTGGTTGGGCATCAGTGCACTCAATCTCTGTCACTTCTGAGGCAGGACTAGATGGATGGCCCACAAAAACCCCAGCAGCAGAGTTATCAAAAAGCATAAGTGACTGCTGCATGATTTGGGCCTCTGCTTGAGACTGCTTGGCTGATGTGGGGTAGAGGGGTAGAGTTGGAAGACAGATGCCCGTGGGCAGCTGGTGCCAAATCTGCGCTTTCAGCAGTGGACTCGGTAGAAGACAATGTGAAGGAACTGGAGGCACTCTCAGTCATCCAATCTACTACTACCTCTTCTTGTTCTGGCCTCAAAAACATTAGAGCTGTATTTGGGCCTACAAAATGACGCAGAACGTCCTGTTGGCTGTGTGCACCAGAGAAAGGTGTTTCATTTGGGCGCGTACCTGCCACAGATCGACAATGTCCTCTCCCTGCAGCAGCAGCTCCAGCAACACATACACCAGCAGCAGGAGCAAGTACACTTTTTTTCACCCCAAAAAATAGGTATATCTCAACGACTCAATTAACCGGCTGAATAACTATTATATATCTTTGTGACAGTGGCAAGTACAGTGTTTTAAACACCAAAAAAAGGTAGGTCACACGACTCAATTAACTGGCTGATTAACTATTATATATCCATGTGACGGGGCAAGTACAGTGTTTTTTCACCCAAAAAAAAATAGTAAAGTCTCTCCGACCCATTTAGCCTGCTGATTATCTATTATATTTACCTGTGACAGCGGCAACTGCATTTTTTTTAAACACCAAAAACAGGTAGGTCTCACCGACCCAATTAACCAGCGGATTAACTATTATAAATCCCTGTGACGGTGGCAAGTTTAGTGTTTTTTCACCAAAAAAATAGGTAGATCTCACCGACTCAATTAACTGACTGAATAACTATTATATATCCATGTGACGGTGGAAAGTAAAGGCTTTTTCACCCAAAGAAAATAGGTATGCCTCACCGACCCAATTAATAGGCTGATTAACTATTATTAGTGATGAGCGAGCATGCCCGGCCGAATACGGTATTTGGCCGAGCATGGCGGTGCTTGGCACCACGCAGTGTTCGGCCGAACACAGCGTGTGCTCGAGCGCCATGCTCAAGTCCCCTCCCCGCACGTTTCATGGCTACTACGCAGCCAATCAGCGTGCAGTGAGGTATTGGCATTCACTGTAACGCCGTACCCATGTTGGCTACTGGCATTACAATGATTGGCTGGTCGGTAACGCGTCATCGGGAGCTATATAGCACCCGGTGACATGTGACCCGGCTCAGTCCAAGTCAGGGAGAGCTGCTGCAAGGAGGGACAGATAGTGTAGGGATAGAAATTGTCTAGGCAGGGCTAGTTTTTCTTTTTAAAAGACCCAAAAGTCCTTTTAAGGACTATTTTTATCTGGCTGCAATATTTAATTTTTTTTTTGGGGGGGGGGCAAAAATTGCGCAAGTTTGCCTTACCCAAAGACCACCTGCGCAGTGTGTGCTGTATAACGTTTCTGTATCCTAAATACCTGAAATCCAGTGTATTTTTTTCTGCCGCTAATCAAGGATACATTACCTGTGCTGCGTGTGCAGTATAACGTTTCTGTGTCCTAAATACCTGAAATCCAGTGTATTTTTTTCTGCCGCTAATCAAGGCGACATTACCTGCGCTGCGTCTCCTGTATAAAGTTTGCGCAAGGAGGGACAGATAGTGTAGGGATAGGATTTGGCTATGCAGGGCTAGTTGTTATGTTTAAAAGACCGAAAAGTCCTTTTAAGGTATATTGTTAATGCAGCGTGTGCATTATAATGTTTCTGTATCCTAAATACCTGACATCCGGTGTCATTTTTTTCTGCCGCTAATCAAGACGACATTACTTGTGCTACGTGTGCAGTATAACGTTTCTGTGTCCTAAATACCTAAAATCCAGTGTCATTTTTTTCTGCCGCTAATCAAGGCAACATTACCTGTGCTGCGTGTGCAGTATGACGTTTCTGTGTCCTAAATACCTGAAATCCAGTGTATTTTTTTCTGCCACTAATCAAGGCGACATTACCTGTGCTGCATGTGCAGTATAACGTTTCTGTATCCTAAATGCCTGAAATCCAGTGTATTTTTTTCTGCCGCTAATCAAGGGGACATTACCTGTGCTGCATGTGCAGTATAACATTTCTGTATCCTAAATACCTTTCTGCCGCTAATCAAGGCGACATTACCTGTGCTGCGTGTGCAGTATAATGTTTCTGTTCCTAAATACCTGACATCCGGTGTCATTTTTTCTGCCGCTAATGAAGGCAACATTACCTGTGCTGCGTGTGCAGTATAACGTTTTTGTATCCTAAATACTTGACATCCGGTGTAATTTTTTCTGCCGCTAATCAAGGCGACATTACTTGCGCTGTGTATACTGTTTAATGTTTGTGTATCGTAAATATTTCTGACATTCGGTGAAATTTTTCCTGCTGTTGGTGACAGCGACATTACCTGCGCTGCATCTGCTGTTTAACGTTTGTGTATCCTAAATATTTCTGACATTCAGTGAAATTTTTCTGCTCATACACTTAAAAAAAAATCTGCACTACTGTACTTGTGACAAACTTGCATATATACCATTTAATATGCGCAAGGCAAGCAGTAATGGACAGGGAAGTGGGCGTGCTGCTGATGGTGCACGCAGAGGCCATGGCTCTGGGAGTGGTGAAACTGTGCCTGCTGGCAGAACACAAGAAACAAAGTCATCCAAAACTCCTAGCTTCAGGTCTCAGTTTGCAAGGCAGCGCAAGACACCACTCTTGACGCCACACCAGTGCGACCAGGTAGTCGGTTGGATTGCAGCAAATAATGCTTCCAGTCGGTTAAGCACCACCCTCTCTTTCACAAAGTCCAGTCTCAGTAGCCAAGAGTCTGGTCAACAAAATCCTCACCCTGATCCTCCTTCCTCCCATCATGCAGAGTCTGAGCGAACAAGTGATCCCACACTCGGATATTCCGAGGAGCTTTTTTCATTGCCGTTCCTTGATTTGGGCCTCTCACCAAGCCCGCTTGAAGAAGGGCATGAAGATATGTTGTGCCCTGATTCCCAAACTGATGAGTATCTACAGTCTGAAGAAGATGACGGTGGGGAACGGCAATTAGTGTCTGAAGAGGTGCATGATGATGATGAGACACAGTTGCCAATAAGTCAAGGACAATTAGTGTCTCAAGAGGTTGATGATGAGGATGAGACGCAGTTAAGTCAGGTTCTTGTTAGGTCACCATGTCAGGAGGAGGACCAGAGTGAGGAAGAGGAGGTGGTGGACAATGAAAATCGCTGACCCAACCTGGGAAGCTGGCAAGTGGAGTGAGAACAGCAGTACAGAGGGGTAGGGATCCGCAGCACCACAACAGGCTGGAAAAGGCAGTGGGGTGGCAAAAGGGAGAAGGCAGGCCACACCAACCAGGCCTGCAACTGTTCCCCGCAGCACTCCCTTGTGGCAATCTCTCTTGCCAAGGGGTAGGTGTTCCGCAGTCTGGCGCTTTTTTGAGGAAAGTGCTGACGATAAAAGAATTGTAATTTGCAACCTGTGCCGTACCAAAAATAAGCAGGGGCGTGAACTCTAGCAACCTGACCACCACCAGCATGATCCACCACATGGCAGCAAAGCACCCTAATAGGTGGGCCGAACGCCTGGGTCCACGAACGGTGTCTGGGGGTCACACCACTGCCTCCTCTTCCCCTGTGTTTCGTGCTGTCCAAGACACAGGCCCAGATGCCTTCCGCCCTGCACCTGGACCTTCGCAAGCAACATCAGTGAGCACGTCCACTTCAGTGTCCCAGCACAGATGTCCTTACCCCAGGCATTTGAACGCAAGCGCAAATACCCAGCCACCCAACCACAGGCCATAGCACTAAAAGCGCAACTTTCCAAATTGCTGGCCCTGGAAATGTTGCCATTTAGGCTGGTGGACACTGAAGCTTTTCGCAGCCTGATGGTGGTGGTTGTCCCTCGTTACTCAGTCCCCAGCCGCCACTATTTTTCAGGTGTGCCATCCCCGCCTTAGACCAGTATGTGTCCCGAAACATAACCCGTGCCATGACCAACGCAGTTACTGGGAAGGTCCACTTAACGACTGACACATGGACAAGTGCTTCTGGCCAGGGACGCTACATCGTCCCCTCACGGCACACTGGGTGAACGTTGTGGAGGCTGGGAGCGAGTCGTCCCCTGGGATGGCACAGGTGCTACCGACGCCAAGGATTGTGGGCCCTACTTGCATCCGGATTTCCGCCACCACCTACAGAAGCGGCTGCAACCCCTCCTTCTCTTCCTCCACCTCCTCCTCCACTTCCACTGCAGAATTCTCATCTTGCAGCACCAGTCAGACTTCAGTCAGTAGCTGGAACCAGTGTAGCACAGCAGTCGGGAAGTGGCAACAGGCCGTTCTGAAACTTATCTGATTAGGTGACAAACAACACACCGCCGCAGAGCTGTGGCAGGGCATAAGGGACCAGGCTGATAAAATCAATTTTATCCTTGGTTTTGGGCGTATTCTTGTCATTCCGTTAAAGTGGCGTAAACTTGGACAACATCATTAACAGTAGCGACTTTGGAGTCCAAGATGCATCCAGACATCCTCCCCATGCTGTTCCCAAACCATTTCAGTGGTGTTTCCATCATTTTCTGACCTTTCCCTATGAACCAGACACCCTCCCCTCTTCAGAGCAGGGAGTGCCTGCCAAGGATTGCGGCCCTACTTCCATCCGGATTTCCGCCACCACCTACAGAAGCGGCTGCAACCCCTCCTTCTCTTCCTCCACCTCCTCCTCCACTTCCACTGCAGAATTCTTATCTTGCAGCACCAGTCAGGCTTCAGTCAGTAGGTGGAACCAGTGTAGCACAGCAGTCGGGAAGCGGCAACAGGCCGTGCTGAAACTTATTTGCTTAGGTGACAAACAGCACACCGCCACAGAGCTGTGGCAGGGCATAAGGGACCAGGCTGAGCTGTGGCTCTCACCACTCAACCTACAGCCAGGCATGGTTGTGTCTGATAACGGCCGCAACTTGGTGGCGGCTTTGGAGCTCGCCAACCTCACACACATACCATTCCATGGCCCACGTCTTCAACTTAGTTGTTCAGCGGTTTCTCAAAACCTACCCCAATTTGCCTCAGCTACTGGTGAAGGTGCGCCACCTGTGTGCCCATTTCCAAAAGTCACCTTCAGCTCCAGCCGGTCTGGCAACGCTGCAGCAGCGCTTGCACTTGCCAGCTCACCGACTGCTGTGCGACCTGAGCACGTGCTGGAACTCCACATTCCACATGTTGGGCAGGCTTTGTGAGAAGCAGAGAGCAGTAGTGGAATACCAGCTGCAACACGGTCGGCGCCTTTCCAGTCAGCTTCCGCTCTTCACAAGCGATGAGTGGCCATTGATGTCTGACCTCTGTGAGGTTTTACGCAACTTTGATGAATCTACACAGATGGTGAGCGGTGATAATGCTATTATCAGCGTAACCATCCCACTTTTGTGTCTACTAAAACGCTCACTGCTCACAATAAAGGCGGACGCTTTGCATGTGGAAGAGGTGGAAAT